>VWZI01007565.1:1198295-1234268 GCA_013396835.1 Psilopogon haemacephalus
GAGGGTTCGTGTTCGGGGAGGTCCGGACAGCTGCCCGCTCGGAGGAGGCGGCAGCTGCAGCTCCCGAGGTGTCTCTTGGGAAGCTCGTCCTGGGGCCAGGGGGTGGCTGCTGGGGTCTGCCGGAGAGGGCGAGTCTCGGCCGCCCACCCGGGGCTGCGCCTGCGGCCGAGGCCGGAGCCCTTCCTGCCTTTCTGCGGCGTTTCTCTCAGGGCGGGGGCAGGTTCTGGCTCGCCGGTGGGCTGCAGACCGCCGTCGTTGGCAGGAGGGGGAAGAGAGAGCAGGGGCCGGGTTTGTTTGTGCCGAATATGATGAACTAATCGCGGTCACCGCAGTCAGCGGGAGATAACTAATCTGTTTCCCGGTGGGTTTTCGGCTTTAGTCGCATGCATGTTTGCTGGGGAGGTTTTGCTGCTCCTGGGTGTCGTCGAAATGAAGCTCCCCGGAGCCGGGAGCAATCAGATTAAGTTTTTTAACGCCCACGGTAGCAGAGCCCTAGAACGAGCGGCTTGGGGTAGTGCGGGGCTCGGCTGCTGCTTTCCGCGGCCGGCCCGGGGCACGACGGCGGCCCCAGCCCCCCGGACCAGCTCCCGGTAGGGTACAGGACTCTTGTTTCTGATTTCCCGAGGAACGGTTTGTTCCAGCTGTGTTGTGCTTGGTTTATTTTATTTTATTTTATTTTGTTTTGTTTTGTTTTATTTTATTTTATTTTATTTTCCCCGAAGCTTAGTTATTCTGTGTCGTGGCTGGTAGCTGCTCGTGGAACAGCAACGTTTCTTACCTCCAGCCAAACCTTAGATTCAGCCCTAGCTAAAACTTGATGTAGGACGTCGGGCTGCCTCTCTTTGAATCTCTTACCGAAAACCTCTCATGAAGATTACCTCTCCTGGGAAGAAAGGACAGGCTGCGAAGGCACCAAAGGCAACTTGTGACTTTAGAAATGGCAGTGTTGATCTTTGTAAGCAGCTACTTCTTGATCTCTTTCTCCTGGAGCAGCCATTGTTCTGACACTCTGTATGTTCCAGACATCTGTGGTCTTCCCATCCCCCAAAGTATGCAAGTGGTGAATGGAAAGAGGCTGGGCTGGTATGCTGAGGTCGGTGGACGGAAATCAAGGAGGGGTTTTGGTAAAATAGGATCTTTATTGCGCTGAGACTATAGCGAAGGCAGACAACTACCTGAGAGAGGGTTGGGGCTTTCCCGATCCTAAAACGCGCCAGAGAACAACTTGCCAACTCGGATTTTCCTTTTGAATGACAAAAAAAGGTACAAGTGCAAGGCTTTAGAGCAGCCCGAAAGACAAAAGTTCCTGGTGTTTGCGGGGGGAAGCTGCAGTGTGAGTTTCGGGAACCCGATGCTAGTCTTGCACTTTTAGTAAGTGCTGACGGCTGCAGGTATGTGGCTGCTGTGTGGATTGCCTAATGGCTGGAAATCAGGCTGCTTAGTCGTTCAGATAAAGCTCTCTGCATTCAGCCATCCACTCTGAAATCCTGCGGAGCGTCCTACCCTTCTGAGGTGGTTCTGTCGTATTCGCTTGGCTGTTAGCTGAGGTATTTTCCGTTTGGGTATAAGCTGATGTGCGTGGGAATGCTGGTGTTGGTCTGTGTGGCTGATCCTTTCAAAGAGTCTAGGGGAGAGATAAGTAAAAACATGTTGATGGAAAGGACAAAGCAATGCACAATAGCTTCTAAAAGCGGGGATTTAGTACAAAGTGCAGCTTGATTGGAGAAGTCAGTTTGTCAAATGCTGCGTTACAGCCTCAGTGACTGTTTGCTTTCTTTTCCGTAGCACAGCAGTAAGCGGGCTGGGCTTTCTGCTGTAGCTAGAGCCTGCTGCGGACACCAGCGTTTTGCTGTGGCATGTCAGTAGCTGGCTTATCTAATCCTGTGGCCGTGGAACCTGGCTGCCCTTCAGACGCCGTGAAATGAATGTTGGTCTTCTGCTATTTAGCATCTTAAGAACACAGCCCTCAGAGACGAGAGGTGTAAAGACAAGTCAGTACTAGTAGCCTGCTGAGCTAATTTTGCAGTATTTTTGAGAGGTAGAAAGGGAAGTGGCAGGAGTGGGACAGGAATCACGGCTGCTGTGAGCTTCGTTCCTACAGAATGCAGTCTGAGGGTGCACAGTCGTGGACGAGGGTGTTCCTGCCAAATGTCTAGCAGGCAGACTGGTGTGCAAATGCAGCAGTAATGCAAATCACTCCTGTTAATTTGCAGTTAAAGCTGGTAGCACAGGGCTGGTGGTGATTATGCCGTTGCTTGCAGCAAAACTTGTTCTATGACTCTGGTAGGCAGCATACCCTGGCAGGAAAATCGGGACCGACCTTGCTTATCTTGAACATCGTACTTCACTGGAGCCTGATAAAGCTCTGTGAGAAACTGAAGGCAGCTGAAGCTCGCTCTTGGGTCCTCACATCGTCCATTTGCAAGCTCTGAGCCCCTTGGTTTGCTGGGGGGACTCGGAAATGGTACTGCATGAACCGTGGAACGTTCTGCAGACTCCTTGGTGGTCACCACTGCATGAGAGTGTTCCTGTCTCTGGCCAAAACGATTGTCCTGGCCAGACAGGCAGGGCAGCATCACTGGCTTTCTAGTTCAGTACTGGGAGCCTGCTTTTGGGGCTGCTTTGGTGTTATGCGCCCACTGAATGGGTCAGATGTGTAGAATGAACTAGCCTGGCAGTGGTCAACTTGTAATAAGAACTTCTGGCACTTGATTCCAAGGTAAAGCTTACTGCAGTTTGATCAGGCTCTAGCCCACCAAGGTAGTGGCTTCCTGTGTTGGTGTTTTGTGGCCTCTTTCCTCATGAGGAGCTGGAGAATTTTTTTTGCACTGGCAATTAACTTCAGGTGCAAGGGGGAGAGCTACTGGCAGCCTTGTTCTGACATATCTGTTTGCAAGGAACACAGATTGATAAGGTGAGTAGGTGCACCTGTAGCTCAGCCTGCCCTCCAGTCTGTTTGCTGTGATTTAACGTGAAAGCAAATGTGTCCTGTGCTTTCCATGCCCTGGGGAGTACCGGGGCAGATGTTGCTTTACAGCTTTCATCCGAGAACTTTGTGCTGGTGTTCCAGGTTGCTTTAGGAAACAGTACTGGTACGCTGGCTGGATTGGTGTTGCAGAAGGAAAGGGCTTGCTTGGTGTGTTACTTAATACTAAACCAACTCTGGAGCCCTGTTTAAACAGAATTAACTCCTTAAAGGTCGAAAGAGTTAACCTGGTGTTTTAGGGTGCTGCTTTTACAAAGGTGCTGTGAGCTCGACGGGTCTCGCTGGAGCTGGGCAGTGCTCAAAGTGCGTTTCTAAGCTACCTTGCTGTGCTAAAAGACTTGTCTCAGTCGGAGGAGTTTGCCAACTCTGCCAACAGAGGCAAGCAGTTTTGTCTTGTTCTGGCAGCAATGTAGGTGCCCTCCAGTGGCCGCAACTCCTAACATCTTAAAGGTGTCGATGAGGGCTCCTGCTTTGTCAGTTTGCCGTCACTAACCGGGAGCTGAAGAAACATCTTGCCTCCTCAGGCCTCATTAGCATGTTTGTTGCTTAAACAGTCCTTTCCGGAGTGTTGGTATGTCTGGTTGTAAACATAGAGTAGTTCTCTACAGGCAAAGGCAGCCCCTTTCAGGTTTATGAGCATTTCATTGGTGTAAGTGCAATCATGACTAATGCCTGGGGTCTCTGTAGCTGTGGAGGTGAATGGTTAACAGCCATGTTCAGGGCTGGCTACCTGGGTGCAGCTGAAGGTTAGATAGTGCTCTGGAAGGGAGATGGCTTGCTCAGTTCTTGCTGTATTAGAGTGGAAGAGGAAGTTTTCAGTTCTAGGCAGAGGGGAGGGGAAGGTACACCTGTAACAGTGGATGCCAATGTTGGTGGTGATGTAGGGGACCAGGAGAAAAGACTGCAGGGATATTGACTGAAAACTAAGTGCACGTTTTTGACTGAAAACTAAGTGCACAGGAAGCATTGGAGCTGGTGGTGGTTTGTTGCTGAACTTTATGAACTGTGGTATAGTATTAAAAGTTTCCAAATGTTATCTCTAAATGGTTATGACAACAGCTTTTTTTAATGTGGCCAGGTAAGGCTGAAAGGGTTTGATCCTGGCTGCTGCCATCTCCACTGCAGACGTCTTACTTAGCTAAGGTAGGGGTGCATGGACTGAAAGCTGCAAATCAGTTGTGATGGTTTGGGAGTTCCCCACCCCCCCACACCTTTGAATTGTTTGTGCTTGCCCCCGATTTTGAATAGAAAGAATTGACAGACCTCTTGCAAATCCTGAGTGTTTGGAATTGTGCTGTGAAGGTCTAAGGTCTCTGAAGTGACGAGATCCTGTGCTGTGAGATTCCAGCTACAGCAGCACAAGTGGTCCTGCTCTGGCAGGGGGGATGGACTAGATCTTTCGAGGTCCCTTCCAGCCCCTAACGTTCTGTGATGATGAGATTCTGTGCTTTTCGGTAGCATAGGACTGAAAAGGTGTGTGTGGTCTTGACATTGCCTAATGTGCTCAGCCCTCAGGCTCTGGCAGCCTTAGGTTCTGTGGGACATCGCTGGTAGTTGTAAGAAATTATGTCAGTAGGTCGCTGACTGCTCCCCAGTACCTTTTGACGTCGCTAGGTATCAGTATGGAATTTCCACCAGAGCTTCTCTGAAACGTTTGTCCTAAAGTAAAATAGAATGCACCAAAGCTATTGCAAATGCTTTATGTGATATTGCCAGCTCATTTTTTTGGGGGGGAGGCTTCCTGCTGGGTTCTGAAGTTTGAAAGGATGGTGTAGATCAGTGACCAGCTGAACTTCATTACTTTTTTAGTAACTTACCTGACATGCTTGTGAATTCTCCAGGTTCTCACCATCTTATGGATGAGTTATGTCAAGTATTGGATGAGTTACATCGAGTGGTGGCCCTCAGACCAATGTGAACTGTTTGCTTTATTGAAACTTTTAATGGGTTGGCTTTAAAAGGGCATTAAACCTTTAGTACCTGTGAAGACCTGACTAATCACACGAGTTGTTAGTGCCTAACTGCTGCTTTAGTTGCTCCAAGTGCATTTCAGTAGCACTCAATGCCTGCAGATCCCATCTGGCAGACAAAGCTCACAAAGTCCTTTTCTGATACATTTTGGTCAGTGGTTAAAGTTGCTCCGCAGTGGTCGAGCAAAACTACCTGTGTTGTGCGTGGCCTTGTGGAGCTGGGGGGTGAGCAAGTGTCCTGCAGTGTTAGAACACTGGGGTGCTCCAGCCCTGAGCAAGTGTGGTGGAAAGGAGCCTTACAGCTCTGCTGCAACGTCTCCCTCTGCCTTGTGTTCTTAAGATTTCATGAATTCAAAGATAAGCCTCGTGTTTCCTGGCCTTGTAACCCGAGTCCTTCCTTCACTAGACCTTTTTTGAGGGATACATCCTCTTAATACACTAGTCTAGCCAAGGCTACCAGATGCCTGCACTTCAGTTCCATTTAGCAGTTGTAATCAACTTAGCAGTCTAGCAAGAACAGGAATATTTGCATGCTGTTTGCTTTAGGTAATGAGCATGTGAATAGAGACTCTGCTCTGTGCTCTTGATTGGTCTTAGATTGCTGAGGTGGCTGAAAGTGGGCATAACACTTTATTTTGTGATTTGGCATCAAATGAGCTTATATCAGTCCCCAAAAGCTAGTCTACAGAGGCTTTCTGCCTTTATGAAAAGGGATTTTTAGATGGTTCCTGAGGCAGAAGGCAAAGACCAAAACCATTGGTGTACTAACAAACTGGGGGGCCCGAAGGAAGTAAAAATGGAAGTGGAAAAGAAGCAGCAAAAGAGAGTGGCTGAAAGCTGAGGTAACTGGCAGGGAGCATTGGCAGATGTGTGCTTTGTCAAATACCCTTCCTTTAATTCTCTGCCTTATCTCAGTTTGTTGCCTCTTCAGGCCGTGTTAAGGATATTTAAAGCTTGGAAGTTACAACTGTTGAGGTCAGGAAAGCAGATACTATTGAGATCTCTTAATTGGTAATGTTTGATAGGAGAAGCATCTTAGGTATTTTAAAGAGCAGTTTAAAATTGTATATTCTGGGCTCGGAGTCAAACTAACTGTGATCTGATTGCCTGAATCTAAATTGGAACATATTGCTGTTTGCAAGGGATCCTCTGCCTCTCTGCAGGCAGCAGTAGGATACATTGCCTGAAGTGTTGTAGCTGGGATAAATTGGAGCTGGTTGGATTACACAGGGTATTGACTTTATCACTGGAGTGAGGATTCTTGCTTAGTGGTTGGATGGGATGATGCTAGGCACATGTCACTTGAGGGAGATGCCCAGAGCAGTTTGTTGTGCATTAGTTTATGAATGAGTTTGTGCAGTCTGGGATCAGTAAGCTGGATTCCAGTGGGGCTGTGTGCTGTGGCATGCAGGCTAAGATCGTTGGTACTTCCTTTTCCCAGTGGAACCATTGAGGTAGTTGATGCTGCTACATCATGGCAAAAAGGTTAAACATAGTAATGCTCTTCCAGCTTTTGCTGTAGCATTTCTTCTGAGGTGGTAGTGAAGGCTACAGGTGAGGGTTTCTATCATCTTAACACACAAGACAGAAATATTTTAGAGCTCTGAAAACTCATACTGTATTTTACTTTTAGAGTTGGCTGCATGGTTTGGCTTGTGTCCTTTTGATGTTGTATATTCTGTAAGTTACTTACCTGGGATATCTTCAGATGGCCTACAACAAGGTATCTTTATCCAGTATTAAACAGCAATCTGCTGGAAGCAGATTCCTGGTATAAGGAGGTAGACTCACTTTACAGTCTCCAAAACCATCCAAGTGGTCCACTGTGATTAATGTGGTAATTTACAGCCCCCCCAAATATTACTTGAGAGCCAGTTTTTAATGAGTGTCAGAGTAGTTTCTGTCCATCCAGGTCCTTGAATTGCTGGTGTGAGGAGGGATTTGAAGAACTGAAATTACTAATCCATAAATCACTGCTGGTGACTTAATTTCACAATAATCAAGGCCCTGTAATGCTTGCATATAACTTTAGCTTCAAAATAATCTCCACTCGCTACACACAGCTATTCCTGTTGGTGGACAAGATGACTGGGGATTGCAAATGCTGCTACATAGAATAGGGGAGTGCTGTTCAGCATCTTCTTTATATTAAATTAAACACCAACTGTTCTTCCTGTAGTAAGTTTAAAGTCTCTTAAAATAGCAAGCAACGAATCTGTACTTTCAGGACTTATCTCTCTGAAGCATCTGATATATGAAGGGCCCCCAGACTTGCCTGTAAAATATACTTTGCTCAGGAGTTCAATAAAAGCCCGGCAGAAGTCCTCAAAGTTGTGTTCTTTGGAATATCTGGGAGGATATGGGAGAAGAGGACTTTTTTTACATTTGCATAAGAAATTTAATGTTTACAACAGATTGGTGCTGTTAAAAAAAAAAAAAGTGGAACTTGTTTAAAGGTACAAAATGAAAGTTTATTAAAGTGAGATCTTCAGGGTGAACGACAATCCTTTTAACTTGCTGGGTTATCTCACTCCTTAATCCAAAGCTAGACTTCAATGAGTTAGAAACTGAATGCAAATGCCCTGCATCATCATCACTTTCTACTAGTGCCATCCTCATGTCCATCTGTGGATAAGCAATCTGAAAAATCAGTTCCCACAGATCACCTGCAGCTTCTTCCTCCTTCAATCCCTCCCAGGTTGTAGCTGCCACATTTTCTTCAGCTAGACTTGAAAAAATGGTAGGCAAGTACAAACTGATTAGAGGCTTCCCTCTTTGAAGGAAGAAACTTTTTAGCCTTCCTGTTAACGTTAATTAGGATGAGCACTAAACTCATTGAAGTGACTCAGTTGGATCATGTTTTCAAAAGACTAAAAGCATTGGGTTTTGCTGCTGCAAGAATGCTTAAAGCTGTGGTGTAGGTTAGAGCAAAAGCTGCTGAAGGAGACAGGTCAGCCACTCTGACCTGAAAAAGCTTCTGTGCCATGAAAGCTGCTTTCATGTTTCCACTATCAGTATTGTCTCACTCGGATGATTCCCCCTCCCCCTGCTTCCTTCTCTAGGAGACAGAACAACAACTTCCAGTGTTTAGTTATTTATTTAATTATTACTCAAAAATACTTTCATTCAGTGTATTTTTCACATCCTTCACTTCAGGACAATGTGGGAATTCAGAAGCTTCCCTTACATCAAGTTCTAATTTCTGTTCACAGGAATGAGTGCTGTAGTTACCTGGTATTATTAGTAGCAGAACCAATGTTGGCTGTGTATTCTGCCTGCTGAGTCTTTGAAGCAGACGCACAGGCAAGTTCATTGTCTGGAACAAGACCACTTACAAAATTAGAGCCAAAGGATGCACCCAGTAACACCCTGGTGGTGTTTGCAGTGGAAGAAAACTCTCTTCAGTGCACCTGCTTCACTGGTGTTTGGGTGGTCTGTGTTTTTCACTGCTCTGACTGTCCAAGATGTGCTTGTTCTGTGTAAGAAAATGTGCTGTTGTCCAGCACTGGTAACTTAAAAATGCCATTTCTTAGCCTGTCCTGGATGAGACCTGGTGTGAAAACAGGGTCAGTGTTCTCTTTAAGTCATGGTGATTGCATTTATCAGTCCTGATATCTACCACAAGTTGTAGTAAGATGCTGCTTTTGAGCAAAAGATTTCCTGAAGACTTGCAAACTTTGTTTGACTTGCTTTATAAAGAGGAGGGGGACTCCTGATCAGTCAGATGTAATCTGGATTCTGTTAAGATTATGGTAGCAGCCTTGAAAGAAGAGGAACACATCTTTATCTAATACAAGCTGCAAATCTGACTTACTCTGTAGGCTTAAGAACTGGTTTAGCTGACAAAGTATGTTCAGTTATGAACTGCAGCAGAAGTGCAGATGTGTTGTACTCTTGCTGTCCCAGGCAGGTAAATGTGAGGCTCCTATTTGTGTGTGTTGTGTCCCCTCCTCCACCCATAGGCCATACTCACAGCTCTTCTGTAAGAAGAGAAATGCTGTGGACTTGTTGACTTCCTGGGCATGTGCCTAAGCCTGCTCCAAAATCAGAAGTCAATAGCTGGACTTTATTAATCAAAATAGTCTCCCTTCATTCCTTTGAAAGCCAAGAGATTTGAGTTGTTGGTAATTTACTTGAAATGGCATAGCTCTTAGGCTTGCCAAGCTTGCAGAAGTGTTGCTTAGGACTTTGTAGAACTCAAGTGCAAGGTTGGGACTGGTGGTACACAATGCACTCTAGTGCAGGAATCGGTTTGAAAAACCTCAGCCTCTGGTTAGACCCAGTGCTGCTGCTGGTAAACCAATGGGGAGTGACATGGGGAGGAGGAGGAGGGTTTTATGAAGTTACCAGTCCCTTAACTCCTGCCAATACATCCATATCAACTTCTGCATAACAGGATCTTTACCAACATCTTGACTACTAGGTAGTCTTCTACTGAGGCTTACAGGAGCTTGATGTCATAGAATGGTTTAGGTTGGAAGAGACCTCAAAGCTCAGCCAGTTCCAACATCCTGCCATAGGCAGGGACACCTCCCACTAGATCAGGTTGCTCAAGGCCTCATCCAGCCTGGCCTTGAACACCTCCTCATGCTAAGGTTTGCTTGTAAAGTGTGAGTGAGTCCTTTGTGTCTCCTTGCTGAGGATCTGTATTGCTGACCTTGACAATGTAATGTCACTAGTCATGTGTCCTCCAGTAAATGCCGAGAGTAGCTGGATTTAAAGGAGCCTGCCAGATGCTTCATGGTTGAGGACTACAAGCAGGATGGGTTTTGTTGTTTCCACTCTCCCACCAGCTCACCCTCATCCTGCATGTATTTATCCCATTTCTGTCAGAAAAATGAGAACCACAAACATTTGTAGCTAGTCTGGGGTTGTTGCTGCCTTTGCAATCGTAGTGTTAACCTTGGCTGTAACGTGCAGTAGGGCAAAGTCAACAACTTGTCTGGATTCAGTTTCCCCCTTTGCAAAATGAGAAGAGAAAGGGAAGGAGAATGAGAGAGGATCAGTGAGAGAAACCTTACAGCCAAATGGCAGGTACTCCTTTTTCCCTGGCTGCCTTTGGCTGCAGGTATTTTGAACTCTAGGGCTTAAACCCAATTTCACATCAAATAAAAAATGCTATCTGGAATGGCCAGAGGGTTACAAGGGTAAGAAATGCAGCTTAGGATGTTGGAAAGCTTGAGGTGCAGCTGTGAGGCTGATCTAAGTGTTTCAGCTACTCTGTGACTGCAATGCAGTGCTGAACACAAGCAGTTCTCAGCTGCTGGTTTGCAGATGCTCCTCAGCGCTGCTTTGGAGCTGTGCTGCAGTTCAGTGGCTAGTCGGGTGTGGGATTGTACCTAACGGTACAGCTGCTCTTCTGATCTCTTCAGGCTGCTGAAACTCAAACAACTGTTTCAGAGTGCAGTTGCTGCAAGCCAGCTGCCTTCATATGTGCACAGTTCAACAGTGGGAAAAGATTACAGCCCTTGTTCCCAGCCCTTGTGTGGTATTGAATCTGAGGTAGCAGTAAATATCTCAAGGCATAGTCAGTGCTCCCAGCTGGTTCACCTAGCAGAACGTTAACTTCAGCACTGGTTTGGTGACCACTTAGCAGTAGCTCCCTGATAGAGACAGGAAGAATTCCAGTGGAAAGAGATCTTCTTCTGTACTTAGCATGTTGAACATTGTGTACTGCAGCTAGGGATTGCCCAGTGATTGGAAAGGACTTAGTGAGGGCTCCAGGGAGCATGTTTCCATTCTAGTGCTATGCCGGTTCCACCTGCTTGTGGAAGGTGTTAGTGGGGCTGACAGTGACCTGCAGGGAGCTGTTGGGCTTTTGTAGAGGCACTTCCTCCAGGTTAGCTACTCGGAGGGTTTCTGTATTTATGGTCAACTGGCAGCATGTCCTAGTTTTGTCTATGCCTTACTACTGCTACTCCCAAACTCTTACCAGCATTTTGGATGAACCCAGGTGTTCCAGGGACTGGAAAGAAGTGGTGTGACAGTGCATCCTCTCTGCAGATTGAGGTGTAGATGGAGCTGGGTAGCCTGCTCCAGGCTGTGGGGTTGGGCTGCTTTGGGGACTGAAGCATTTCCAGCAGAATGTTGTGCTATGCCTTAAATCAGCTCAGTGCTGCTACTCTGCTGCAGATGGAGATCTACTGTCCATTTTAAAAGAGCCAGGGAAGGGTTGCTGCCAAAAGTTGTGGAAGTGCAGAGTCAGGATAAACAGCACTGCCATTTGTACAGCAAAGGAAGGAGGCTGCTCAGGAGCTGCTGGACTATCCTGCAGCTGGCTCAGGGACAGTGAAATAGGAGCCTGCCTCAGAGTTGCCTAATCTGTGCAGTGAGGCTCCTAAAACCTCGGGCCTGTCTTCTGCTTAATTATGGCTTTCTAAAAGGTACTGCTGAAGGAAACTTGCAATGGGAAATCTCTCTTTGCACAATACAGCATCAAATGGGCCTTGTTCTCCTGGTGCAGTGCTGCAAACCTGGCCTTTAAAGAGATTAGCAGCTCGCCTTTACTTCATTGTCTAGGAATGTTTTGATCAGCATGGCTCTAACACCTAACAGCACTCTGAAAGCTGATTGCTGGAAGAGATGGGTTTGCCCACTACAAAATGTTTCTGCCTGGCCAGCTCCCGGGACAGCCTGTCACCAGCTCCCTGTCTGTGCTGAAAACAGGGCTTGGACTGTGTGGGGGGAAGGGAGTGAGCAAAATAAAAGCATGACAGCTTGGAGTGACTTGTGAAGCTGTAGCCTCGAATTTCTTCCTCCGGGTTACTAAAGGCAGCTACAGATTTACAGGACAAATGCTTCTATGCTGCTTGGTGGTATCAGATGGAGGTGCACCCTGAAAACGTTGGGGCACCTGCATCACATTGCAGCCTCCTGTCCCCCAGTATCTTGACACAGAGTGAGAGCAGTTGTTCATAAGGCTGCTTTAGCTCTCAGAAGAACTTCAAGGAAAATGGTTTTGTGGAGGAAGAAACTTTTTTCTTCTTGTGGAAAGGAGTAGGTGGTCTTTCCACTGCTGAAATAATAGCTAATTTGTCTTAATTGGTCATTTTGGCTTTCCCTGCAAAAATCTGTTGTAGCCTTTGCTAGTATCTGAAGAGTTGTCTTTGAGGGATTTCATGAAGTCTGACATTTAGCCCTTGTCTTTGCAACGTGTCCAAGCTGTGGACTTAACATCTGGAGTGCCTTTTCTGCAAGGACAGAGAAGTAAAAAAGGCTCTGTAATGGTCAATCTCTGGGGCTCTGGTTTTGCTCTTGCAGTTAAGAAGGGAATATCTTACATAGTCTGCCAGGGAAAACCTGGGTAACACATCTCATTCTTCTGTGCCCAGGGGCGGTTGCTAATTAGCGTTTGCGTTTACTCCCTGTAGCAGTGGACTGGCAAGATGTGCAAAGCCTTAGCTTGCAATTCAGTGTTCTAATATGAAATATTATAAACTCTGATTAATGTTTAATTAGTCTTAACCTTGCTCTTTCCTAGGGTCTCTGAAAGGCAGCAGAAAAGAGTTCTGGGAGCACAAGGAACATGGCAACCCAAGGTATTGAATGCATTAATTTCTTTTACTAGAATCTGGAGCAGTTATACTGGCTCCTTATTCTCCTTCTTTAACTCACTTGGACTGAACAATATCTGCTCTACTGTGGTGTTTATGAGTATCTTACACTAGAACTCAAACTGCCAAACACATTTGTCATCCCAAGCGTTTTGGATCTCTTAAGTATAGCCAAGTAGCATGTGGAAAGGGAAACTGAAGCAGGAGGCTTAAGGCAGTCACAACAGCAGTGCTGGCTCTGCCTTCTAGGTTATAGATGTCTGCAGTGCTTTGACTTAAAGTTCCACTTTAAAACTGCCTCTTTGCTTGCAGTGCTGCCTCTGGGTTGAGGTAGCTGTTTGTAGCGGTTTGTTTTCATGTAAAAATCTGTGTCGTCTCTTGAAGGACTGATGCATGCTGCTGTAACTGAACTTTCATGTCCAACCATGGTTTCTTACAGCTGACTTGATGGAGCTGGATATGGCAATGGAGCCAGACAGAAAAGCAGCAGTCAGCCACTGGCAGCAGCAGTCCTATCTGGACTCTGGTATCCATTCCGGAGCCACGACAACTGCTCCCTCCTTGAGTGGCAAAGGAAATCCTGAAGAGGAAGATGTGGACACAACGCAAGTGCTGTATGAGTGGGAGCAGGGATTCTCCCAGTCCTTCACCCAGGAGCAAGTTGCTGGTAAGGCCTTCTCTTACTGCAGTTGTTTGCTTAAGACGGTGCAGAAAGCCTAGTGCTGAGTTCGTGGCAGTCTGGAGGGTGAGGTGGTGACTGAGCCTGGTTTGCAGATATCGATGGGCAGTACGCCATGACCAGAGCTCAGAGGGTGCGTGCAGCGATGTTCCCCGAAACGCTGGACGAGGGAATGCAGATCCCATCCACGCAGTTCGATGCAGCCCACCCGACCAACGTGCAGCGCCTGGCCGAGCCCTCCCAGATGCTAAAACACGCCGTGGTCAACCTCATCAACTACCAAGATGATGCCGAGCTGGCAACCCGTGCCATCCCGGAGCTGACCAAGCTGCTGAACGACGAGGACCAGGCAAGCATTTTCTTTGGCTGGGGTGGCTCATGTCTGGGGTTTCTTTGGCAAGCCCCAGGCTGACAGCTTGCTGCCCCTCTCTGCAGGTGGTGGTGAACAAGGCGGCGGTTATGGTGCATCAGCTGTCCAAGAAGGAGGCCTCTCGCCACGCTATCATGAGGTCTCCTCAGATGGTGTCTGCCATCGTGCGCACCATGCAGAACACCAATGACGTGGAGACAGCTCGCTGCACTGCAGGGACACTACACAACCTCTCCCACCACCGTGAGGGCCTGCTGGCCATCTTCAAATCTGGAGGCATCCCCGCTCTGGTCAAAATGCTTGGGTGTGTGCGCTGCCCAGGTGGCACCTGGGGGGTTGAGTGGGTGCTGGTCGGGGCAGCCGCTCAACAGCATTGCTTCCTTCTCTAGGTCCCCAGTGGACTCGGTGCTGTTTTATGCCATTACCACGCTACACAACCTCCTGCTGCATCAGGAAGGGGCCAAGATGGCCGTGCGGCTGGCTGGTGGGCTGCAGAAGATGGTTGCCTTGCTCAACAAGACAAATGTCAAGTTCTTGGCCATCACAACAGACTGCCTGCAGATTCTAGCATATGGCAATCAAGAAAGTAAGGTGAGTGCCTCTGCTCTGCAGCACTTCTAACGAGCGAGCTTGCTGCCCGGTACCTCACACTGCCTATGTGCTGATCTCCTTACTATTAATCTTTGCCCACGCTGGGCCTTGCCCAGCCAGTGCTGACCTTTTAAGAGGTGAGTGATGCAGGAATTGCAGTCTCGTGTCCAGTGAGACTGCAGAACTTACCCACAGCAGTAGAAGTCAATGTTGTTTAGGAGATCTGTAACCTGTGGTGGGTGTGAGCCAGCAGCAATTACTTGTGATGTGCACAGGAAGTAGCAGATAAAGTTATTTTTGCTGTCTTCCAGCTGATTATTCTGGCAAGTGGTGGACCCCAGGCTCTAGTAAACATAATGAGGACCTATACTTACGAGAAGCTATTGTGGACCACAAGTAGGGTGCTGAAGGTGTTGTCAGTCTGCTCCAGCAACAAACCTGCTATTGTTGAGGCTGGTAAGTACCTTGAACCCACAGGAACTTCAAAAGCTAGACAGTACTCAAGGATCAGTATGGGCCACACAAGCAGAAACTGCCAGCATGAAAGATTGAAGTTTGGTGGCTGGTCCTTCAGTCCATGGCTAGTTTTGGAGGCCTTTAGTATAGAGAAGTAAAAAGTCAGGGGGTTTTAAGTAAGTTTATTGTGTTGTTAGCTGGGTGGCTTAGTGACTGAGCACTGCCAGAATGGAGCCCTTGGGACATACATGCATACATGTGAAAGGCCTAGTGTCACACAGTGGGTCTGGGGCTGTGGTTGTGTGTGGTGGGGGGCTAGGGCCTAGCCATACTGTGATACATCCAGAGGCTTGTGAGAGATGCACTCAGATTTGAAGGACCTGACTGTTCACAAGATGAACACCTGAGTAATGGTGTCAAATCCTCCTCCTAGGGGGGATGCAAGCTTTGGGACTCCACCTCACAGATCCTAGCCAGCGTCTGGTGCAGAACTGTCTCTGGACTCTGAGGAATCTGTCAGATGCTGCCACAAAGCAGGTAAGAGGCTCTTCTAGGTGATCAGGAGAAAAAGTCAGCACAGCGGAAGAGTCTGATTCGTTCTTCCCTCTCTCTTGCAGGAGGGCATGGAAGGCCTTCTGGGAACTCTGGTTCAGCTGCTAGGGTCAGATGACATTAATGTTGTGACTTGTGCTGCTGGCATCCTTTCGAACCTTACCTGCAACAACTACAAGAACAAGATGATGGTGTGCCAGGTGGGGGGCATCGAGGCTCTGGTGCGCACGGTGCTTCGGGCCGGGGACAGGGAGGACATCACTGAGCCTGCCATCTGCGCGCTGCGACACCTCACCAGCAGGCACCAGGAGGCGGAGATGGCTCAGAACGCCGTGCGCCTGCACTACGGCCTCCCCGTGGTGGTCAAGCTGCTGCACCCGCCCTCGCACTGGCCTTTGATCAAGGTAAGCAATGGCAAGCAGCCTGCAGCTCTGAGAAAAGGGCTCTCTACCCAGGGGCTTGGGGACTGTAGCCGCTCAGATGTTGCGGAGCAGCCTGGTGATGTCTCTTGGCTGTCTGTACTTTGGATCAGCTGACGGCAAGAAGGGAACCGCTACCAGCCGGTACCACCACCGTGACCTTGTGCTCCCCACCCGCAGGCCACCGTGGGGCTGATCCGCAACCTGGCACTGTGCCCTGCCAACCACGCTCCGCTGCGCGAGCAGGGAGCCATCCCCAGGCTGGTGCAGCTGCTGGTCAGGGCGCACCAGGACACCCAGCGCCGCACCTCCATGGGCGGCACGCAGCAGCAGTTCGTGGTAAGTGGCCTTGCTGCGCTTGCTCTGGGACAGCTGTCTGCTCACTGCTCTCAGCTGAGCTTCTGAATGCTGTAGCTTGCAGAAACTGCTTCCTCTGAGGCAAGCAGTCCTCTAGCAGGTAGCCAGCACTGCCTTGCCCTTCTGAGCAGCTCAGGTTTAAGAAGGCTGTCACAGCTTGTTCTGTATTCTCAAGGATTATTAAAGCTACTGAAGTACTGAGGAGCTGTACAGGCTCTGGCCCTGTTTAGGTACTAGGTCAGTGTGGTAGGGTCAGTCTGGGGCTTTTCATTGTTTTGTGTTTGGCTTCGTGCAAACATATGAACAAAGGGGAAGTTGCCTTAGCATGGACAAATGAAAGCAAAGCCCACTAGTGCAAGAGTGAAGCTCATCCTTGCAGAGGCAGGAGGGGCCCCAGTTCAGCTTGGGGGAAGATGAGCTGGTGCTGGCAAAGTTCATTGTGCACTGTAAGGGTGGAAGCAGTGGGAGGAGCTCTCCTGAGCTGTTTCACTTACTGAATTCACTTGGGTGAACCGAGCCAGTTCGTAGCAGGCCAGCAGCAAGGTGGGCATGAGTCCTGCTGTGGGAAGGAGATGGGCAGGGAAGGAGTCTGTTTTGTTGCCAGGCTGGTCAGCTTTCAGACAGTCACCTGACAAACATCTGTTCTTTCCCTACCCAGGAGGGTGTGCGCATGGAGGAGATAGTTGAGGGCTGCACCGGAGCCCTGCACATCCTCGCACGCGATGTGCACAACCGGATCGTCATCAGGGGCCTCAACACCATTCCTCTCTTTGTGCAGGTAAGCAGCAGCTCCAGGCAGCACTCCAGTCTGGACTGGGAAAAGGGCTCCTGTGCTGAAGGGCTAATGGAACCTTTGTGTTCTGCTTGCAGTTGTTGTACTCTCCCATTGAGAACATCCAGAGAGTAGCTGCAGGGGTGCTTTGTGAATTGGCTCAAGACAAGGAAGCAGCTGAAGCAATTGAAGCTGAAGGTGCAACTGCCCCTCTAACAGAGCTGCTTCACTCTAGGAATGAGGGCGTTGGTAAGTGAGCTTTAAAGAGAGGGATTGTACTTGTTACACAAGTTGCCGAGACCCAACCTCTACTGAGCTGACTCCTCCTCTTGACAGCAACCTATGCAGCTGCAGTGCTCTTCAGAATGTCTGAGGACAAGCCCCAGGACTATAAGAAGCGTCTGTCGGTGGAGCTGACAAGCTCCCTGTTCCGCACGGAGCCCATGGCTTGGAATGAGGTGAGCTGTGCTCTGCTGGATTAGTGCTTCCTTGGACACCTTTCCAGTAGCAGAACGTAGATGCTGTACCTCCTCTACTCTCTCTAGATGAACCAGATACCTAGAGAAAGGCATTTCCTGTTCAGGGAAGTGCTGCAGAAGAGGGAATAAAAAGGGATCTGGGGCAGGCTTGAAAATGTTTTAAGCTCAGTCTGAGTAGTGCTGTCCCTGCTGTTAAACCTGCTCTGTACCTGTGTGTGTACCTAGACGGCAGACCTCGGACTGGACATTGGTGCCCAGGGAGAGCCCCTCGGATACCGCCCCGATGGTATGTCTGCTCTCTCCCCTTGGACAGGCTTCCCCTGGGTTCAGCCAAGGCAGAGGTTTTAAAGGAGAACTGCAAGTGAGCCAAAAGTGAGTTGCTCCTCAGTGAGGTGTTGCAGACGCACAGGCAGCTGGGGAGCTGCCAGCTCACATAACCACTTTGTGCAGCATCACTGCCTGCACCCAGTGTGCAAACTGCTGACTGAGCCCTGTGGGAGACTTCCCCACTGAGTTTCCAGACGTCGTCCACCTTGGGTACAAACAGAATCGACTATCCCAATAGTGCAGTTTCTCTTTAAAACAAAAAGGCTGCTGTTGAGTCTCGTAGTCTGCAAGTACCTGCAGATTTGAATGCCAGCCCATCTCTGAGGGCTCTCAGCTATTTTTGACCAGGCTCTCAGAAGCAAGTCTCCAGTCTCAGAGCCTGGTTCTGCTGCAGTGGTGTTGACGATGCAGACTAATGGCTTGGCTGGACTCTGCTTGTGCTTCTGCCCGCAGTGTGCTTTGTCTGCAGAACCCTACTGGAAGGCTGTTTCCAGCAAGGGAACAGCCACCAAGGGCAGGCAACAGATTGTGTTGGACTTGGCTGGACTTTAGAAAAGAATTAGATGGCTACAGAGATCTTCTCACACACTGATACTTGCAGCTTCTGGTGCCTCTAACCTCTGTTAACATTATGCTTTTTTTTCCCTCTGCCACCTTTAACTTTCTTAGATCCTAGCTACCGTTCTTTCCACTCGGGCGGCTACGGTCAGGATGCCTTGGGTATGGACCCTATGATGGAACATGAAATGGGTGGCCACCACCCCGGTGCTGACTACCCAGTTGATGGGCTGCCAGATCTTGGCCATGCCCAGGACCTTATGGATGGGCTGCCTCCAGGTGACAGTAATCAGTTGGCCTGGTTCGATACTGACCTGTAAATCATCCTTTAGGTAAGAAGCTCCAACCTTGAATTTCAAACCAAACCAGAGAGCACAGCAGATGATGGCCTGAGGACATGGTTGGCAGGGCGGGCTTGGCTCCGTTGGGTCCCAGTGTGCCAGAGCAGTGCCTGCACGCTCTGGGAACACAGCAGTACACTCCCAACTGCCTTCTGCCGTGAGGTGTGGAAGTGATTAACTGCACTGTCTTGTGCTCCAGCTTCACGCAGCCTTAGAACGTGCTGGAAGGGAGAGCTGTGGCGCGGGTGGTGCTGACGCCTGTCTCTTTTCTCTCCACAGCTGTATCATCTGACTGACCTTGCGTTGATTGGCCTGTAGAGTTGCTGAGAGGGCTCGAGGGGTGGGCTGGTATCTCAGAAAGTGCCTGACACACTAACCAAGCTGAGTTTCCTATGGGAACAATTGAAGTAAACTTTTTGTTCTGGTCCTTTTTGGTCGAGGAGTAATAATACAAATGGATTTTGGGAGTGACTCAAGGAAGGAAGAGTGCACAAGAATGAACTGCAAGATGGAATTTATCAAACCCTAGCCTTGCTTGTTAAAAAAGTTATTATTTTTTTTAAATCTCTGTAATGGTACTGACCTTGCTTGCTTTGGAAGTAGCCTTTCCTCTCGCAGTAATTGTCGTTAGTTTGGATTTTTGGTTTTTTGTTTGGTTTTCATTTTGTTTTGGTTTTTGTTTTGTTTTTTTTTTCCTTTTTTTTTTTTTAAGTCTCTGGTAGTATTAAGTTATAGTGAATATGCTCCAGCAGTTTCTAATTTTTAAGGATTGAGTAAAGGTGTAGAACACTAATTCATAACCGCTCTAACTGTACTCAGAATAAAGTGTAACATTGTGTAGCCTTTTTTGTATAAAAAAAAAAAAACCACAAAAACAAAAACTAGACAAATAGAAATGGTCCAATTAGTTTCCTTTTTAATATGCTTAAAATAAGCAGGTGGATCTATTTCATGTTTTTGATCAAAAACTTTATCTGGGATATGTCTGGGTAGGGGCCAGTAAGAACTGTTTCTTTGGAACCTTGTATTGGACAGTTTACCAGTTGCCTTTTATCCCAAAGTTATTGTAGCCTGCTGTGATACAGATGCTTCATGAGAAAAATGCAGTTATACAATGGTTCAAAATTAAAGTAAACTTTTAATTCGCTCCGTGTCAGATTCTTTCAGAGCAGGAAGTGTCGCTGGGTGCCCACAGGTGTTCTGAAAAGGGGCTGGAACTGTACAGCAGCTCAGGCACAGCTGCGCTCTAGGGCCACTGCCATGGAACCCTGCACTGTTCCTAACTCCAGCTGTGACAAGCAGACAGCACTGTTTAAAGTAAGAAAGGAGAAGGCAGAGCATTTGCTTACCTCCTCTGGGCTGCAGGCTGGGGCTGTCCAATGCTGGTGGGCAGCAGGAGCAGCTCTCAGGGAGGCTGCACCAGGCACCTGCTGCTTTCAGGAGCAAACAC
Organism: Psilopogon haemacephalus; assembly: GCA_013396835.1. Classification (NCBI taxonomy): domain Eukaryota; kingdom Metazoa; phylum Chordata; class Aves; order Piciformes; family Megalaimidae; genus Psilopogon; species Psilopogon haemacephalus. Next base: position 1,218,156 of record VWZI01007565.1, read on the forward strand.
TAAGTGGTCACTGCGCCAGGCTGAGCCATGCTACAGCTGGGGGACAAGAATTTCCTTCCTTCCTTACCCTTTGGCAGCTGCTGGCTCTACAGGACCCTCCCAGGAGTATCAGCTTCTCTTTGGCACTCAGCCCCAAGAGCCAGGCTCAGCATCTTGCCAGGGACGTGGGCAGCTGACCAGGACCCTCCACCAGTGCAGCCCACACAAGCAGCAGGGCACAGGCTCACCAAAGCAGGCACAAAACAGATCTACATACCATGCCCTGCATCCCCACAGCCTCTGTGCACGCAGAGCTTGGCTCAAGGGATGCAAGCTACAGGCTCTGTCCTAAGATAAAGGTCTGGTGCCAGTCAGAGGCACGAGGTGAGGCCTGAAGGGGAACAGCCACAGCATTCCCCCCCAAGATAAACACAGCTAACAGAGCTCCAAGCAGTGAATGCTTTCTGGGGTGAAATAACTGCTCTTTATTGGCTGCCTCATGCTTGAACTACAGCATGTAGGATCAGCAAGGGCAAGCAGGAACCGAGACTAAACCCCAAATTAGTTTCCAGCATCACAACCCAACACCCCTCCTACCCCCACCCTTCCCGTACAAACAACAGGTCCTGCTCTCAGGCCCCACCCACCTTGTGTCTGTCTTACCACTTGGTTAAGGTCCAGAGGTGTGAGGTGGCAGCAGCTGTAGCAGAATCCTGAGCAGAGTAGGTGGCAGGGGTGTAGGCAAGAGGTGCTCAGGTGGCCAGTGCTGAGGGCTTCTGAGCAGAATCCTGGAAGCCTTCCACCATCACTCCTGTGGCTAAATTCTTCACTCCTGCTGTGCTCAAGTGAAGCTGTTCCTGCAGGCCTGAGGTGCAGCACAGCATCCCAGCCCCTGTGTGTTTCCACAGCCCGGTCAGCAGCAGGCACTTGGCACCTGAGCATCTTCACATCTCACCAGCCTCAGAATTTCAGATGCTAGGGAAGCCACAGCAATGTCTGCCTGAGAGCTGAGGATTAAAAGCAGGAACAGCACCCATTAGACATTCTCAGGGAAACCTTTTTCTTCGGCTTCTGCAATGGACTTTGACCTGTGCTGGAAAACTTAACCAGCCAGGAAGTGTCCTGGCTGCTCCACAGCTGTAGCAGTTAACAAAAGGAGTGATGCTGCAGGTCTGTGTGACAACCACTCCCAGCTCCTCTGCAAGATCTCATTGCTCATTCCCTACCCTGGCTTCATAACCCATTCCAGTTAGACAGAGCTGAGCTTTCACACTGCAGTGCTGCTCAAGGTGTTGCCCACCTTATGCAGGCTACAGTGTGGCCTTTTGCTTCAGCACCCCCAGTGTTTAGCACTCATTTTGCCTAATCCTGCTCCAATCATGGCTGGTTCTTTTCTAGCACTGGACCAGAGGCTCTGCCACAGAAACAAACTCTTGCTTCTGAAAGACTCCCAGCTCTCACCTTGCCCTTGGGAAGGGCATTAGTAAGAGATCAGTCTGCCTTGCCCAGCTGCTGCCACACTCCAGGCGTGGGGAAGCACAGAGCCAGGAATGAGCTGCAGCTGCTCTGGCCCCACTGGGATCCACCAGCTTAATGGGCAGCAGCCTAAAGCAGAACATTTATTTACCTGAAACTGTCTTGGCAACTGCTCACTGGAAGAGGAAGGGCTACAGTCCCACCTCCTGTCAGTCTAGGATCAGTCAATTCCACAGGCTATACCTGATCAGGCTGCATTTTGAAGGGCAGGTTTGGGTCCATCTAGTTGCTAAGCAGAAGGGGTTGGGTTGGTTGTGCCACTCTTAGAGGTGCCAGTACCTCAGAGGTGGAGTGGGGCACTCCATGGCTGCTCCACAGCAGCAGGAGTGCAGTGCCAGCAGCTTGCAGCCCAAGCGGTGCCCTCCTGGCACGTGTCTGCTTGGCTGCTCTCCTCCTGCCACGCAGGCAGAGCCGAAGATTAGAAACCTGTTAGTCACAAATGAGCAAAGCTAAACCACTCCTCGCTCCCTTCGGCCCACTGACAACACGTGGGTGAAAGGGCCTGGGAGTTTGGGCTACTCAGAGGGTGGCTGAGATCCAGGATCTGGGCTGCAGCCTTGGCTAAACCATTTCCAGCTCTGCATGAGATACAAGAGGCTTCTTCACTGGGTTCAAGCCCAGGGCGAGGAGCCCAAGTTTATTAGGTCACAGGGAAGATTCTGGGAAGGATGCCACGGGAGGGAATCTGGGGAGAGGGCAGAAAATCCCAAACCTCCAGGAACAAAGAGGCCATTCAGCTAGAGCTGGGGAGGGCTTGCTAACCCCCAGGCTTCTGCCACAAGCTGCCAGCGTCCCAGCCCACTACAGCTTTGATTAGTTCTTGGTGTGCACCTCCTTACGCACTCCATCCCAACCTTTCCTCTTCTGCCCACATCCAACCTTCCTTCCCACACAGTACACCCTGCCCTGAGCAGGGAGGTGCCCATTTCCCAAACACCTGATCCACCAAAGCACGAAGAGCACCGAGATGACCACCTCAGTGTTTCACACACTGATCTAAAACCTGCACTATCTACAGATGTTCATTCCACCAGGAGCAAAAGCCAGCCCAAGAGCCCAGGGCAAGAATGTAAAACCTGGTTTTGAGCAACAACTCCTTCAGCCTGTTCAGGAGCAAAATCAACAGGAGATGAGCTGAGGTTGGCCAACTTACTGGGATAGGCACCTCGGCTGGCAGAGGCAGCCACAGAGTTCCCCTGAGAGAAGCCACAGGTACCCTGCACCAAAAGCAGCTCTGCCCTTCAGCTCTGTGCTTCGCAGGGCACCAAACAGTGGCTTCAAAGCAGGGCACACAGAGTGCTCCGTGCACACAGCTCACTGCTGAGGCCCCCAACCGGTGCCCAGTTCAGGACACCCAAGTGATTGGAATCAATCTTGAACAAACCCCAAAGCAGCCCAGCTGGAGATGGAAGCAGAGCACCGAGCCAGGCACACCAGCCAGCTCTGAGCACAGCGGCGCTGGGAGCGGGGCCAGGGGCAGCCTCATGCTGCAGGGAAGGTGATTAGAGGAGAAGACCAAGGCAGACAAAGGAGGAGGCAAGTGCTCAGCCCTGGAAATTCCTGGAAGCCCGAGGGGACTCACCTGGCAGTCTGGGCCAAGCTCTTGAGCGCCTGGATGAGAGCTTCACCATCACTCTTCAGGCTTTCTAAGCACTTCTCGTTTGAAGTTACCTGGAACAAAAAGAAAGAACCATTATCAAAGGCTTCCCAACAAATTCCTCTTGGTCATTTTTGGGGGCTAGGGGAGAGGGAAACAAGTTCCAGCATTGATTACAGCTGCAAATGGAATGTGGCTTTAAAAGAGAGCCAGGAGAAAGCTCCTTTCACTGAAGGAGGCTGGATTTTAGGCACAGACCATGAAAATGACTTGGCTGGGTTCAGAGACTCACTCCTGTTCCAAGTCTCTGTGTGTGTGCAAATTCACACATCACAGGCTGCCAGTCCTGATCCCAGCCCTAGTACCAACACAAATCCAAGCCCCAGGAGAGCTGGAGAAGGCAGCCACTTCCATTGCCCACTTCAGGGGGCCTCTCCGGGAGGAGCCAGGATAAAATGTTAGTGCAGTTGCAGTTCCTTGTCCCTCTTCAGCCTGTAGGCACTTACCCACCCAGGAATGGCACCTGCAGAGCTGAGCACTGAGGGACCAAAGCTTGACACCTCTCCCTGGTCAGAGCTGGGTTTGCTGCTGCTGTGCTTCACCCTGAGCTCTTGGAGCTCCGGAAGTCACTGAGATAAAGGTTTGTGTGCCAGTCCCTGCTTCTGCAGGTACAGAAATGGTGGCTGAAGAGAGGGGAGCAGGAGGAGCAGGGCAGCTCCTTGGTTTGGTACTGGAGGAGTTCATGCTTCAAAAGGGGATTTTTAATCAAAACCCTGGCAAGGAGTTTCAAGCTTTAGCATGCCACAGCTGGCCCTGCTTGCCCCTGGGCACTCTGCCTCCACATCTCCCTCTGCAGCCAGAGAGCAGCCACAGGTGCAGCAGCTGCCATCCCACCACCATTTGCCAGCAGCAGCTCTGCCAGAGCAGCATCACTGCACCTACAATGGCAACCTCCTGCCACTAGGCAGGAACAGGGGCAGCTGCCTGGAGGAACCAGAGGTGTAACCCACTGGTGCTGCTCCCTAAGTGCCAATCATGGGTAAAGCCTGAGTACAGGTTACTAAGCCTCTTCACTGGAGGCTTATGTAAATCCCAAGTACAGGTCACTAAGCCTCTTCACTGGAGATTTACAGAAATTGTGTCAGGAATCCATTCTGCTGCAACTGCCACCCCTTGGCCACAGGACCTTTTGTCTCCTGGGTGCTGCCTGGGAGAACCCTACTCCTCTGCCTAACAGAATGCAGGAGAGCCCACTCTAAAAGGTAAGACCCTTGCAGGAGAGCTCACTCTAAAAGGTAAGGCCCTTGCAGGAGAGCTCACTCTAAAAGGTAAGGCCCTTGCAGGCCTTGCCCTGCCCCATCACAGCACACTGCCTGCTGCTCTGCTCTCCAGGCAGGAGCTGTGTGTGGGAAGAGCAAAGCAAGTCAGACAGGTTGTACTGTGTTACTAATGGCCAGCTCATCTGAACGGGCCTCAGCAATGCTGCTGGACCTTAAACCCCAGGAAGTTCCGAGGGCAGGAGTGCTCCAGGTGTGCTCTGGCAAGCACACTGCAGGCAGGGACTGCAGGCAGCATTACACAGACTTTGTGGCCTGCAGATCCTGCAGCTACCTGTGAAAACACGCAGGGAGCTGTGACAAACTCCACACCTGACAGCTCGGCTCTGAGTTGAGAGTTCAAAAATACCCCCAACCCTTTATGGAAAAAAAAACCCCAAACCTTCCTCCACTGAAGGCAGCAGCAAACACCTTTTAACTCTGATAAGGCCAAGCCTGCTCTCTGGGTGGTTTGTTTGCTCTCACTCACATGTGTGGGCAGGTTTACTCCGAGTTCAAAGCAGTTTCCAGGGGTACCTTGGCTACGTCCCAGCTCCCAACAGTCTGTGAGCCACTGTCTCAGGCAGCACTCTCAGAAGGAGGAGGGAAGTCTCCTGCAAGCTGCAGAGTGCTCCCCTGCTTTTAGACACTGCTCCACACCGTCCCCTCTGAGGCTGCACTCACAAAAGCATGCCCTGAGCTTGTGGAGAAGCTGCAAACCAAACCACCTGCTCCAAGGGCACTGCCCGAGTGCTGGCACAGGAATGCTGAGTGGGAAGCCTCTCTCTGCCTCCTTTGATGTTCCTGTTTGCTTTGCACAGCAAGCAGTGTGCTCAGCTTGCTTTCAGGAGGTGCAGAAAAAGAGCCACGATGGCAGCTCCCAGCCTCTCTAGCTACTGGGCTGAAAAGATTTGACTTAGACCCACAGAGCACAGCCTCTTCACACCCACCTCACCTTGGCTGCACCAGCAAAACCCAGCAGCAGCCCCACCAAAGGGCCTCACAGGTCCTACAAGAGACTTGCACAGAGCACTGCAGTGCTCAGAAGGCAGCTCAGCATCCCTGTGCCACCCAAACACACACTGGGCAGCCTGTGCCTGCTGAGCTCACCTGCAAACACTGCTTCCTGCATCAGCTGTGTGCCAAAGACTGCCTGAGCTACCACCCCAGAGCAGTTGCACTGTGTAAACAATGACCCCAGCTGGCCTCCACCGTCAGCTTTAGCAAACAGAGCCAGGGACTGAGCTGGCACACACCTCACAGACCCCTCACCTCTCACAGCTCCCAGGCAGCTGCTGGCCTCAGCTGGCTGAGACCATCACGTCCCCAGCACACATCACCTTGGTGGTCTCACAACTTCTCCCTTCCAGCAGGAACAGGGAAATTCACTGGGATAGTTTTTCATGATCACAGCAGGCCCAGCTGAGTCTCAGGTCCTGTGTCTATGTTCCTTTAGGAGCTATCACCAAGGCTCCAGGTTCTGTGAGATCAACCCCCCTATCAGCAGTTAGGAACACTACTAAAACAGTGTACAGGCTCTCTGCATATTCAGGTTTCCCCTCCAGTTCATCATTCCCTAGACCTTAAACACAACTGCCCTTCCCAGTCTCTCTTTCTTCATCAGCTTCTCTCCTGAAATACCTCCTGACAAGCAAGGGGGGCTGGAACACTTCTGCTTTGAGGACAGGCTGAGGGAGCTGGGCTTGCTTAGTCTGGGGAAGAGAAGGCTCCAGGGAGACCTAAGAGCAGCCTGCCAGTAGCTGAAGGGTGAAGGGCAATGGTCTGAAATGAGAGCAGAGCAGATTGAGATTGTATGTGAGGAACAAGTTCTGCACCAGGAGGGTGCTGGAACACTGCAACAGGCTGCCCAGGGAGGTGGCTGAGGCCCAACCCCTGGAGGTCAGGCTGGACAAGGCTCTGAGCAACCTGCTCTAGTGAAGGATGTCCCTGCTGACTGCAGGGGGTTGGACTGGGTGACCTTTGGAGTTCCCTTCTAACCCAACCCATTCCATGATTCTAAGTAAGCTTCCCCCAGGGAGGTGAGTCCACACATGGGCAGGTCCCATGTTCTATTCTCTCTCTCTCCCCACTCCCTAACCCCAGCAGTGTCATTAAAGAGCAGTCACTGCAGGTGGACTGAATAATCTTGGTTGTGAAAACAACCACAAACCAAAACATCATCCCAGGTCTGCACTTAGGACAGGCACACACAATGCAGCTTCCAGCCAGCCAGACTGCATGAACATGTGCAAGGAAGCATTCCCAGCTGCTTCAGAGGTCACCTCCTCCCTGCCCCTCACTCTGGAGACAACCACAATGACTCCACAGTTGGGGTTTTGTCCTTAAGCTGTCTGGACTCCACATGCTTCACACTCAGCCCTGCTGTTTTACTGATGGCAAGAAACCAATGACCTGGGGACTTCACATGCATCCTGCTCTCCCTAGCTCAGCCTGCTCACCTTACCATGGTTTCACCAGTGACTAGCAGGAGCAGGCTCCTGAGTAGCTTTCCTCTGCAATTGACCCACCCATGGAGCTCCAGCTCCTGGCAGTCTGTGTACCTGAGAACCTCTTGGAGCTGTCCTCACCATCACACCACTTCTCTGTTCTTCATAATGCCCCAAAATGCAGAGGAACAGAAGCACTGTGGAGTTCCTTCTCTGTGACTGCACAGACAGATGAGCTCTAAGAGGAGGTTAGATGATGAGCAGCAGGGCCTGGCAAAGCAGCTAACTCACTTTCTCCTCCCACTCCACTGCTGCACTCACCTGCAGCTTTTACTATCAGCTGCCATGTCCAGCACACACAAGAAGGGCTCTTACTCTGCTGCAGAGCACAAAGCTCAGGCTCCTCAAGACAGCAGCCTTCTGGCAACCTTCAAAGAAGGCACAAAGCCTGAGTCCCACAGGATGTCACTAGCTAGTGACACCAGTGGCAATGAAGACAGGCTCAGAGACTTGAGGCTGTTCAGCCTGGAGAAGAGAAGGCAACAAGGAGAGCTTAGAGCTGCAAACACCTCCAGAGATCTGGCCCAAAACAACTCCCCTGGGCAACCCATTCCAGCCTCTCACCACTTTCATGCTCAACAACTTCCTCCTCTTGTCCAGTCTGAATCTCCCTACCTCCACCTTTGCTCCATTCCCCCTAGTCCAGTCACTCCCTGATAGCCTAAAAAGTCTCTCCTCAGCTATTTTGTACCCCCCTTCAGATCCTGGAAGGCCACAAGAAAGTCACCTGGGAGCCTCCTCTTCTGCAGCCTGCACAGCCCCAACTCTTTCAGGCTGTGCTCACAGCAGAGCTGCTGCAGCCCTCTGAGCATCCTCGGGGCCCTTCTCTGCACACCTCCAGCATCTCCACATTCCTCTTGTGCATCCAGTGCTGGAGNTAGCAGATGGTGATGTTCACAGTAAATATGCACAGATTACAAACAAAGCAGTTTTAACTTACTCCAGCACTGTTTTCCCTCAGAGGTTTCAGGTAAAAGCTCCTCAGCATTTTTAATAAATTTTTTTTGGTCTTTTTTTTTTTCTTTTTTGCTGATGTGCTGCTAATTACATCATTGTTTTGCATTCGCTGTTGCACAACTGCCACGAAGGAGGTGTGCCTGCAAATGAGATGTTGCAGCCTATCCACTTAACCTGATTAGGTCGATAATTTGGATACTACCAGAGTCCTGGAAAGGAGAGCAGACAGATCCCTGTTAACAAAGTCAGTCCTTGCTCCTTTAAAGCCAGGGCACTCGGCGCTCCTGGATGCCTGCCACAAGATCCTGCTTTTCGCTCCTGTCCCCAGAGGTCAGTCTGTCCTCCACGGCAAGGTGAGTGAGTCACAGTGCAAACTCAATCACGTCACAGTCTCCAGCCGATGCAATGATCTCATTACTGTGCCAGGAAAAGGAACCAACTCAATTGCTATTGACCCCGGCAATTCCAGCTTAGCCTGGCCGCACAACAAGTAGCAGGAGCAGTGCCCTAGCAGAGCAATTATTCACGTAAGCAAAGCTTTAAACAAAGCCCCAGTGCTCCCTCACAGGCGTTTTGAATCTCACAGGAGATGTGAAGTTTAACCAAATCTACGATCCGTTTTTTTTGGTAATGTTCAGGCACCTTCACGTCAGGTTAAAAATCATTTTGTGCCTTAAAGAAGAGATTTATTGCACCATTTCAAGCACACAGCCCAATCTGAACTGGCTAAGGAGCTTTGTTTTGAACCTCTCCACTCGTTTAATATTTCACTGGGACTGGTTTGTTTTTTTAGCATAGTATCAGGCATGCAGAAACAAACCCTAAAGTGCCTAAATGTGAACTTGAAAAGAATACCTGCTGGATCAAAGCTTCTGGCTCACCTGTGTTGGGTTGTTTGGGTTGATTTGGTTGGGGGGTTTTGGGAGGGTTTTTTGACACCTACCCAGCAGGAACAGTCTTATCTTCTAAGCCTTGCACTTAAAACTGATTGCTCATAAAGATTTGAAGCATGATTGGGATTTATCCTTCTAAAACAGCACCCAGGGGAACTGGGTGGATCAAGAGATTGTTAATGAGATACTGAGTCTTTCACCTCGAAACTGCTGGTTTAAATTCAATCCAAGCCAAAGACCCCCCTCAAGCTGGTGGAGATCTGATGATCTGCAAGAAAGGAGGTGATGTTCTCACTCCACCGTATAGAAGACACAAGCTCGAAGAGCACTGAGCTGCCGGCAGACTCGGCACTCCTCGCAGGGAAACCGAGGCCAAACCCACAGTGAAACAATTGAGCTTTTCTCCCTCGCTACAGTAACGTTAAACAAAGCTTTGCCTTTCTGGACCGGGCTTAGATCACAATTATTTTTCCCCGGCCTCCTCAAAATGCGAGTTTCAGCCCCAAAGCCTGCTAAAACCAAATGCAAACGGAATGCTTTAGTAAGGTAAGAACTCCTAGTTGAGCTTCAGAGTAGCTATGCTGGGCTTTAATGACTTCCAGTTGACAGCAAGGGCAGTGGTGGATGTTAATGAGTGGCTCAGGCAACTTTCTAGGCTGCTCCTCTGCAGGAGCAGTCATTATCACATGTCACTTGCTCAGAGCACAGCACGGGCTGCTCCTCCCTCATTTCATGAAAGCAAATTAATAATTTCCAATCATTTATGTACTCGCTGAGTGCAGACCCTTATTCCACTCCTAAATTACAGTAAATGGATCATTTTAATTAACTTGTGAGTCACAGCTGCTGTACAGGTACTCGGAACCTACATCAGCCTAGAAACTCTTTGCAACTCTTCTTGCTGTGGTCCTTGCTTTCCTAATGGGATCTGTGACAAATCACCTCTGTGACATGTTGCTGCTGCCCTCCTGCTGACTGCTGGCTCAGGCAGAGTCCACCTCCCTGGCCTGCTGCTCCTGGTGCATGGCTCCACTGGATAGCCACAGCTGGTGCAGGGCCACGGACTGACCTCACCTGCATATCAATCAGTGGGTTGGGCACACTAATGGCACAGCTGGAGCAGAGCCTGTCCCACTCATTCAGCCTTCTTCCCCCTTTTGCCCCTGTAATCCCAGCCCCATAGCAATTACCTCCCATGTGCAGGAGGGGAACCCACCAGAGCAAGACCAAATCATGTCCTGGTGGCTCTGCATGGAATGGAAGCAGCTAAAGGAGCTCTTTTGTGGTGTCTTTCAAAGGCTCTTTGATTGTTCTGCCAGGGAGAAAGGCTTCTTCCTGTGCTAGGTCCCAGGGCAGATCCAAAGCAATTGTCCCTTGGAGCAGCAAGGAGAAACTAAGGGGAAAGGTTGACCATTTACAGCTAGTAAATGGATGTGGTACTCTAGGTGTGGTCTTCACCATTCAATATGAGGGTGGGGAGACTGGAACAGGCTGCCTGGAGGTGTTCAGAGCCAGGCTGGACCAAGCCTTGTGCAGCCAAGCATGAGTTGAGAGGTGTCCCTGCCTGTAGTGGGGAGGTTGGAGCAGATGATCTCTAAGGTCTCTTCCAACCCAAGTCATCCCAGGATTATGACACAACTCTATGACCCAAAGCTTCCTGGTTGACTTGAAACCAAAACCATTCTGTGGTTTCAATGACAAGCAAAAATCACAGGTTTAGAGACTAATAAAACACAGGAAGCTAAAATTAGAAAAATACTGCAAAGGTTTCTGAGAACACAACCCAAAACAGCCTTGAGAGAAGAGCTTACCAACCTAGTGAAATCTGCATAATTAAAAGACATTGATAATTGATGTAATGCAGGTGAAGGATTAAGAACATCATTGCGTAGTACTTAGCAGAAAATATTTGTCAGTCTCAGTTTAAATTGCCCTCAAACTTCAGCCACGCCAGTGGCATTTATAGGAGGATAAAAAGTGCCTGGGCCAGCCCACATTTAACACAGGCTAGGGCAGGGAACTCCAGCAGGAAACCAAAGAACCTTGAGTGTGCCACCAAGCAACACTGAGGGGCAAAAAAAAATGGGCAGGTTCCCTATACAGTCTTGGAGGCTGTGGGGCAGAAAAAAGCTAAATTAGGGGAAATGCCAGAAAGTGGTGAGGGTATGGAGGCAGACAGCTGAGGAGTACATGACAGAAAGTGCCCACACCAAAGTGGTGGCAGGGGAACCTTGTGGGTGAGACTGCCCTTACATGCTGCCACAGAGAGAGAAGCAGAGGGAGGTTATGGCCTTCATCTTACTAAGTCACAAAAGAGAATGTGATTAGTGGTCAGGGATCTCCACAGAGCAGCTTCTCCCATGGGGAACAGGAGGCTGATGTGTTGTTACAGCACAACAGCTGGGGGACAGTTCTGCAGTGGACAGTGACCACTGGCTCACAGCTTCTCTTCTCCTGCTTCTGAAGGAACTCAGGCCTTGGAAACTGAGCTGCTGCCTATACTTGAGTTTGTTTCCATGGCTGACAGGAGATAAAATGTCTTTACACCTCTTTTCACAAAGGCCTGCAGCAACAGATGGAATTTACAGCATCATCTAAAGGTCAACAACTTCTGACCAGCAAACTAATGGAGAACAGAGCAGAGTGCAGCAGGCTCAGCACAGGGGAAATTTAATTAAAACTGATGTTCACACTTAACCAGCATTGCACGGGGACAGGAGGAGTCTCTGATATACCTAGGATTGGTTCAAATCAGTAAATGCTTTTTCTAATAAGGAAAGCTATGCATAAATGTAAGTCAGAGCCAAACTCACCTTTTGCAAGACACAGTAACAGCTATTTTGCTCCATCACTGGAGAGGGGCTTAGAAACCTTTAAGCACAGCAGAGTATTCTGAGCTCAGTGTGACAAAGGGGTGGGTTTGGTAGGGATGTGTCTGAAACAGCTGAGAAGGTTTTTCCACCAGTCAGTTTGGAAAAATGAAGAGAAAAGACTTCTGCGTGGACCCTTCAGAAGTACTGCTGGTCAAGAGCCTCAATTCTGTGAAGCTGAGAAGTCCTCTTTGGCTAAGGAAACTGCTTCCACCTTGCCACGGTGCTCAGCTGCCCAAGGGTCTGTCCCTATTGAACACCCTTCGGACTCAGAGGCACTAAACAAGCGTGACCTGTGCTCAGCAGCAATGCCTGCAACCACAGCACCTCTCCCAGCACACACAGAGATCAGTCAGACACTATTCTGTGCAGCCCTGCAGTTTGGAACATGGGCAACTGGTCAGCCAAACCAGCTGTTGCCACGCTGCAGCAGTGCAGGCTCTGAAGTGAGCAGCAGAGGCGGAAAGGTCTCTGCAAGGCAGTGTTGTGTGTTTGATTTCGTCAGGCAGCCTGAGGAGAGGCAGGGTCCTTGACAGCAAGGTTCTATCACTGACCTGGACACAAACCCTGACCCTTGGATACGAATTCTACCTGTACACAGATGAAGTCACACAAATTAGCAAAGCTCAGATCCCTGGTGCCCACAACACTAGGAGCTATGTCAGCTCTTATGTAATGGATAATTAACCCAGTTAAGTTGCAGCACTATCATTTCATGCCAATACCTTGCCTCTGCACACTCCTGAACACGCCTTTCAGGATGGAGCATTCCCTACTTTAAGGCACTTCTGAGACTTTTAAAGACTGCTGAAAGCATTCAGCTAAGTTTTCAGCTACGGAGTTTTTCAGCAGGAGCACAGATGATAAACACACAGGAAAGGAAGTGCAGGTTTGACAGAGCTGGCTAAAAGAGAGCACTTGGATTTGTGGATTTGATTCCATGAGTCCATGAAGAAGATCAACAAGCAGGAATCACAGGGGGAATGGAGCAAAGCTGGAGGTGGAGAGATTCAGACTGGAGGTGAGGAAGAAGTTGTTCAGCATGAGAGTGGTGAGATCCTGGAATGGGTTGCCAGGGGAGGTGTTTGGGGCCACATCCCTGGAGGTGTTTTTGGCCAGGCTGGCAGAGGCTGTGGGCAGTCTGATCTAGGGTAGGATGTCCCTGGGCACGGCAGGGGGGTTAGAACTAGATGATCCTTGTGGTCCCTTCCAACCCTGACTGATTCTATGATTCTATGAATTAAATCATCACAACAAATCAACAGGCATGAAAACACTAGCTCAGGCATTAAATTTACATTTTCCAGGCCATTTGGCTCTTGTGACTCAGAATATACTGGGAAATGTAAAGTCCTGCTGCCAGTTCTGCAGCTCTGTCTCACTTTAGCCCAAAGCAACAACCACCAAGTGCAGGCTCTGGCCTCGCTCACCCTGCACTGGCACACACTTATTTTTAGACACCCACACTTACAATCTTCTTACATCCAGGAGAGGGGGAGATAAGGTCCATGCTCAGTCTCAGACTAGCACAACATACACCCTCCAAGTGGAAACAGCAGCTGCTGGGCAGCTATGCCACACTGCAAGGAGCATTTGCCTTACCCAGGCAGAACAGAATTTTCAGAAGCAACTTTCCAGAAAAGCAGAGTCAAAAAAGAGAAGAGTAATCAGAACATGATAATAATAAAAACCCAACAATAATAAAAACCCCAACAATAATAAAAACCCCAACAATCTAATAATAATAACAGCATCATCATCACCATCACATCTCTTAACAATCTTTCAGGAAACTATGGAAATTTTATCAAGAATAGATTAGGAAAACTACAATCTTAGCCCAGCACCTATGAAAGCTTTGAGCCCAAACATCCAGAAGCATAAAGGCAACTGCTAGAGAGCAAACCAGGTGAGCAGAGCTGGAAGCTGTCCAAACAAAAGCAGACATTTCAAAGGTAAGAGCAGTTCTGCTTACTACTTTGAGATGTGTTTGGTCGCTTCCAGTTCAGCAGTGAGCTGATCCTTCAGCATTTAGATTTTAATTTCCTTCCCAACTTTTCCCCTTCATTACATTTAATGGGTGCAATAACAGCACAGGAGGTGTTAGTCAGGTCAGAGCCCCACACCCTGGGTGTGTGTTAGAGCCCTCAGCAGTGCTGCTGCCCCAGAACACGGCAGGTGCCTGTGCTGGCTGAGGAAAGCAGAGTCTGTGCCTCATTGATTACATAAGGCAGGACTGAGCATATGCAACTGCCTATTAATGGCACACCTTGATACACAGTCGAAGTGGAGAGGATGTTTGTGCTCCAGCAGAGCCAGAGGAGTGTGCTCTATTACACACGGCAACATTCATTAAGAAATCCTGCTCTAGTGATGGCCTGGGAAAAAGAAACTCCACTCCCTGCTGGCTGACATGGAACAGGATCTAGGCTAACTTAAGAGCTTGGACACAACCTCTATCCTGAGATGGATTATGGTGATGGGACTAATTTAGAACAAAAAAATATTTCCCATTCCCCCACCCACATCCCCAGGCTGGGAGTTGTGCATCACCAGCCTGAGCCAGAGCTGCCACCTAAGGGACCTGTCCCCTCTCCCCACAGCCTTCCCCTGTGCCAGCACTGGTACTGGTGCCATCAGATGGTGAGAAATGAGGGATGGGATCTGGCCAACCCCTCCCGTGATTTTTCCCTAGGTTAGTTCTCCACTTCACCACAGGATGTTAGGGGTTGGAAGGGACCCAAAGAGCTCATCGAGTCCAACCCCTCTGCCAGACAATCTAGCATAGATCACACAGGAACACATCCAGATAGGCCTTGAAAGGCTCCAGAGTAGGAGACTCCACAACCTCTCTGGGCAGCCTGTGCCAGCGCTCTGGGACTCTTACAAGGGGACTCTTACCCCTTGTGTTGAGCTGCAACCTCCTGTGCTGCAGCTTCATTGTCCTATCCCTGGGAGCAGTGAGCAGAGCCTGTCCCAGCCCTCAGATACTGATAAACACTGATTCGATTCCCTCTCAGTCTTCTCCTCTGCAGACTAAGCATGCCCAGGTCCCTGCTCAGCAGCAGTGCTCCAGGCACATGTGAGGCTCAGGCAGCAGCAGAGAGGCGCAGCGCTGGGACCTCCCTCCCTGCCGCCAGCCCACACACGCAGGCTGCTGCGAGGCGATGCCGAAACCCTGCCCTCAACAGCGCTGCCAGAATCCTTCCCACAGACGGACTTAGCCCCACAAACGGTGCCGTGCCCCACTGCCTGTCGCCGGCTGAAGATGGGCTGCAGGTGGAGCCGAGGCTTGGCCGCATGGCTCTGCCAGGGCTGCACCGAGCCCGGCACCGGCCCAGCCCCTGCTGCCTTCCTTCGGATGCTGCTGCCACTGCCTTGTTCGCACTATTGCAGACCTTCCCCTCTAAGCACATTCCCCAAACTTGCTCTCTGCCACTTTTTACCCTTTTCAATGCTTCAGGCTTACTCGCCAGGAAAGTGTTTATTCCTCCTGCCACAGAGCCCCTGCAATCCGAGCGGGCCCATGGCAAAGGAGCTGTTAATTAGGGCGTTAATGGCCACACAAACACCTTTTTTATTACTGTAGTAGTTAATTTCCAGAAAGAAACTGCCGAAAACTCAGCATTCCTTGTGGAAGTGTTAGACTGCATAACAAACTTCAACAGCAACGACTTTATGGGGGGCACTTTGCAGACAGCATTTAGCTCCAAAGCACAATTCTGCTTATCCTCCTTCCCATTTCACCGTCAAAACAAAACAAGGTACAGCTTTCCTTCAGTGCTGGAATACAGATAAGTGCATTTAATCTTTGACTCATTCTGGCTTGGTAAAGCTTTTCTGCAAGAAGAAAAGCAGGATGCAGGCAGCACCTGCCCTAACTCACAGGCTGACACCTGAACTGGCAGAGGAAAGCCTGCAGCATTTGAGCTGTGCTAGGCTGTTCACAGATGTGCAAGAGGAAAGGCTGCAGCATTTGAGCTGTGCTAGGCTGTTCACAGGTGTGCAAGAGGAAAGGCTGCAGCATTTGAGCTGTGCTAGGCTGCTCACAGGTGTGCAAGAGGAAAGGCTGCAGCATTTGAGCTGTGCTAGGCTGTTCACAGGTGTGCAAGAGGAAAGGCTGCAGCATTTGAGCTGTGCTAGGCTGTTCACATTGAAGGGAAAGGAGTGAAAGTGAATTATTTCTCCAAAGAAGTTAATTGCAGAGCTAAGTATTATATCTACCGAGAGAAAGAAAACCCTCAGAATCCATGGGGCTTGTCAGAGCAACTTCCACAGGCCTGGTTGTGTTGGTTTTTTTTCCCCTTACAAACACCAAGCTACAATTTCCTGACATCCTAAATTATATGTTGCTGACAAGTGTACACTTTGGCTCCAGTGTCACACAGACTAAGTCCTTGCTGACTGAACAGAAGGATTTTTTTTTTTTTTGATACTACTATGACAAGCTGCAAAAGT
>VWZI01007565.1:1234278-1296855 GCA_013396835.1 Psilopogon haemacephalus
AATAATAAAGCCCAAACTTCACTTGCAGGCTTACAGGAAATATTTGGTGCAATCTCACCTGAGATCCAACCTCAGTTCCCAGTTTCCATTATTAACTCCACCAGAAGGGCCTGAAAAATTGGGAAAATGAGGAAAGAACAGAGGAAAAGCTTTTGGATCAGGGAAGCCTGGGACCCAAAAAGATGCAATATAACCAGCCCAAACGTTTTGACCAGATCCAGAAGCTTTTTCCTCTGTTCTTGCTTTGTTTTGCCAATTATTCAGGCCCCTCAGTTCACAATGGAGCTTTAAGACTGGATCTCAGCTGAGATGGCACCAAATACTTTCTGTAAGCCATAAGTTAAGTTTGGGATGTGACTAAATGGAGTTCAAAACTAAACCAGCAGAGAAGAAAAAAACATGTCTCAAATTATTATGCAAACCAGACATTATCTATGCAAATTTGGGCACTGAACTTCTACAATCTGAATTTTAAAACACAAATTGATGTCTTGATTGTAAATGGTGTTGGGCTTTTTTTTTTTTTTCCTTTCTGAATGTCACCTTAAAAATTGCAGTGTGCATACGCAGGGTGCGTGGGTGGAAAGGGTTGGCACAAGGAGGAATTCATTCCTGTTTAAAACAAACAAAAAAGGGTTTTCTAAGGGCACAGTGGAGAAGAATATTGCCCTTCCAACCACTGGTTGTGAACACAGTGTGCAAATGAGGAAGCATTGCTTATTAGCTGCTGCTGATACTTGGTGCAGCCCATGCATGTAGCAGTTAATTGGCCTCCACCTTCTCCTCCTCTCTAAGTGGTTCTGTTCTCTCCATGGGGATGCCAGGGCAGCTCACCAGTCAACAAGGACAACCTTCAGACTGCCCTTCTGAACACACTGACACTGCTACTAACTCCTACTTGCATTCCATTACTAAAGTGCAGCTTGGATATGCTGCTCCATATCCAAAGGCTTGGCTTCTGCAATGCCCATTTTGCCTCGCCAAGCAGAGCTAACAGCCTTTCCAAACACTCTTCTAGCCCTGCTGTCTGCTTGCAGTTTACAGACCTGCACAACACGGCATGAGAGGCAGGCGGAAAGCCACAGCGCGCTTTAAACCACAGCAGACTACTGAACCTTCATCCATCCTTCCCTCATGACTGCCTGTGTCTAACCTGAGGAAGGATGAGCTTGTGGAGCTGCTCAGGCAAGGCGAGGAGCTCTGCCGACTCCGGTACGATGCACACATTGGCCGCTAGAGGGCAGGGATCCAGCCAGAGGGACCTGCACAGGCTGCAGAGCTGTGCCCAGGCCACCTCCCTGGGCAGCTCATTCCACTCCCTGACCACTCTCTCCACGAAAAACTTTTTCCTAATGTCCAATCTACACCTCCCCAGCCTCAGCTTGAGGCCATCCCCCCTTGTTCTGCCTCCAACTGCCTGTGAGCAGAGCCCAGCAGCAGCCTCTCCACAGTGTCCCTTAACCACATCCAGGGTGGGTGACTGCACCACCTCCCTGAGCTGTTTCCTGCTTTAAGGTTAGCAATTAGATGGAACAAAAGATGCAAGAGTAAAAAAAGCCATCAGAGGGCAAATCATTGACAATGTTACTCAGAAGATTCTGCCCACATGCTCAGCCCAAGGGTTTGGGGACTAAAGATTAATGAGGAGTCCTGTAAGGAGCTGACAGTGCATCATGTGGCAGAGTTCTAGGACCTTGTTAACACCTGTAATTACCTCACTAGAAACAACACCATTGGAGTATCAAGATGCACTGACATAAATTATTTTATGTAAATGAAATAATTCATGAGAACATAACCCATTTAAATCAAGGCCAATGACAGCAGACTGAGGCAAAAAGCAAGAGCAGAAATGTGTCATTAAAACCAGGACTGATGAATCTAGACCAGGGCTGTAAAGTGCTGCATGGAATTGAAACCCAATTCAAATGTTTCTCCAGGGCTGTGAGGCTTTATGGGACTTGGGAAACTTCCCTTCAAAAGGAAGCCAAAGAAGAACTTCCAGAAAGCAGAGATACTCCTTTCCTCATCCATTCCTGACAAAACCACCCCCAACGATTAATTTAAACAGCATATACTGGGGGTAGCAAGATGTACTCAGCTGCTGTAGGTGCTAGGCTGACCTCCATCATCCCCCCAGGGATGGTGATATCACCACTTCCCCAGGCAGCCTGTGCCAGGGCTTGACAATCCTTTCAGCAAACTCCTCATGTTTAACCCAAGCAACCCCCGGTGCAAACTGAGGCCGTTTCCTTTTGTCCTAGCACCTGGCACTCTGGAGAAGAGATCAACATCCACCATGCCTCTCTTCTCAGAAGGAGGCAATAGCTGCAGACAGAAGTGTGACATGGCTAGGAGAACAACAGGAGCTATCCTAGCACAAGCTAAGAGCACTGCTGGGCCCCCTAGGCACACTGCAGATGTGATGGCCCCACCTGACTCCCCAAAGCACAACACCTTTCCCTTTAGAAAGCTCCAAGAATGCTTTGTGAACCTTTCTTCTACATCAGTCGTGGAAGCACAGAGTAGTTCAGACTGGGAGGGACCTCAGAGCTCATCTGCTCCAACCTCCCCACCATGGGCATGGACACCTCTCCACTAGACTCAGCTGCTCAAGGATTCATCCAACCTAGCCTTCAGCACCCCCAGGGAGGAGGCAGCCACAGCCTCCCTGGGCAGCCTATTCCAGAGTCTCACCACCCCCTACTGAAGAACTTCCTCAGCTCCAGTCTAACCCTGCTCTGCCTCAGCCCTTGTCCTCTTGCTGGAGTGGGACTTGTTGCCAGCTCATCTTCACCTGGCCACATACAGAAGCTAAGCCCAATCCTGCAGCACAAGAACTGACTTTGTCTAACAACAGAGCCAGGAAAGAAATGCAGATGCTTCTTTTTTTTTTTTCTCTGACAGTTCTCAAGATGTTTATTCTAGATTCACTGAGGCTGTCCAAATAAAGCAGCAGAATGATCTACATAAACCACTTCTGGTGCTGTGCACTTACTGCAAAAAAACAAAACAAACACCAGCAAGCCCAAAGCAATAAAGAGATGAGACAGGAAGGTCTTGGCTTGTTTGTTTGTTTGTTGGTGTATATAATCTTAAACTTTGTTCAAGAACTGGGTCTGGAAGTTATGTCAGGTTTGTTTTTTTTTTGCTTTGCATACTGTGTAATCAAACTGGTTTAGACATCTCCAATGATGAATGTGTTGCTACTATTATTATAAAGTCATTAAAAAGTAGGTGAGCAGCCATAGCCTAATAAACACAGACCTGAACAAAAGAAAGTGCTGACAAGCTGCAATCTTGTTTTAATGCAAATTCTCGTGTGCTCACATCATACTTTAACTGTACTCAATTAATCAGCTTCTGTCACCAGCAGTTCCACATAAATGGGCTAATGCTAATTATCTATTTTCAACCACAGAGTTTTAGTGGGGGGAGGAACCCACCAAAAAACAAACAAACCTCACATCAGGAAAATAAAACAAAAATAATGAGCTTTGGCAGAAAATAGCTTTCACTATTTCATTTTGCTAGTCTGCTGTGTAAGCTGTGACAAGTCTCTCACAAGACACCACAGTTTTGCCAAGAATTGGCTCTAGTAATATATTAATGATGGAAGAAGTCATAGAATCATCCCAGAATGGCTCAGGTTGGAAGGGATCTCAGATCACCTACTCCAACCTCCCCACCATGGGCAGGGACACCTTTCAACTAGACCCAGCTGCTCAAGGCCTCATCCAGCCTGGCCTTCAACATCCCCAGGGAGGAGCTTGTTCAACCTGGAGAAATGACAACCTCAGAACTGCCTTCCAGTACCTGAAGGGGTCCTATGGGAAGGCTGCAGATGGACTTTTCATCAGGGTACCTAGGGACAGGCCAAGGGGGAATGGTTTGAAGCTGAGGCAGAGGTTAGACAAGCTGAGGAAGAAGTTCTTCAGTCTGAGGTTGGTGAGACTTGCTAACAACTTGAAAACAAGAGATTAGTAACAGTGAAGGAGAGAAATTGTTCATAGAAGTCACCCAGGTGTGTGCTTCAAGGTGAAACATTTAACAACCTGTCAACTTAGAGTGAGTGCAGCTACGGTGTCAGCACCCTACAGTGCTTATTGTATTCACAGTCTAACAAGCTTAGAGCAATGGAATATCATGGATTACATCAATAATTAATAGCATTAATTGAAGGCCTGCTTATAAGATTTGGATTAGGAGAAAGATGCTGGAGAGATTTTCTCTCCAGCTGAGATGATTTGATTGCTGTGCTCTCTTGGCAGGAGATCCACCAACAGGTTGCTGCAGTTTTGTAACACTTCACGATTCCTCTATTAAAATATTGCTCAGATATTAAAAAATAATAAAAAAAACAAAACCCACCAGTCTAGGCTCCTAAATTCAGCATAAACAGCTGCTGTGGGCTGAACCTTTCTTAAAGAGATATGATTACATCTCAGTGTCTTTTGTGATTACGACAGCTTTGACAAGATAATCATCTCCTCTGAAAGGACTTCTGAAGGTTTAGAGAAATAAGGTAAGATTTTAATAAATAATCTGTCAAATTACCTATGAACCCTGCTTTCAGGAGAAATCCTATGATCTCATTAAAATAATTACAGAGAAACCTCTGCCTGATATCACAAACATTGAGCACCAAGGGTGCTGGGACGCAAAGGAGAAATCTAAAAGTACAGGAACTTGCAAGACAGACCAGTGACAAGCACACTTGAGCTCCCCTCAGACACACAGAAGTTTTTTGTGTTATATATCCTGCACCTTAGATCCACTTCAGAACCACTGTGCTGGTTTGAACTAATTGGAGGATTTTAAGGAGAATTTAGGTTACAGGCTGAGAACGGAAAAAACCAAAATTGGATTCTACTCCACTCATTTGTTCACTGAGATGGTACAAGAGTTAGAACCATGACTCACCAGCCTCTTCAGAACCCTCAGCAGCAGTTTCAGCTGGCGTGTCTGTGTCCTGGCCCTCAGCACCTGTGCCAGGCTGGCCATGCCCTCTGCAGAGATGCCCTCCTGGCTGCACCCTCCGTACAGCTGAGCCAGCAGCGACAGGCACTGCGAGACGCTCCTAAACACTTCGCTGTCTTCGCCGGGAAGCTAAAAAACAAACCAACACAACAAACAAAAAAATCAAACTCCAGTCTTAGATGAACTGCACAACAATGGGGATGGCTTTATGAGGGGAAGGGGCTTTTCCCAGCTGACTGAGTCAGAATTCCATTGAACTAAGCTTAACAGCATGATGAAAATACAGCTAAAAGATTGTTCTCCAGCAGCAGCCTGACAACATCTCCACCATGTTCTGGCTTACCTCTAGTGACATCATAGAATCACAGAATGTCAGGGGCTGGAAGGGACCTAGAAAGATCACAGTTGAAGATCACAGACCTAGGAAGATCACTGAGTCCAACCCCCCCTGCCAGAGCAGGATCACCTAGAGCAGATCACACTGGAACACATCCAGGCAGTTCTTGACTCCACTACTTCCCCGGGCAGCCTGTTCCAGTGCTCTGTCACCCTCACAGGGAAAAAAATTCTTCCTCAGGTTCACATGGAACCTCCTATGTCTCAAAAAAAGCTCTGGAGCTGTTGCTGCCAGCTCTGTTGTTTTCAGAAAGTACATTTTGCTTCAGATAGAAGTAGCACAGCAGAAAGCATCATTACAGCCATGGTGCCTAAGCTTCATCTAATTATTTCTAAATCAGGGCTGTGAGGATGAGAGCTTATCAAAAGGGAGGTAGAACTGAAGGAATTCATTGTCTATAGCTTATCAAAGTGGGGGATAAAGGGCACTGGATTGTGTTTTCTTTGTCACATGTGGGAGAAAGGCTGAGGACAGGTTAATTCCTTTACTTAATAAGGGCCTGGTAAGAGATGACAGCTCCAAACTTCAGCTAAAGCAAGGCAGATTAGACAGAAGTTAATACTGCCTTCCTTTAATAAGCAGAAACAACTTTCTCAGCACTGAGATTCTCCATCCCAGGCAACTTATATATCATAAAAATATTTTTTTCCTTAAAGAAAACAACCAAAAAAACCCCAACAGTTTAGACAGAAATTAATACTTCGGTTCCTTCCTTTCTTTAATAAGCTGAAACAACTTTCTCAGCACTGAGATTCCCCATCCCAGGCAACTTATATACAATAAAAAATATTTTTTTTCTTAAAGAAAACAACCAACAGAAAAAAACCCAGATTAGACAGAAATTAATACTTCAGTTCTTTCCTTTCTTTAATAAGCTGAAACAACTTTCTCAGCACTGAGATTCCCCATCCCAGGCAACTTATATACAATAAAAAATATTTTTTTTCTTAAAGAAAACAACCAACAGAAAAAAACCCAGATTAGACAGAAATTAATACTTCAGTTCTTTCCTTTCTTTAATAAGCTGAAACAACTTTCTCAGCACTGAGATTCTCCATCCCAGGCAACTTATATATAATAAAAATATTTTTTTCTTAAAGAAAACAACCACCAACACAAAAAAACCTCCACCAAATGAAAGGAACAGCCAAATACCAAACCACCCAAACAACAACCCCCCCGAAAACCCTTTCCTCTAATGACTTAATTAGGAAAGCTCTGTGCTTTGTGCTCTGTGAGACACTAAAGGACTACAACAACCTTTTCTTGCCTGACAGTTTGTGGACTTCACCAGCAAGGTAGAGAAGTGTAACACCACCCTCATCACTCCTACTCAGGCTTTTAATTCCAAAGCCCCACTTAAATCCAAGGAAACTAGAATGAACAGACTCTTCTTACTGCCAACAAAAAGCAACTCATTGATGCAGGCTGCCCAACAGTTCCTCTGCTGCACTTGAACCATTTATAATCTGCAGCCTGAGCTTTCCAAGTGCTTTTCTTTTTTTTTTTTTTTCCCATTTTAAGGAAAACCCACACAGTTGCTTTAATCTCTGAACAACTCATCAGACACAAGCTCCTCAAATATTCAAGCAGCAATTCCCAGGGGAGCTGTATGCAAAAAGGAATCCTGTTTTCCATTAGCTTCATGTTTAAACCAGGCTGAAGAGAGATGGAAGCTCTGAACGCATAGCCCCAAGACATATCACATCCTATTTGACCTAATGCTGTGCAAGTGACAGGACCACAGCAGCTACTGCTTCCACATCTCTGCTGTGTAGTTTTTCTTCACTGCAGTCTGAATCCAAACCTCTTGGATTGGTTCTTCTCCAGTTCTGCCCCTTCACTCTGCTCTGCTGAGATCTACCTTCAGTACTGTGTCCTGTTCTGGTGTCCCCAGCAGAGAGAGTCCAGAGGAGGCCACAAAGATGATCCAAGGGCTGCAGCACCTTTGCTATGAGAGGGTCCAGAGGAGGGCTATGAGGATGCTGAGGGGACTGGAGGGCATGCCTGATGAGGAGAGGCTAAGGGACCTGGGGATGCTTAATCTGCAGGAGACTGAAAGGGAATTTAATAAATGCTTCTAAATCTCTGAGGGCTGGGAGTCAGGTGTGGTTGGGGGGACAGGCTCTGCTCACTGCTTCCTGGGTTAGACCAAGGAGCAATGGATGGAAGCTGCAGCACAGGAGGTTGCAGCTCAACACAAGGGGAAACTTCTTGACTGTAAGGGTCCCAGAGCACTGGTACAGATTCCCCAGAGAGGTTGTGGAGTCTCCTTCTCTGGAGACTTTCAAGGCCTGTCTGGATATGTTTCTGTGTGATCTGTGCTAGATTGTCTGGTCCTGCTATGGCAGAGGAGTTGGACTTGATGATCTCTTTGGGTCCCTTCCAACCCCTAACATCCTGTGAGCCTGCGATGAGGACACACTGATGGAGCTGGGGCTGTGCAGCCTGGAAAAGAGAAGACTCCAGAAGGACCTCAGACCTGCCTGCCTGTGCCTGAAGGGATCCTAAAGAAAGGCTGCAGAGAGACTTTTCCTGAGGGTGTCTAGAGACAGGACAAGGGTACTGAGGCTGAGGCAGAGCAGGGTTAGACCGGAGGGGAGGAAGAAGTTCTTCAGTGTGAGGATGGTGAGAGTCTGGAACAGGCTGCCCAGGGAGGCTGTGGCTGCCTCCTCTCTGGGGGTGGATGAGGCTTTGAGCAGCTGAGCCTAGTTGAGAGATGTCCCTGCCCACGGTGAGGAGGTTGGAGGAGATGAGCTCTGAAGTCCCTTCCAAGCTGAGCCATTGACTGCATGATAAACACAAACAGCGAGGCTAAAAATAGAGGAAAAGCTACAAATAGTAACAAGCCTCCTAGATCCATTTATCTTCAGTCCTTATCAAGTAACAAAACAATTCCACTGATCTGGCTGGGGGCTTTGTGCTGACTTGGATTTGTATTTCCTTCACCCAAAAAAACCCCAAACCTGTTAAATAAAGGAAGGGAAAAAAAACTACTTTAAGGTCTTCCTCTCATCCCTTCCCAAAGCAGCTCTGTAACTTCCAGCATGGGACTGGATCTGTGTAGACAGGTATAGGTAGGTGGCAGTCCATGGGGCTTGCCATGGCACCTCCTCATTCATTCATAAATACCAGTGAACTCTTTCATCCTCTGTTCTATCTCAGACTCCTCTGCTTCACACAAGTCCCTTCGAGCTTCACTCTCACCTAGAGCCTGGGGAGCAAGTTGCTGTCATCTTGGAAAACTGCAGGGTAAAACAGTACCAGCAGAGGTCTGGGCTGAACAGGAAAGCAAGCTGAGAAAAGGAGAGACTGTATTTACTCGGGGTGGGGGTTATGATAATCACTTGCCTGCAGCCTAACCCATCAATAATTAAGGTGGAAGAGGAGCTCTCAGCCATGTCCCTATCTAAGGATGCCTGCATCAGCATTTTTCTCTTTAAGCCTCACCACTCTGCTGTTTTACTGGGGACAAGCAGTGATTTAGATGTCAGAAGCCATAAATCAGTAACTTGAAATTTCACATTGGCTGCCAGTCAGTGCTAGGACTGGTTATAAGGAGTAGGGGAGCTGAAGAAAATCATTGGTGTAAACAAAAGCAACCACTGAAAACAGAATAAGCAGCTGTAAATACAGAAACCCAAGGAGTGAAAATCCACCTGCCAGGTAAACAGTACCTCACATCTACTAAGAGCAGCAAAGCCAGAACTGTGCTTCTCCTTGCAGCTGTTAGCACTCTGGGCTAGTGCACAGCTGGAAGAAAACCCAGCACCTTAAAACACATTTCTCAACATCCAAAGTCATAATATTTGCCATTCTCCAACTCAGGCCTCCAGATTTCTTTTTCACTTGGAGGTGTGGAGATAATGCCTGGTGCCAAGCCCCTTGTGCAAGGAAGGTTGTGTACTGCTTGGCACTTCATCTCCATGGCCATATCCTAACTCCCTGCAAAAGGGCTCACAGTGCAGAGTTCTGCTCCTCTCCCTCTCTCTAGGTGGAAGCTGCTGTGTGTGTGTGTGGAGGCTAACGAGGAGAGGAGCAGGACGTTTCTTGTTATTGCACATCTCTATTTCTGCAGCCTGTTGTCAAAAGTGCCTTCATTTTGAAGCCAGCTGCTGCGTGCTCAGGAACTGCAAACCCTTGCAAGAAGTGTGTGATCATTGGAGCTGAAGTGGCAGTTTTCACACTGCCGGAGTTGTTACAGCATCTAATTTTAGAGCTACAATGAAACTGTCTGGATTACCCGGAGGGGACACTATTCCAGTGCATTAATGAGGTTACACACAAAGAGAGTTTATTCTGATAAGAGATGGATGTTCATTAGATCAGTAATGTGATTACAGCATGTGCTGTAAAGGAAGCACCACTGGGAACTACGGGGAGGAGGATTTTGCAAAGATTAAACCAAAAACTACAAGCAAACCATCATTATTAAACCTGCTAACTTCACTGTGCTGTTCTTAGGAGTAAACAGAAGCAGTTCTAAATTTAAAAACAAAACCAAAAACAAACCCCAAAATACTCTGTTTTGGCTTAGGGCAAAATTGTCATCCTCTTACCTAAGGGAAAAAGACTTTGAAAAGGAATATATTTTCAGTTCATATTCATCTGGCTTAATTGCTGAGAAACTAAATACCCATTCTGAAATCAGGTGCTTCAGACAATTCCACTCTTGCTGCCTCTGGTGCTTTTGGTTTGGGGTTGGTGCTTTTATTTTGTTTTAGTTTTTTATTTTGTTGCTTTTGGGCTGGTTGGTTGCATTTTTTTTGCTTGGGTTTGAAAAACAAGTAATTTTTTTTCCCCCCCAGTATCATGGTACAGCAAAAACTAGAAGCTATTCTGTACCTTCTACAAGGGCTGCAAGCTGTAGCAAGAATAAGCAAACGTCACTGATGTTCAAGCAGAGAAACATCACACAAGAGCAGCTAAGTGAAATTAACTTCCCAACACAGAGCTGCCAAGCAGAAGACTAAATACTCATTTCATTCTTATTGATCGACCACGGGATTAAGCATTGGATTCTGCCTCTTTGCAGTGTTTTCTGCAGGAGAGGATTTGCCACCATTCCTTCCTTTGTGTTCATCAAAACTCTGCAGTTACGCTGATGTGCAGCTCTGCGCTTGCCTTGCTGTGCTCTGAGCAATAGACTAAATCACAGCGACACAGAAGGGCAAGACTGATCCTGAGTTTAACTCACACTGGTTTTTGAGGGATTATTAGAGAGAGATAAACATGTAGAACTTGAGGAAAACAGACAGAGGAATCACTGGCACGTGGAACAATCATCTGCTTGAGGTACATCCGTACCAATGAGGGAAAAGTCATCTGCTTGAGGTACATCCACAGCAAGGAGGGAAAGAAGCTGTTCAAGGGGACATAGGAAACTACAAATATGGTAAGACTCAGCATCCTGAAGTGATGGTTAATTCAGAAGCTGAGATGTCCATGATCTCCAGAGAATGAAGTTCACAAAGCATGGAATGCTTCAAAGTGGCAGTAAAGGGCTGTGTGGTCACATAGCTTCATGAAGTCAGAGAACTACTCTTGGCAGCTCCACTTCAGCTTAGGCAGAGCTGAGCCTTTCGGAGGGGTAGGGAGCCTGCACTGGAGAGACTCCCTAGACTTCAGAAAGAGTCTAGGCTAGTTAAAGAGATTAGAGCACAAACCACTTTAAACAACTGAATCCTAACTGCTCGTTTTATGATTCCATTGTCCAAACTCTTCCAGCCCTAGCAGGAGATGCTTAATCTTCATTAGGACATAAAGTCCAACAAACCTAGCTGAAATAACTTTCATGTGTCCACTCAAGCACATGCCTGCAAAGAACACACATGGACTAACACAGAAAAATCCCTCATCTCTGTTCAATCCCCAAACTGAACACAAGGCAGCAGCACCAGGTCTTTACTCTTTACCCATAGGTTAAATCCAGTGGATTTAAAATAAGCATTTCAGGCACAGCAGATTCTGCAGAAATACAGAACCAAGCAGAACTCACTGAGGATTTTTTGCCATGCTTCTGAAATGCAAGGGCAAGTCAGAATCCAATCAGTGCACGTGAGGTATACAATTACCCTACCTTTTAATTAAAGGCTTATAGAAGACTTCCAGGTGGTAGAGGCTGAGGAAAGGTTGGCCTCTAATTTTCTGTTCTTCAGACAGCAAAAAGGAATTGAAATTTATGGCTGCTTTCAGTTTAAAGGAACATTTTCATCTCTACATGCCTTAGTATTTATCACACACAGTGATTTAAAAATTTATAGGAAATAAATTAAAAGCACTTTTAAAGGCTAAATAATAGATAGTTGAAACTCAGCCCCTTTGGTTTAGGTCATTCTCCATCGAGGGGACAAGGAGCAACATTCCAAAAGGCTTCCAAAGAAGCCAATTCTCACCAGTTGAATGAGCAGGCTAATTAGGTCTGTCAGGGGCTTATTGATAAGCAGAAGGTCTTCAGCAGCCTGCGTGTCCCCTCCTGTGCCACACTTCTGTGCCTTAATAAGATGAGAGAAAAGAAAAAGCAATCTTGGTGACTGTTCTGTTACGAGAAACAAATTAAGTCCCTTAGGTGGTCAAAGTTTGAAGCAGACTTTTTTTTTTTTTCTTTATCTGGACTAACTTCAAGTGCAAATCACACCATGGAAATCAAGATGACTGCAAAGTTAGCACTCAGAGCATCGTTGCTGAATCTGGCTTGCCCCATAATGCCTTTCTGACTCACCCTGCACCTTGAAGCATTCATAGCACAGCAAATTAAGTGTTTAACATAGGAAAAATAAAACTTCCAGGTGAGCCAAGTCTACGATGAGATCTGTCAGTGCTTATAATTCTGAGTACTGCCATACACAGTGCATGTGATTTATAATAAAAGAGATGTTTTCATGGAGAGAAATCATAGAATGGCTCAGGTTGGAAAGGACCTCACAGACACGGACAGGGACACCTCTCAACTAGACCCAGCTGCTCGAAGCCTCATCCAACCTGGCCTTCAACACCCCCAGGGAGAAAACAGGAGAAGGAAAATGCTTTGAACTCTTATTGAGCAAATGTTGAGTTAAGCTCCTTACGAAGTACAGAAATGAAATGGTAAGCTGGGATCTGCATTTGCACCACACACCATAAAGCTGGGAAATGCAGGTTTTAGTCTTGTAATGACAAGATGAGGAATGGGTTTAAACTGGCAGAGGGGAGATTGAAACTGGATGTTAGGAAGAAGTTCTTTACAAGTGAGGGTGGTAAAGATACTGGCACAGGTTGCCCAGGGCGGTTGTGGAGCACTTGAGCACAGAATGTGATCAAAGATCAACTATCACTTCTGTGATCCACAACCTCCCTGGAGGTGTTCAGGACCAGGCTGAGTGAGGCCTTAAGCGACCTGTTCTCGTTGGAGGTGTCTGTGCCTATGGCAGGGGGTTGGAACTGGATGAGCTTTGAGCTCACTTCCAACTTAAACCATTCTGTGACTCTAATCTGACCCCCACACTGAAAATGAATCAAAATCCCAACGGAGGGAATTGACTTATCAGTGTAAGAGGAAGCTGTCTCCAACACACCAGCTGCAGATGGTGCTGAGCCCAGGAGATGCATCCCATACCTGCAGGGCTTGGCGCACGACTCTGGCTGTGTAGGTCAGCATGTGGTGCAGGGTGTCCAGCAAGGACAGCAGCAGTGCATTGGCTGTCTTGATGCTGCCTTTGTCCTTGGCCTCGGCACACACGGCCAGCAGGAGGCTGCGGATGTGATGGGGCAGTCCTGCACACAGTGACACACACACACACACACACACAGAGACAAGAAAGCCTGTGAGGAAGTGTGCTGGTTTGAGGCTAATTGGAACGTTCTAATGAGAAATTAGATTATAACCTCTCTGGGCAGACTGTTCCAGTGCTCTGGGACCCTTACAGTCAAGAAGTTTCTCCATGTGTTGAGGCAGAACCTCCTGTGCTGCAACTTACACCCATTCCTCCTTGTCCCATCACAGGGAGCAAGTGAACAGAGCCTGTCCCAGCCCTCAGGTATTTAGAAACACTGATTAAATCCCCTCTCAGACTTCTCTTCTCCAGACTAAGCAGTCCCAGGTCCCTCAGCCTCTCCTCCCCAGGCAGTGCTCCAGTCCCCTCAGCATCATCATTGCCTTCCACTCAACCCTCTCCAGCAGATCCCTGCCCCTCTGAAACTGGGGAGCCCAAAACTGAAGGCAGTACTCAAGATGAGTTCTCACCAGGGCAGAGAAAGTTCTTCTTTAAAAAGGTTTGGTCAGTTCTTCTTTAAAAACCAACAATATATATTTTTTACAAACATCAGTAGCAGGTTAAAATGAGTCCCTGTAGAACATGGTATGGAATTACATGACCAGCTTATGAGAGTAGTCACAGCTGGGGGGTGCTGAACCAACTTGGCTTTGAAAGACACCCTACCAATTAACTACACCTCCAAGAAGCATTTTCCTCTCCTATTCATCTACCCCTTGATGCTTTCTCCAGGAAATTAAGTACCAAAACCCTTCATTTACAACACAGTTATGGGTTGGGATCATTAAGACTTGCACTCCTCTTGTATCTCACATCTTTTGCTGGTTTATGATTACCAGCATTATTCTTCACAAGAGTTTGATTGATGGACTACAGCTCAAGGCAAGCCTTGAACTCCCTGAAGTTGTGTCTGCATAAACTAAGCCCCAGATGCTATCAGTTTCCTCTCATGTGTTTAATTTCCTTCTTTAAAGTACAATTTCTGCTGGAGTTCTGAACACTTCATACCAAACTGAGACTGCATGCACAGGCACATTGAAGTGATGTCACCAACATCCATCAAGGAGACAAAAAAAAACCAAAAAACCTCAAAAGTGGGCCAAGGGAGGACCAACACCAGAGGGGCCAAGAGAGGACCAAAACCAAAAGACAAAGACCAAAAAAAAAACTACCAAAGGAAGACAAAAAAGGAAGTTAAACAAAGGACAGATGAAGAAAAGACCAAAGAAGGAAGACAAGAAGGAGATAATTGTATGTCTAGCCAGCACAAAGCCTATGGTTATTCTCTGCTTTTTCTTCACCAGACTAAATTTGAACAGACCTAAGAAAAGAGTCCGGGGAGAGCTGTTCCCTATCAAAGCCATGTCTGCAGCAGTGCCTGCAGGGCTGTGACCAAGGACACTGTGTCTGGCCACCAAACACAGAGCCATACCAAAATGACAAACACAACCCCCCACCACCTCAGATCACTTCTAGCTCCAGTGCAATTTACTCCACCACAGCCGTTTGTAAAAGGAGGATCTCCAAAAGCTCCAGTCTCAGTGCAGCAGGCTGCTCACCAAACTTTGCAGGGGAACAAGGCAAAACTTGGGCTGTGCATTGGACTTGTTTCTATAACTGCAATCGAACAAAGGACTTGTTCTGATTGTAGTCCAAGATTCACAACAGACAGGAAGAGGAGTCCTGTGTGTTCAGAGAGTCCTAGCCCCAGCTGCAGGGCATTTGCCAAGCCCACTGCTCACAGCAGAGTACTTGTGCTGCCCAGGGAGCCCTGCAGGAACACAACACATGGCTAACAGCACTTCAGCAGCCTGGACTGTGATGAGCATCTTTGTGTTTTACAACCCTTTCCAACAGATAAAAGGAGTCTTTTGGCCCCTGGTACAGCTGATGGCACAGACTGTGCCCTGACACCTTCTGGAGTGAAAGCAGAAAGGGAATATTTTATTCTCACCTATTAGCAAGATGGATAAAGGAAAAGAAATCTTTGCTTCCAAATTATAGGAAAGATCAAAGCATAGCCCAGGAAGCAATCTTCTAGGCAATCCTTTCATGCCTACCAACAATTAGAGCATTCAACAAACCTGTCTGCTTCCAACCAAAGATGCTGCTAGAGCAGGTGTGAGTCCTCCCAACAATGGCACTGTGCAGCCCAGCAGCCAAACCCCTAGCCCAGCATAAAGGTTTTGCTTTGTTCCTTTCAACACACTGCTCTCCAGAGAGCTCTTTTCCCTGTTCCTATCACACCTCTGCAGCCCAGGGACATTATCAGACAGATATTCACCAGACTTTTCTTCTTGCTTTTACATACAGAGGAGGATTTTTGTGTCTTAAAAGAAAATAATAAAACAAGAGCATCTTGGGAAAAGAAAACCTAGCAACAGACTGCCCAGAAAATATATTTCCTAATCATAGAACTAGTTAAGGTTGGAAGGGACCACAAGGATCAGCCAGTTCCAACCCCCCTGCCATGCCCAGGGACACCCTACCCTAGAGCAGGCTGCCCACAGCCTCTGCCAGTCTGGCTGCAAAGACCTCCAGGGATGTGGCCCCAACTACCTCCCCTGGCAACCCATTCCAGGCTCTCACCACCCTCATGGTGAAGAATTTCTTCCTAACATCCAGTCTGAATCTACTCATTTCCAGCTTTACTCCACTCCCCCTAGTCCTGTCACTCCCTGATAGCCTAAAAAGTCCCTCCCCAGCTTTTTTGTAGGCCCCCTTCAGATACTGGAAGGCCACAAGAAGGTCATCTTGGAGCCTTCTCCTCTTCAGACTGAACAGCCCCAACTCCCTCAGTCTCTCTTCACAGGAGAGGTGCTGCAGCCCTCTGATCTTTTTAATATTTGTGATGTGACTCCAAACTTCTGCCAAGGGGAAAAACAGGGCTGTGGTCTGATGGGTTCGTTCATGCACGAGTTGGCTCTCAGCAGCTGAGCCCCTCAGACAATCCATCATGCCAGAAGAGTGCTTCATAAAACCTTATTTAGCTACCATAAACCTGGGATTGATTTTGCACTCCTTGCATCACAGCCCTGCTGCTGAGGAGCTCCTGGTTTGACCCACTGCAAATGGGCAACACAAAGCAAAAGGTATCGTTAGGCTAGTGGCATTTGGAGCTCATGGCTTTTTATTCTCTTTTCCATTATTGTTAGTTGTTTATGTATTAGGAACTCTTTGTCTTAGTACTGCAATGCTACTGAGAGAAGAATAAGCTGGGACAGAAAATTAGGTCACTACAGATCCCAAGATTTGGTGTTACGAATGCCAGGTGAAAGGGAAAGAAAATAATGGAGCTGGTGAACGTATCTCTCACATGACTGCTGCCCTGAATATCATTTTCTATTCTGATCTGAAAAATTAAGGGCATCTAAGCAAGAAAATAGTGAGGATATTGGTGTCAGAAGGAAGTTTATGAGCAGCATCTTTCTGTAATGAAGAACTTATGACTCCCCAGGGAGCCACATCAAACTCTTCTCAGGCAGAGAGAACGCAGCCACCACAGGAGCTTACTTCTGAAATTCCATCTCTGGAATGAACATGGAGGTGAATAAAACCAACAGCTGTAGAGAACAGCCAACTGGAGAAGAGAACCAAATGGATTCACCCATAAAAAGGCATCTGAGTGTAATAGAATCACACAGAAGCACAGAAACCCAGCCTGGAAAAGCTCCTCAGGATCACCAAGTCCAAACTATGACCCTACTCTACAAGATTCATCTTAAACCATAGCCCTAAGCACCACATCCAAACCACATCCAGGCTGAGTGACTCCACCACCTCCCTGGGCAGCTCATTCCAGTCCCTGACCACTCTCTCCATGAAAAACATTCTTCTAATGTCTAAAATAGACCTCCCCAGCCTCAGCTTTAACAACTTCAGGAATAGCAAAATCCCCCCCTCTGGAATGACCAGAAGGACTAGGGAGAATGGAGCAAAGCTGGAGGTGGGGAGATTCAGACTGGAGGTGAGGAGGAAGTTGTTCAGCATGCGAGTGGTGAGAGCCTGGAATGGGTTGCCCAGGGAGGTGGTTGGGGTCACATCCCTGGAGATGTTTAAGGCCAGGCTGGATAAGGCTGTGTGCAGCCTGATCTAGGGTAGGGTGTCCCTGGGCACAGCAGAGGGGGTGGAACTGGCTGATCCTTGTGGTCTCTTCCAACCCTGACTGATTCTACAACTGGGCACCAGCAGAAATCCCCCCCTCTGGCATGACTGTGCAACACACCCTATTATAGCCTTTACAAGGTGTCCAATTCATACAGATTCATAGAATGGTTTAGGTTGGAAGGGACCTCAAAGCTCAGCCAGTTCCAACCCCCCTGTGCCATAGGCAGGGACACCTCCCACTAGAACAGGTCTCTCAAGGCCTCATCCAAGCTGGCCTTGAACACCTTCAAGGAGGGACATTCCTGAGCACCCTGAATGCAGAATTGAGATGATGCTTATGAGGTTTTCCTCAAAGAGCTGCAGGAGGAAGCAGAGCAGCTGAGAGGACAGCCACATTAGTCCTGCAGAGCCACGCCTGGCAGCCTTGCCAAGCTACCCAGAGCTGCTGGCAGCTTCTTTCACAGCTACCCAGAGAACTTCTGCTTGCATGTTGTGACCACACAGTCTACGCTCTTCAGCGAAACAAAGGCTGCATTAAGCACTCAAATGAATGGCAAAAGCTAGACAAAAGGTTCTTCACTAGATTAAAATCTGTTCTTTCTGGGAGATTAGGGATTCTTTGCATTCAACAAGATTCATTCAGTAAAAATTCAATAAAGGACTCTGAGCAGCAAGTCAAAAAAGATCAAGCCTGCAATGATTACCATGCGATAAAATACAGAGGGAATTTATACCCTGGGCTTAATTTAGAACTTCAATTCTTCTGAAGAGATTGCTGGGTTAATAATAGACTTCCTGTCACCCAAGATTAAACTCTTATCTACTGCAAATATAATTTCTGCTTTGGCATCAACATTGCCTTCTACCAAAATCCACCTTGGAGCCTTGAGAGCTACCTTCTTGACAAAACCTGTACAGACCAGATGCCAACAGAATGCAGATGCAGCCTTAAACTGACAGTGTTCAATGGCTTTGACCAGCACTAATTGCTCCAGCTGAGTCTCCAAGAGTCCCTGGACTCAGAGCAATAAGGACCAACGAACGCTGGCTTCAGAAAATGCTCTGCACTTGTCACTTCTAAATTGAAGAAATTGACCACAGTTGATTGCTGTTCCCACATATGCTCAAAGAACAAGGGCAAAACCTCCACATATTTCCCTGCTGAGAAGTCATGCTCTGGAAGAGAGGAGATGAAATATTTATTCCTGCTTTACTTGGTCTATTTACATCAGTCTCCCTTAGGATAAAAACTTACAAGCACTTGGATTTTCCAGTGACAATCTTCTACAATTGTTACCTCCAGACCAAAGAGCAAAAGCAAAGACCAAAGGATGCACCGAGCAGAATGTGGTGCTGGCTCCTGCAGCAGAACTGAGCCAAAGATGTACTCCACATCTTAATACTGTTAGAAAAAATGGCTGAACTTCATAACATCATAAAAAAGGCTTTGCCCAGAGAGGCTGTGAAGTCTCTTTCTCTGGACACTTTCAAACCCCATCTGAGTGTGTTCCTGTGCAACCTGCCCTAGGTGATCCTGCTTTGGCAGGGGGGTTAAAATAGAATAGAATCAGCCAGGTTAGAAGAGGCCTCCAAGCTCATCCAGTCCAATCTGCCACCCAGCCCTAGCCAATGCCACTAAGGCTTTGCTTGAACACCTCCAAGGATGGCAACTCCACCACCTCCCCGGGCAGCCCATTCCAATGGTAAATCACTCTCTCTGTGAAGAACTTCTGGGACTTGATCTCTGGAGATCCCTTTCCACGCCCTAAGATTCTGTGACTTCTTCAGGCTCAAGCACCACTGACTTCTCACACAAGATCAAACTCAGATGAGCACAGTGACACGCAGCTACTATTTTTAGATGTGTGCAGAGACATCTCTGTGCTCAAAAGCTGAATAACGACTGCAGCTGGCAGGAAGCTGGCCAAGGCTGAAGTGCTGCCTGGCAGAGGCTGTAACACACACACCTGCTAAGCAAGAGGCTTAGGCAGGGAGGGACTTTATAGGCTAACCAGCACAAAACCCTTTCACATTTTAGTAATGGCAAACACAAAGTTCTGCAAATGGGAAGGAATAAACCCACGTGGGAGTAGAGGCTGGAAATGCTCACACTGCATCTTCCGCTCTCCTAAATACCTCTGGACTTGCTGCTGTCTGTCACTGTCTGCCTTATAGTTTGGAGTTCAAAACTAGCCACTGTCTTCTAGATGGATCCCAGTTATTCCTCCTCATCCCAGCCTCTTTTGCCTTTGCTGCTGCAAAATCACACTGCTGACTCATGCTGCAGAAGCACACTGCTGACTCATGCTCGCCTGCTCTATTTAGAATCCCTTCTGCAGGAGGGAGGGAGCTCTGTTTCTGCTTTACTAGGTCACATTCTTCACCACCACACAAACATCATTCAGAAATTATGGGCTAAGTGCTGAAGAGCAGCAGAGGAAGTGTGAGGTCTTTTCCTGCAGTGGACACTGCCCATTAATGGCTGGTAAAGAAGAGGATAAAAAGCCTTCCAGATCTTATGGAATAACTTTCCTCTCTTTTTCAGTGCTCTCAAGATTCTCTAGCCAGGAAAGGCTAAGGGAAGTTAGTGAGAGTGTCCTTGAGATGAACTCTTTTTTACCGCTGTGCTGTTTTTCCTAGTTGGGGGTGTGGAAATGAAGCGAGGCCAAGCTAGAGCTATCCAATCACTAACAGTCTGGAAACATTCCTGGAGTGATTTATGACATAGTACAGGGCAAAGACAAAAGACTTTAATAACATTTCTACCCCACATCCTTCATTTGGAAACTAGCATGATGGAAGAGCTGGGCTTTATTTTTGGAGCAGATAAGAAGTGCAAGAGCACTGACACACCAGCAGCAGCATAAAAAGCATGTGGGGGTTGGCTCCATGGGACCAAGGAGAGAAGGTATTTAGGGAATGGATGCAGCCTCCCCCCCTCCTCTGCCCTGCTGAGATCACACCTGGAATACTTTGTCCAGTGTGGAGCTCCCCAGTTCAAGAGAGACAGGGATCTGCTGGAGAGTCTCTAATGGAGGTTATGAGGATGATGCAGGGACTTGAACATCTCTGCTATGAAGACTGAGAGACCTTAGGCACCAGTGCAGAGATGTTGTCCAGCACATCCTGTCACAGGCCTGAGCAGCAAGCAGAGCAAGATCTTGCAGAAGCTCTCCCTGCCTGCAATCTACCCTGTTGGAGCCAGAGATAGAGCCCACTCCTTTCCAAAGTCATTCTTCACAGCATAACCTAACTCTCAGTTAGTCATTGTTTCACATCTTCTTAGAGAAACAGCTTCCTGTAAGTTAAATTTATCACCAAATCTGCGAGGAAAGTCGAGAAGTGCTGGAGAGTGCCACTCAGTTACAATGCAATTACCTAACAACTCCACAGCATACAGATGCACACAAGGCTGGAGGCTGACACAGTGTCAGCTATTCCAGCAGCAGGAAAGCACTGTAGGAAGTCAAAGCTGACCTACCTGCCTCAAAGAGTTGCCTCATGTTGGTGCCTTCGTTAGCAACCAGGTTGTTGAGCAGGGCGATCACAGTCTGCGTCGTGTTCCCCAGGACACTGTCTTGGTGCTCCTGAAAAAGAACAGAGCAATCAAGTTTGCAAGGTTAGGAGACTCTTTCCTTCCAAGAATGTAATAACACAACAACATTAATCTCAATCCCTTAAAGGGGTGATACTTCCCTTCTGCTCTGCTAAGACCCCAGTAGATGGACCCAGAGCTGGTGGTGTGAGTCCAGAGGAGGGCACAAAGGTGAGCCAAGGGCTGGAGCAGCTCTGCTGTGAGAACAGGCTGAGGGAGCTGGAGGTGTGCAGACTGGAGAGGAGAAAACTCCAGGAAGACCTTAGAGCTGCCTGCCAGTACCTGAAGTGATCCTCCAGGAAGGCTGCAGAGTGACTTTTCATCAGGATGTCTAAGAACAGGCCAAGGGGGAATGGTTTGAAGCTGAGGCAGAGCAGGGTTAGACTGGAGCTGGGGAAGAAGTTCTTCAGTAGAAAAGTAAAAGGACTCTGGAATAGGCTGCCCAGGGAGGCTGTGGCTGCTTCCTCCCTGGAGGTATTGAAGGCCAGGTTGGATGAGGCCTTGAGCAGCTGAGTCCAGTGGAGAGGTATCTCTGCCCATTGTGGGGAGGTTGGGGCAGATGAGCTCTGAGGTCCCTTCCAAGCCCTTCTCTGCACACCTCCAGCATGTCCACATCCCTCTTGTCCCAGAGGCTCCAGGAATGGATGCAGTACTCCAGGTGAGGTCTCAGCAGAGCACAGCAGAGGGAGAGAATCACCTCCCTGGCCCTGCTGGCCACACCATCATGGATGGCTTGGAGAAGATGCTAGGTGTTGAGAAGTCATCACTGACTGCCATTAGACTCGATGGCAGAGGCTTGTATTAAAAAAAAAAAAAACCATTTAACTTCTTCCTAACCTAGGGAGAAGCCAAAGCTGATCTAATTTGTGTGCGCAGCACCGCGGAGCGTGAACGTTTAACGAACAGCCTGCTCGACAGCTTTAATAAAACATAGCATTTGCCAGCAGAGATAATTAGAATGGAAGCAGCAAAATTCTAGTGTTTGGCAACACGGATGAAACAACTTCATTAAAATGTACAGCCCTGGCGAATGAAAGGCAGGGAAGCAGTGGACCCTGAAGAATCAGCCTCCTCCAAACTAATTGCTTCGGTGCTTAAAAAGGACAGCTATGAAATACCAAGGGCATAACAAGGAAATACTAGGATTAAAAAAAAGAAAAAGAAGAAAAAAAAGGGAAGCACAGAAGATAAATCAGGCTTTTCAAAGTGGCCTGCGCTGCATTTAGGCCATTAAACTTTTCATTCTAAGGCTGGAGGGTTGTACGGTAACAAAAGGAATCAGCCAAAGTAGCTTTTTTTAAAGCCCCTGAGGTAAGAGGGTGGGAATTAGCAAAGTGGGAGCATCAATCTTGGCAAGATACTATGGCTGGAGCTGCCATTGCTCTTCCTCTAACTAGATTAGAATTTAGAACAGCACAGTAGTTTAATTACATTTTAGATAACAAAAGAGGCAGCAGTTGTGATAAGAAGTTAGCAGCTGGGGAGACTTCACTTACAGGCCTCCTCCTCCTGCATCTAAGAATTCAGAAGAAAGTGCACCAAGCACAGAACCACAGACTGTTAGGGGTTGGAAAGGACCTCCAGAGATCATCCAGCCCCAGCCAGGGGCCTGGAGGACAAGCCCTATGAGGAGAAGCTGAGGGAGCTGGGGTTATCCAGCCTGGAGAAGAGAAGGCTCATTGCTGTTTACAACTACCTACAGAGAGGTTGTAGCCAGGTGGGGTTGGTCTCTTCTCCCAGGCAATCAGCAACAGAAGGAGGGGACACAGCCTCAAGTTGTGCCAGGGGATGTCTAGGCTGGATGTCAGGAAGAAGTTCTTCCCAGAGAGAGTGATCGGCATTGGAATGGGCTGCCCAGGGAGGTGGTGGAGTCCCCATCCCTGGAGGTGTTCAGGCAAAGCCTGGATGAGGCACTTAGTGCCACTGGGTGAGAGAGAGACCTCCAAGCTCACCCAGCCATACCCAGTGGCACTCAGTGCTCCATCCAGGGTATGGAACTGATTAAAAGATGAACTTGGCTAGAACACAGGGGCTCAGTAACAACTGAAGGAGGTAATTTTTTAATTGCTCCTGCTAAGCCATTTTACAGTTTGCTATATCAGTATTTAGCTTCACTTCCTTCGGCCTATGCTTCCTCAATAGTTATTCATGCTGAAAAATGTGTACAATAGATGTGAGGGAATAAAAGGATGAAAGAGGAAAAAAAAACCAGCCGAAATGTACCTGAAAAGCTGGTAAGGGAAATTTCACAAAAGGCAGGGAGAGGAGAGTAGGTATCATTAGCCATTTCCATAGCCTAATGGAACATGCAAGTTGCAGTCTGTCACTGAGAGTGGATCCATGGCAAAGAGCCCAAATGAGGTCTGAGAAAGGATAATGTACCTTTAATGATGGAAATAGCGAGAAAATTAAATCTAATCATGTTTCATTAAACATACTCCAGCTCCCATTTTTACTAAATTATTTTATTATGATTTCCCAACCGTCTGTTGAAATAACCTTTTACAGCAATTTAATTCCCCATCATAAACAAGTCTCATTTCTCACAATCAAGCCCCCCGGGATTAGTGAGAGGAGATGGGAAAATCTAAACCTTGCCAATCCTGCAGCGGAGAAGGTAACCACTCAGGGAGACAAAGATTTTTGCTTGCCTATTTGTGGTGGAGATCATTAGGATATAATTAGAAATGTATTCAGGAGTAATACAGCCTCTGTTAGGAAGATACCATTTGCCCAACAAGCATCTTCTGTGCCAGCCTTTAATAAGAAGGGCAGCAGGCATAATCCCCACTTCACTCTCTGGAGAGTTCTGCATTAAATGGACTGCATTAGACATCCCTCTCACTCCCCCCTTTTTAATGGAATCCTATTCAGGCATCCCAGTGTTTTCTCAGGTTCCATTGTTACCATCAAAACTGCTGCTCTGCTTGCTTTCAGCGACATGCTCCTGCAATGCCATCCAGATGTGAGCCCTAAAGAGAGCTACGTGCAGGGAATTTAAATCCCACTCCACAACTTGTTACAGGGCAGGCGAACGTGGAACTTCACAACAAAGAGTAACAAATGAATTGGACTGCTTGCAGGATAATCCTTGGCTCTCTGAAGCAGTGAACACAGTTAACAGCCCTTGTACACATCCTTTCTGCTTTAGTGGAATAAAGGATGTGGCAAGGATGCTTCACTCAAATAACTAACTGAAAGAAATCTGCTTTGTGCTTGTACACCAGCTAATTTATTGCCAAACTCCTAGCAAATGAGGTGACATAGCAAAAGGAAATGAAAACCTACCCAGCTGCTCACATATCTGCCACAGGGATCAACTTGTGGCCATCACAAATGGCAGAGTGAGAACTGTTAGCAGCCCCATGTTTGAGCAGCTGGTTGTGTTATCTGG
Source organism: Psilopogon haemacephalus (assembly GCA_013396835.1). NCBI lineage: Eukaryota > Metazoa > Chordata > Aves > Piciformes > Megalaimidae > Psilopogon > Psilopogon haemacephalus. The sequence continues at coordinate 1,258,503 of VWZI01007565.1, forward strand.
TAGGCAGGGGTTTGAGAGGAGCCAGCTATATGAACAAGAAAGAAAACAGTTCTAGAGCACAATTCTGCTTCCTGTACCTGCATGAGCAGTAAAGAAATACTTGCTCAAAGCAAGCAAGGGGCAGAAACAAAATTTTTCCATACCAATAGAGGGCTTGAAAGACAAACCTAAGAAGAACAAAAAGACTGCCAAAAATTTCAGCTGAGTCTTTGAGATGCTGCTGCTGTAGTAATGAGAAAGTCACAGTGGGTAAATTAAGTCTGGCTCATGGTAGGTTTATTTCTGCATATATTTGACTACAAATCTCCTTTAGCAGAGCAATGGATTTTAAGCTTGCCTATAAAAACGTTTTTAAAATGAAACACATTTAGAAACTAAGCATATAAGACAATAAGTAAATTGCCACAGTTAAAACCAGAAAGTTAAAAGCAGAACATGAACACAGTTTTGCTATGTGGCAGATTGATATTCTAAAATCTAGTTGGCACACAAACTCTTTGGGAAGACACCAACACGTGGAACGCATCCTATGTGACTGAGCCCAAAGCAGACATCTCCAGAGCTCAGATGCCAAATGTGGAACCATTCAGCCTTCTCTGACAAGCTCTGTTGTGAAGCAGACAAGAGCTGATGACCTTAGTCATCAGCATGCAGCTGGTCAATAAACCTGCGCTCAGCAACTGCCGCATTCCTACACCACTATTTACTTAGAGGAGATGCACCTCGATTGTGCCATAGGTCAGTGAGAAAGTCACAGCAAAAATCTGGTCCTAAGATCAATAGCTCCTGGGCTGAGAAGGGTGCAGCTCAGCTTCACTTCAGGATGTTTTTTGTTTCAATGCTTTCTCTTTGCATAGGTATCTGCCCATGGCAGGGGGTTGGAGCTAGATGATCCCAGCGGTCCCTTCCAACCCTGCCTGATTCTACCTGCACTATGGGGACTTGCAAACCAGCAGATAGGTCTTAATCAGCCTGAACACCACACACAAAGCTATCTGAAGAAGAGGAGGTGGTACTTATTTTAAACATCTGCTGTCTAACCATTCCCACATAGCTTTGTGGTGAGTTTTTCAGTATGGAGACGAGGCTAAATGAAGGACTGAGTACACCCACAAGCCAGAGGGAGAAGCTGATAGCCATCCCTCACCACCACTATCCACTTTCTTCTTTCTTGTTACTTTCTAAAAGCAGTACTCATCCCAAGCCAAAGCTCTTCACAAGCTGCTGTAAAAATTTTGTTTTTACTGCTAATACTTACCCCAAGAAGAGATTTGCACATATATGCACACAAAATACCACAGAGCCTGCACTGTGTGTGCTGTTGGAAAAAAAAAAAAATCCACCAGCACTAAAGAGGTTACTTTAATAAAAAAGGGCTTATCTGGGTAGAGAGTATTAAAGAGATTTGAAATGATAGGCAGCAAAATAAACTGCTGCAAAGGATAAATGAAGACTAAAAATACTTAAATCTTGGAAAGCCTTATCAAAGCTGCTTCAGGATCCTATTTGTGAACATCACTTATCCTGAGCCAGACAATTTCCAGCATGGTACCAGCCCAAGGATGCTATTTGCCTACACCACTTAAGGTATGGATATTTATTTACAATGCATATTTAATATTCATCAGGAGCATGCTTACATAAGAGGACACTTACCTGAGAGGAAGAAGACTGAACTACACAAGAGATTGGGTTAGTAGCAATGGGAAGGCTACTGCCCAGCACCTACAGATATTTCTTCCTCATTAACACATTTGTTTTGCAACATGCCAGAGACAGATCTTCCAGCCCTGCAGAGGCGCTGGGTGGTAGGTTGGACTGAATGATCTTGGAGGTCTCTCCCAACCTGGCTTATTCCAGTCTAGTCCTGTCCACTCCAAATGGCAGATCCAGCTTAAGGCTGGAAATTCAGCATGTGACTACTTAATCATATCCTTAGCACTCTGTGCTTAAAATGCTACAAGCACATGGTAGGAACTGGCATTATCCTGCTAACTGGATCAAGCTTGAGTTTGATACCGTGAAATAAAATACAAGTTCCACAGCAGTTCTTGCTTGGGTTGAGCAAATATAAAGTTCTAACTATGGGTCAAGCTCATAACTTTTTTTCCAGGATCAGGCTCATTAGTTTGTGTTTTGTTTTGGGTTTTTTTCCAGATTTTTCTGTGGTTCAAACAATGAAGAAGTATTAATCTTATACAAGAAACCTTTTGTTCAGTAGATGAGCTGGTAAGAGCTGCTTAATTGGCTGCTTGCACAAGATTCTTTTGCACTGCTAGACTGTTCCACTGCAGTACAGCAACATCACATTATTTTATCAACACACCTCCTGAAACCTGCTAGCGTGACATGATTTGGGAGATAGGATACTCATCTATTAGAATAGAGAGAGAAAATCATATCCTTACCAAGATGATTTGGAACAGAACTGGCAAAAGACAGATTTCTTCCACAAGGCTGTAAAAACATATTTGAAGATTAGTTTCAGAAGAGAGGAAGCAAATTCTTATTCAACACCTGAAATACCCCAAAGCTGTAAACCTGTGAACCTCACAAGGAGACAATTTCCAACAGCTGACCTAGCAGCAAGATCAAACAGGAGCCTCATCTTTTAAAAACTTTAAGACATTCAACAACTGATCAGCAACAGGAAAGAAGAAACAAAATGAGAGGTTTGAGGTTAATGGCTAATTTCTCTACTTGAGGGGCACCTCTGCAAAATGAAACAGTGAGCAGTTGTGTTTCACATCAAAACCTGTGATTAGTATTACAGGCAGGACATGACCAGACTACAAGAACTCCCTTGCAATAATGAACTCTGACCACTGCCTTTGAAAGGAATGACAACGACGTGCACCTCAACAACAGAGCTATTAGCTGATACACAACATTTCAAGAGTCTTTCAGGGTAAGTATCATTACTATCTGATACCAGATCTGACACTGCCCTCAGCTCCTCTCTATTTCCTTTACTGCTTCCCCTCCTCGCAACCAAAAATGTCTATTTCAGCAACCCATAAAAAGCAGCCTGTAGTTTTGAGTGTTGATCTTTCAGCTATGTTAGTCATGAAGTGCTCCAAGCCTCTGACTAAACACAAGTAACGAAGAGCACGCAACAAAATATAGAGCTACAGCTCCTAACCTTAGCTAAGAGTCAAGCTGAGAATCATGATCTGGCATGAGTTTCCTGCAATGGCACAGCATAAAATGCATTAGAAAAGTAAAAACTTCTCAGAAGAGCTAATTAATCTATTATATATTTAATAGCAGCTAAGACATTCCCATCAACTCAAGAAAAGGGAGAGTAAGACACGTGAGAAACAGAACAATTCCAAGTGTTAGTACCTGCAATCTACCAGCCCACCCTCAAATAACAGTACAGGATACACTAATACTGAAAATCAGTTCAGTTACCAATATTTGAAGGTTTGGGTTTTTTTCAGGACATATAAATATTTTCAGTTAGCAATATCTAAATTCAGTTCCAGAGCTAAATATTAAGAAAATAACTGCTGTCTGCTGTAAGAAGTGGGCACCCATCATCTACCTACAAGGAAGCAAAACAGCACATAAATGCTCCTCAAATAAAGAGGCAAAGTGCTACTATGTTAGCCAGCATGTCAGTTACAGAAACATTTTTTTTAATCATTCTTAAAGCAGAGGAATATCTGTGGGTTAACTCTAAACACAGGAAGCTGTCCTGCATAATACATCAAGCCCTTTAGCAGCACAAACAGCTTCTCTACAAGGAAAACACAATTAAGTACATTTGCTGTATTTCAACCATTTTAAGACACTTTATTTCCTAATTCGTGTTTAGACTGCTCAGTGTATTCAAGTACTGTTCCAAGTGGCATCATAAAAGATTAAAAGAGGATGTTTGCAGCTTTCACAATGAAAACAGTGGAAAAACAAATTTCCTTCCTTAGGGCCTCTTTGTCGCTGTTGTTTCCTTAAATCTTGTGCTCGTTTCTGTCAGAGCCAGAGAGTGTGGCACACAGGATGGCTTCTTAACCACAACACTATCAGACACTGGACAGAGAAGGGGATGTGCAACAACAAAGTCCACGAGGATGCTCAGAGGGCTGCAGCACCTCTCATACGAGCACAGACTGAAGGCATTGGGACTGTGCAGTCTGGAGAAGAGAAGGCTTCGAGGGAACCTTCTTGTGGCCTTCCAGTATCTGAAGGGAACCTACAAGAAAGCTGGGGAAGGACTTTTTAGGCTATCAGGGAGTGCCAGGATTAGGAATGGAGCAAAGCTGGAGGTGGGGAGATTCAGACTGGAGATGAGGAGGAAGTTGTTCAGCATGAGAGTGATGAGAGCCTGGAATGGGTTGCCCAGAGAGGTGTTGAGGCCCCATCCCTGGAGGTCCTTAGAAACAGTCCCTCTGCAGCCTTCCTATAGGACACCTTTCCCATCAATTCTTTTCAAGTTTTTAATGATGATGTTCAAGTTCTTATGACTTTTTCTCTACAGTTTCATTGGCTAAATCCATATTACAATAACCAGGATCACACAGAATTGGCCCAAAAGACCTGTAACAAATACTCTTCAGGAGGGTTGCAGATCTCTGAAGTGTAGCAGTATGGCAGTGAGAGCTAAGTTATTGGTAACTCCTAATGGAAGAAAATCAAACCTGAGAAGAACCCAGAAGAAGACAGAAAGCATTGTTGCCTCACCTCACAGCAGCAGGGCAGTGTTTAGTCAGGGCCACCAGCAGTTTCAGAGCATACAGTGGTACAGGGTCTGGAGCCATCAGAAGCTGCTCGTACCTGATGGAAAATGAAGACAGTTATATGGCATGCAGAGTCACCCAAACTCTGTTTCCTGAGTCAGATTCACATTCAGAGGGATTAATTGGGGAAGATGTTTACAGGGATGAAATGTGTACACAAATGTGTGTCTTTAGAAGCTCACCACAAAGAGCATTGCTTGCTAACCACAGATACTTCTCCCTCTCACACAGAATCAGACAGGGCTGTATTGGAAGGGGTGTGGCTGGGCCCCTCAGTTCAAGAAGGGCTTCAGGGAGCTGCTTGAAAGGGTCCACCACAGAGCCACAAAGCTGCTGCAGGCAGTAACACATCTCCTGTGAGGCTGCACTGGGAGATGTGAGGTTTGGAGCTTGAAGCAGAGGAGCCTGAGGGCTGCCCTCACTGCTGTGATAAAGATGTGCAGGGCACTATCAGGACAGAGCCAGGCTCTGCTCAGGGGTGTCCAATGACAGGACAAGGAGTACTGGGGGCAAGTAGGGGTAGAGAAGGCTCCATGAGAACATAAGGAAAAAACTTTCTCTGTGAGAGTCCTAGAGCCCTGAGCAAGCTGCCCAGAGAGGTTGTGGAGTCTCCATCTCTAGAGACTTTCCAAAGCCATCTGGATGCATTCCTGTGTGATCTGCCCTGACAGGGGGTTGGACTGGATGATCTTTTGAGGTCCCTTCCAACCCCTAACATTCTGTGTCATGTGAAAGACAGATGATGACTTGTTACTGTACTCATCTTGTGTCCATGCTTCCCTTCCCTCCACTCACAGATGCTGTCAGCCTGTGCATGAAGTGTCTTAGTGCTCACCTCTGACTCAGTGACAAGCCTCATTCGACCATAAATCATGTCAATGAAGTTCCAGGCCACATGTGGCCCACAGGCTGAAGTTTAATCTCTGCTGAAAGGTTTTCCTGCTGCTTATGGCAGCAGGAAAGGAAAACAATTCAGGTGCTGCGATTCAGGTGTGGATCACAGAGAACTAACCCATCCTGAACCATTCCTTTTTAAAAAAGTAGTATTTCACTCCACATCATCTCAGAGCACCTCACATAAGGACAGAAACATCCAAAGCAGACAAAAAGATGCTGCTGTTAGAATGCTCTGACTTCACTAGTGGAACAAAGAGGAGTATTTAAAACACAGCCCAAGCTCCATGGGAAACTTGTTTAGCTCCAAGAGCAGCCAGAGGCACAGCTTCAGGAGAGAGCACCGCACAGAAGTTGTGTTTGGGTTATAGATGACAAAGTGCTAAAAATAAAGCTGAAGAAAAGAGATGCTGAGCAGAGACTCTGGCAGCAGCCAACTGCAATTCCTCTCCTCCTTTTGTCATTTAAACACAACCCGGGTGGTTAAACCAAATACCCTGTCCAAGTGGATCGAGTATCAAGTTACTCCCCAGCACAGGAGCAATCTTGCACTTACTGAGGCAGCAATGAATCTCTAATGAGACACAGAAGGTTGTCGTTGGACTCAAGGCTCTCCCCTTTCTCCTCAGCCCTGACCTCCTGGCTTAGCAGCAGTGATGTGGTTCCCGAGAGCAACCGCAAGCTGAAGAGTCTCCATTCCACTTGAAAACAAAAGGTGCCAGGAATGTGACCACGCTGAAGATTTGATTACAACAGAATGTGGGAATCAGGGAAAGCAGAGTGGATGTGGCCACACACTTACCGTTCTGACTGCGGACCAAAGCAACCAGCGGTGGGAGGATACGGCCTGCCACCTAAACCAGACAGTGAGGAAGAGCTGTCTTACATTACACCCAGAGGGGAAAAACCAGACAACATCTGTGACTGTTCTGCTGCTAGAGCCCTTAATCAAAGAGAGGAGTGCTCAGGGAAACCCAGCCACAACCGCACCTACAAACCCACCAAGGGCACTCTCCTCTGGTAAGATCTTTTCTCACTAATAGGTAAGCAAAGCTGTGAAAGATGTGAACAAAGGAAGTCATTCTCGAGGGGAAATCAACTGAGAGGGAATGGGATATAAGACACTTGAACAAATTCACCTCTGAATTAATTGCACACCCTTCTGGGAGTTATGGACACAGGAGCATGGCAACAGTCTTTGGACATTTTCTAGAGGGACTGAAACAAATAATACACAAGGACCCCAAAGGTGGCTCATGATTTCTTACTCACTCGATTTCCATTGCAGCTACACTAAGCACAAAACTGAAGTGAAACATCTACTGGTTCTGCTTGCTCAACACCACCTCATTATTTTATTAATTTCATGGGCCTTTATTAGAAATGCACTTACTTTCTGATTAGAGGCTCTCAAGTAATGTCACAGTTGCAGCAGAAAATATTTCATAGAATCAGCCAGGATTGGAAGGGACCACAAGGATCAGCCAGTACCAACCCCCCTGCCATGGGCAGGGACACCCTACCCTAGATGAGGCTGCCCAACTCTCCAGAAGGTTTTGGTCTTCCCTCTACCCCCTCCATGAATTACTGCCTGTAACCAACTTATTTTAAGTGATCAACGCAGGCTTCGGAGATCAGCGTAGGCTACACGTTTCTCTCCAGGAAAAGAGTTTCCTAACACCCACTCTTACACTCAAATACTGATCTGGAAGCTTGAGACTGTGTGGTTTCAGCTCTTGAAGCAGGCAGCAGGTTCCAGTGGGTGCTGGTAGTGCCGCTCACAGCTTCCAGCCTCGCTCAGGGAGCAGCAATCAGAAACCATCCCCTGAGTAACAGCAGCTCTAAAAATATTCTGTGTGTATCTCAGCAGATGAAGCACCACTTTCCTCTCAAGTAATGTGTGCTGTACATCCCAGGATAATTAGAACACTAGACTTGGTAAATAGTATTAAACTAATTACTGTTTGCACCACTAGTGGCAGATGTGGTTAGAGATTATTAATTACAGTGGACAGTTCCTTGAATTTAGCACACCAAACACAAAGCAATTCCTCTGTGGTATTTGGTGTCTAAATGGCTATTTGCCAGTGTCAGGGAGGCTCTTCTCCACTAGGAAGAGTTGTTAGTAATGAAAATGAGGGAAAAAATAGAATCACAGAATCAGTCAGAGCTGGAAGGGGCCACAAGGATCAGCCAGTTCCAACCCCCCTGCCATGCCCAGGGACACCCTACCCTAGATCAGACTGCCCACAGCCTCTGTCAGCCTGGCTGCAAACATCTCCAGGAATGTGGCCTCAACCACCTCCCTGGGCAACCCATTCCAGGCTTTCAGCACTGTCATGCTGAACAACTTCCTCCTCACCTCCAGTCTGAATCTCTCCACCTCCAGTTTTGCTCCATTCCCCCTACTCCTGATAGCCTAAAAAGTCCCTCCCCAGCCTTCATGGCCACAAGGGCACATTGCTGTGCCATGGATGTTCTCCCCAAGCACTCCGAGGTGTCTCTCCAAAGAGCTGCTCTCCAGCAGTCACCTCCCAGCCTGTACTGGTGCAGTTTATTATTCCTTTCCAGGTGCAGGACTCTGCACTTGTCCTTGTTGAACCTCATTTGGTTCCTCTGTGCCCAGCTCTGACTGTGCAGGTCTCTCTAGATGGCCTCACAGCCTGCAGCTGGATCAGCCAAGCCTCCCAGTTTGGTGTCATCAGCAAACTTGCTGAGGAGGCTCTGTCCCCTCATCAATGTCATTGATGAAGGCTGGACCCAGCATTGATCCCTGAAGGACTACCTTGTCTTAGTTACCTCCACTACACACAGTAAGCTGAGCCTGAATGCCTTGCTGCTCCTTGGAAAACCAAGTATCACTAAAAAGAATGAAGATTCTTCCTGCCAGACAGACCCACAGTCCACACTAAGCCATGTTTTAAAGAGTTTCTAAATCTTCCCAACATTCTATTTATCAATGGAATTGGGCCAATTAGCCTGCAGCTACTTAATTCGTTGCCAGACTTACAACCAAGGGATGGGATGTCAACAAGCTGGGATGCTCTGTAACTGCTTCAAAGGTTGATAAAGTGGTCTTAATGAATTCTTCAGAGGCAGCTTGCCCTATTGGTAAAAAAAAAGATAAATAAACCCACATTTCTTCAGCAAATGCAGCAGCTCCAATGCCTGCAGAGGAGAGCACTGCAACATATCTTGGTTACCTTACCTATGGCTCCATCCAAGTTTGTTTCTCCTGAATCTATGGATCTGACACAATCCTACAGAAGAAACAGGACTTATGTTAAAAAGCTTTAGAGACAAAGCTGAACAAATGCAATCACTGAAAAACTGCAACATTCAGTGCTTGAAGGGACTGTAAGTGCAAAATGTTACTACACCCACGTTAGGAAAGGCTGTCCCAGTAATGAAGATATGAAAAGACTGAGAGCATGAATGACCCAGCTGTTAGGATTCTGCCAGTCTCTAACGCTGCTGGACACTTGGAGTGCAGTCCAGATCATTCCTCTGACTGATGTCAGCCATGAAAGTGTTGCCAGCTGAACAGGCAGCAATTAAATGTCTTCATTGTTAACAGCAAACTGTCATCTCTCAGAAGACATAAGAAGATCCCTTGGACATGGCCTTGTTAAAGTAACTCACTGAAAAGAGCAAAGATCCTCCAGACAATGCCATTTCCTGTTACCTGTGACATCTTTTTTTATCTCCCTGCACACCTCCCATGCACTGGATACAGCCCCACACAGGAAGGCACAGAAAAGGCAAACCCTTGTGTTCAAATCCCCCTCCCACCAGTCACCATTTTGAGGGCAACAAAACACAAGCCCAGGTTAAGCAGGTATCACACAATTAGAACTATAAGTCTTTTGCTTTTTCATCTTGATCTCCTTCTTCTGCTTTTACTTCTCTAAGCACAGCTGTTTATTTCACAGGGAACCCAAAAGGCTCCTTATTAGCATTTGCTGGAGGAAGAATTCCCCTCCGAGTTTCTAGTATGCTCTTTTTTTTCCCCAATGCAGTATTTGATACACAGAATCTGCCATGGATAAGCATCTTGCTCATTTGCAACTTTCACACATATGTATTGATGTTATGTAAAGCATTAAAAGAGTGATGCTTGTTTCATGTTCCCCAATCAATTGGCAGTTGATTAATATGTATTAAATTGGCAGAGGCATCTGTGGGGATTAGCTTTCTTTCTTAGTATGTCAGAAAACCTGAAGGATTCTTCTGTAATGGATTCCTAACCAGTTTTATATTGTAAGAATGGAATCATGGAATGGTGAGACCTATGCCAGTGTCTCACCACCCTCACTGGAAAGAATTTAGAATCATAGAATCAGTCAGGGTTGGAAGAGACCACAAGGATCAGCCAGTTCCAATCCCCTTGCCCACAGCCTCATCCAGCCTGGCTGCAAACACCTCCAGGAATAGGGCCTCAAGAATCCCCCTGGGCAACCCATTCCAGCCTCTCACCACTCTCATGCTCAACAACTTCCTCCTCACTTCCAGGCTGAATCTCCCCACCTCCAGCTTTGCTCCATTCCCCCCAGTCCTGTCACTCCCTGATAGCTTAAAAAGTCCCTCCCCAGCTTTTTTGTAGCCCACTTCAGATCCTGGAAGGCCACAAGAAGGTCCCCTGGGAGCCTCCTCTTGTGCAGCCTGCACAGCCCCAACTCTATCAGTCTGTGCTCACAGCAGAGGTGCTGCAGCCCTCTGAGCATCCTTGGGGCCCTTCTCTGCACACCTGCGGCATGTCCACATCCCTCTTGTCCCAGGGGCTCCAGAACTGGATGCAGTCATTTCTTCCTGCTCTCCAGCCTAAGTAAGCTAAATGACTGGTTGTTGTAAGAAACAACTGCTTCCATTAAGAAGATTTATTTTATCACTTGAAGAAAATGACTATTTAATTAACCTCAATTAAGCAAGTTTCACACCTAACTGTAGTCTCAAGATCAAAAATTAACACAGCTGGTGCATAAATGGTTTGGGCTACCTCTGCTTCTTCAGATTAGAAACACAATAAGAAGAGGTTTTGGTTCAAAAACCTCCAAACAACTATCTGTGGGTTTTTTAAGTAACCCCTCTAAGGTGAGCCTGCACCCCATGAACTCCAGCAGGAGCCTATTAGCTGTGCCTGCAGGGCAGGGGCTGTCCTCCCACACACTGCAGCTCACAGCTGAAAACATGAAAGCTCTGTCCCCACTCCCTCTCCATTTCTTTGCACAACAGCACTGAAAATTACAGTGATGATGGAAATAACTTCAAAGCAGCAAGGAGGAAAAAAAAAATTCTCAGTGAACAAGTCAGAGGAAAATAACTCCTCTTCTCCTTCCAGATAGGAAGCACACATCTTTCCACTCCTGAGCATTTGATTGTTGAGAGCAAGATGGGTTTTAATAAATCAGAAAAACCCCAGCCAAACAAAACCCCTGAAGGACTGACTGCCTACCTACCATCTTCGAGGCCCCATTTACAGCACAGCACTTCAAAGAGGTACAAGATGATGATCTAATGTCCTTTCAGAGACGTCAGTGGGAATGCTGCTAAGCACCAGATTCTAGAGGAGGCTTCTGCCTGCTAGAATGAATCCTTACTCTTCCAGAAATAATTGTGTTAGTCATCTCATAACACAGCCACAGAAAATGGGCTCACATCTGTCATGTGTTTTTTGGATAGGATTTTCATCTTCCATTTCTACTGCTAAAATGGTAGCATCATATGCTAGAAATCCTCTAACTTAGAGCTAAAATCTTTTCTGCATGCAGGAAATCGTTGATTCATCAGACAGGTGCAGAGCCTCCCTGCACCTGAGCATGGGATGGTTATACTCACAAGCAAGGTCCCATAGTTGAAGAGAAAATCCTCTGTGACTATCTGGTGACAAAATACCTGTGGGGATTTAGGACAAGTTGAAGCTATTACATGCAAATCTTGTGACCAGACAAAGTAAAGGATGTGTTTTAAAAAAAAACAGAGAAAGAATGGATTTGCTTTTAGTTTCAGAGTTGTCTCACAATGCCCAAAATAGGGCTGGCATCTTTCATGCTGCTACAAAGCCTGGAATGCTCAGCAGCTGATTTGACATTAATAAAATCATAGAATAGTTTGGGCTGGAAGAGACCTCCAAAGGTCATCTAGTTCAAGCCCACTGCACTCACCAGAGACATTCTCCACTACAGCAACCTGCTCAGAGCTTTGTTCAGCCTGACCTTGAATATCTCCAGGGATGGGGCCTCAACCACCTCCTTGGGCAACCTGTTGCAGTGTTCCAGCACCTTCATGGTGCATAAACTGTTCCTCACATCCAATTTCAATCTCTGCTCTCATGTCAAACCTCTGCCCTCATCCTATCCCTGCAAGCCTTTGCAAACAGTCCCTCTGCAGCCTTCTCCTAGCCCCCTTCAAGTACTGGCAGGCTACTGTTAGGTCTGTCTGGTGCCTTCTCTTCTCCAGGCTGAATGATCAGCAGAAGTCAGGGACTGGGAAATTACAAGAGTTTATCCTTCAACAGTTTTTGGTAAGGAAAAAAGAAAACAGGTTTTACCTGGGATGTCACAAGATGCAGCACTACAGGCATCACAGGAAGGCAGAGCTTCAGCTGTTTGGCCTGGACTGTTGATGGGTGCTTGTGGCCACAGACATTGGTTAAGGCAACGAGAAGGTCACCTACAGGAAACAACATTTCAGACTGATCTAAGGTCACTAAACAGCAGCAAAGGACATACTAATTATCTCTGTTCCAGCATCCACTCTTCAATCATGTCTTCTCCCTCCTGCCAAAAGTAGCATTCATGGCCCTGAAGGATAGATCAGGTTGATCCACCATTTTTCCAGCTCAGTGTTCAGCCAGGAACATTTGTGCTGCAGGGGCGCAGAAAGGCAGAACCTCTGCTGCATGGTAGCAGCAAGAGAAAAGCCACAGCTCATATGCAAAGAAGGGAAACTCTGCCCCTATAGTCTGAAAATATCTAAAGCCAAATCCTGCCTCAAAAGGACCCTCAATGTATTTTTCCCCTAAGGAGAGAGGTGGGCAAAATGCAGTAGCAGGGAATCACAAGGCCATTGCATAAAGCCAGGATGAGATTTGGCATCTGTAATGACTTTCATAGCAGCCAAGGCCTCTCCTTCCAGAGTGAGATGCAGAGTACATTGATGTTGAACATCACCAATGCTTTTCCTTCTGCTCCTGTGGAGTTCAGTTTCCAGCATAAGCACAAACAATGAAGCCTGGCACTAAAATCAGTTGTAAAAATACCTACCCATAAGAATTTGCCTCATTCTACCATGTGCTGCTTAAAGAAAGCATTGCCTCAACCTCTCCAAACACATAAAGCAAAACATTGGGGTTTCAGCAACACCTTTTCATTTAGAATTACCCACACCAGTATAATTCACCAAAGCCTCTCTGTGGTTCATGATAACAATTTACTGAACAACCTGCTCTGAGGTTTAAGGCCTCTAGAATGAGCACATTTAACACCTTTACAGTTGATAGAAATGGTTCATTTTTAGCATAACCTAAGAAATTTAATTGGATTAAATATTATAAATGCAGAAATATTTTTTCCCACCTATGACAACTGAAATGTTAAAATTCGCCACGAATGTTAACAAATTGAATTTGTTTCAATATAGTTTGAAGGCAAATTTGTTCAACTGGTTAATTTTGTTTGGTTTATAGCTACATCTGGTGGAAGAAAATGGGAGCAGTAAGGAGCTTACAGAAGGGCATATTTTAAAAGCCAGCTAGGATTAATACTGAATCATTTAAACTGCTTTAACTCCTACACTTGGCAAATCTGATTATTATTTCTGAAGATCCCAACCCTTGCACCTCCTGAAGCAGAATATGCTCCTTTGGCATATGCCCAGCAACAAAAAGTCTTCTGGAAAATGTAGTCAAATATGGGCAGGGAGCTTAATCTTAGTTAAAAATAAATAAATAACCAACCTACAAATCTATCTTGGAAGGGAACCAAAACCTAAAATTCATGCCTGATAGATCAGTTGTTCTAGTTCCAACCCCCTGCCATGTCCAGGGACACCCTAACCTAGATCAGGCTGCCCACAGCCTCTGTCAGCCTGGCTGCAAACACCTCCAGGGATTTGGCCCTAACCACCTCCCTGGACAACCCATTTAAGGCTCTCACCACTCTCATGCTGAAGAACTTCCCCCTCATGTCCAGTCTGAATTTCCCCACCTCCAGCTTTGCTCCATTCCCCCTAGTCCTGTCACTCCCTGATAGCCTAAAAAGTCTCTCCCCAGCTTTTTCAGAGCTAAGCATTTGATGTCAGGTTGTGAGTTAAAAAATCAGGGCCTCTTGTATTAGTTGCATATAGAGACAGCAGGAGGTAAATTTCTGCCTCCAACACTTCCAGTCTGAGACTTCCAAACCCTGAGCCATGACCAATATGCAAACTTGATATATAGTTCAAGGAAAAGGGATCAAGTACTTGCAGGAAGGCAAAAATCTGTATTAACACCCCTAGGTGTGAGCAAATATCTGCTTCTCAAGGGAGTGTGCAGAGGTCAGATTTGTTCAGCTAACCACCTGAACTCACCTAGGGCTGCTGGCAGCTCCTGCACGATGTGACAGATGAGGAGATGTAGGCACTGTGACAGGTACTGGCTGCTGCCTTGCTGCTCCCCTCCTACCGCAGCTTTTCTGCTGTCTCTTTCGATATACATCACCAGCCTGCAGTGAAGGAAGTGCAAAACATTACCTCTCACACAAAGGAAAAAGTGACACCATACCTCAAAAAGCCTGAGCTGAAACAGACTTTCCCAGGAGCTGCAGTTACAAGCAAGATGATACAGAATCACAGAACCATCTGGGCTGGAAGGGACCTCCCAAAATTCATCCACTCCAACCCCTGCTGCAGTCAGCAGGGACATCCTCCACTACAGCAGGTTGCCCAGAACCCTGTCCAGCCTCACCCTGATTATCTCCAGAGAGACATCAGTTTTGGTTCCATCACTTTGTTGACATTTTGGACTCTCCCTTTCAAGTCAATGGATTAAAATAACACCAATGACTGAGTCAAGGAACAAAAGGCTGAGCTGCTCTAAGTGCAAGTTAACTGGTTTCAACAGCTTTATGATGGAGTAAAGGACTGAATTCCTCTACAGACTTGGACAGAGGCTAATTTTTAAATCCACTTTGTTCTGAAATATTTCATAACCAAAAAACTAAAGACATCCATTTCCAGCATGTAGGAATTCCAAAAGCAGGAATCACTGAAGTCAACACAACAAGAGATCAACCCTTCAGCCAAGAAAAAGCATACTGCATAAATGGGCCCCCAGTCCATCAGGTTAGCACGAGGCAGCATGGCCATGCTGACAGAGATAAAGGTCCAGAGCAGCCTTTCCTCTAGAAATCTGGTGTTCAAGGTTCCTGCAGACAAAGCCAGTGCTTTCCTTCTAACTGGTCAGTGCTGTGCTGCTCTGCAAAGTGGCATTTGTCATAGCCAACTCTGCTAACTGATTTAGTAGGCACCAGCTAACTTGCAACAGTTTGCTTTAATAATACACCTGTAACAGAGTGCCTCAGGCAACAGTTTAAAATGCTCATCTGAACAGACAGACAGGTCACACTTCCCTTTAGGACATAACATTGACATCTTTGTTTTGCATTCACTCCCTAAGGGGTCCTGTGCAAAGGACCATCAGTCAGCCAGGGAGTGAAATCCATGCTCTGGGTGTGAAGAATGTGCTTCAGCATTATCATCTTCTTTTTCTTCCATACCCTTCTTATAATCACTGCTGCCTTACAGAAGTACAAAAACAACATTTAAACTGCCTCAAGTGTACAGAACAGAACTGCAGAAGTCACTAACAAAATACAAACCTGTCTCCTAGGAAGTGTCTCTTCCCACCAAATACACACCTGCTGATTTACTCGAAGAAACAAAAGCTACCCAAGAACCTGCTTTGGAGAACTAGGTCACAGGATCAGAGGATGTTAGGGGTTGGAAGGGACCCAAGGAGATCAAGTCCAACCCCCCTGCCAGAGCAGGGCCAGACAATCTAGCACAGATCACACAGAAACACATCCAGACGAGCCTTGAAAGGCTCCAGAGAAGGAGACTCCACAACCTCTCTGGGGAGAGGTCCCAAACCAATCCATGTATATCAGGGAATACTACAACCCACCTTATCCTTCCTCAACTCTGTTGCAGAGACTGAGATAAAAAATTACCTTCCATTATTACCTTACCTTGCTTGACAACTGAGTAGCAGCATCTCCCTGTTATGAATCAGAACTTGCAGCAGGACCAGAAAGGCTTTGGCTCGAATAAAAGCTGAAGGACTTTCAAGTAACCGAATTACAGTAGTCACTAAATCCTTGGTGGAAACAAACACCAACATTTGGATTATTTTATGGAAGAAGTTTAATTGTACTTTATTTGAACAGTCTACACAAAATCTGCTAACTGTGGCCATTATTTATGTCAATCACGGAGGGGAAAAATAGTTAAAAATCAGAATTAAAACCTGAGCCTGAATTTAAACTGAGTCAATTGGCTCTATCCAAAAGTTAGGCTGAGCACAAACAGCCTCATCAACACAAAGTGCCTTCAAATATTTGGACTGGGTTCTCCAGGGAGTGACACCACATATAAAGAGGTGTTCAGTACCTGCCTGCACCTGCACAGAGTTTAAAATCCTGCTCTGGGTGTAATCCAAATTCTCTTTTGCAGACAGAATAACTGAAAGGCAACTTCACTGTCATGAAATTGAACATCGACACTGAAAGCTGGGAAGGGACTTTTTACAAGGGCTTGTAGTGACAGGATGAGAGGGAATGGCTTTAGCCTTGAGTAGGGCAGATTTAGACTGGAGATTAGGAAGGAATTCTTTACAGTGAGGGTGGGGAGACACTGCACAGATTGCCCAGAGAGGTTGTGGCTGCCCTCTTCCTGCAGGCATTCAAAGCCAGGTTGGTGAGGCAACTTGAGCTAGAGGGAGGTGTCCCTGCCCACAGTAGAGGGATGGAATGAAATGATTTTTAAGGTCCCTTCCAACCCAAACCACTTAATGAATCCATGAAGTGCAGTATCAGAAAGGGAGTGCCTTTAGCAGTAATCCTGTATCAACAAGAGATGTTTCAGAGCACACAGCAGGCTGTAGCCATACGCTTGGCACACTTTGCACAGCCAAGTGCATGTTGTTTGAATGCCCTTCTCTGCTGGCCACGCTCCTCCTGATCCAGCCCAGGATCTAAATGAGCACACAAGCCAGAGTTCCCAGTCCCTCTGTCATTTTTATCCTCTCCAAGCAGAAGGGGATTGCTTCTGTTTATGAATTGTGCAGGCTTGCTGCCAAAAAGCCCATAAAAATTATTGTTCTAAACACAGAATAATTCGGTGATGAAAGCAGAAAGCTTTTCATCATCTCTCATGAAAAATGTTATTAGCCAGAAATCAGAAGCAGTAGTGTTCTTTAGTGGCACTCAGAAGAAAACCCCAAGTTATTAAAATGCTAATTTCTGCAAGATGTTTCACTTCCAAATTGGCCTAAGGTGCTTTAAGGAGAGCATAAAGCATAGCTTTAGATTTAGTACAGACACTCCTTATTTTCTCTTTTAAATGGCTAAGAGAAAGATGTCACAGAGCTGTCCTCATGCATTCCTTATTGTTTTTCCTCAGGGCCATTCCCAGTTATGGTCAGGCTGGAGTTTCTCAATTGATTGAACTCCAGCTGCAGCAGCAATTTATATATCCATTAGCAAGAGCTCCTGAAGATCTTTCAGAGAGACAGAGAGCCCATCTACCTCCTTATCTGGATTTTAGACCAAACCAAACAAACAAATTTATTGCCTGCTCTTCAGATGCATGTCACTGAGTTAAGCATTTTGAAACCCAGAGCCAGCTCCAACTTCCCCTTAGTGAATTTAATCTTAATCTGAAATCAAACCTTTTCTTGAATCAGCTTCTGCAGATGAACCCCACATGACAATGTTGCTGAAAACATGGTGAGCAGGTACTGCTGAACTTGGCAAACTCCATTCAGTAAGGAGCTGAGGATGGCTGTTAGTCCCACCCTCTCAAGAACACTCTGGAAAGCATCAGGCCAGCACCGAACGATCCTGCACAAAGCCTGCAAAGGGACAACACACACAAAGCATTTCATGGGGTGATTATGTGAAGAGCAAGACAAGGGAGGTTATTCTGCCCCTGTACTTGGCACTGGTCAGGCCACACCTTGAGTGCTGTGTCCAGTTCTGCTCCACTGAATTCAACAGAGATGCTGAGGTGCTGGAACGTGTCCAGAGAAGGGCAAAGAAGATGGTGAGGGGCCTGGAGCACAGCCCTGTGAGGAGACGCTGAGGGAGCTGGGGGTGTGCAGCCTGGAGAAGAGGAGGCTCAGGAGAGATCTCATTGCTGTCTACAACTACCTGAAGAAAGACTGTAGCCAGATGGAATTGGGCTCTTCTCCCAGGCAACCAGCAAGAGAATGAGGGGACACAGTCTCAAATTATGCCAGGGGAGGAAGTTCTGCACAGAGTGATTGGCATTGGAACGGGCTGCCCGGGGAGATGGTAGAGTTGCCATCCCTGGAGGTGTTCAAACAAAGCCTGGATGAGGCACTTAGTGCCATTGGATTGGGCTGGGTGCTAGGTTGGACTGGATGAACTTAGAATCAACCAGGTTGGAAGAGACCTCCTCAAATTTCTTGTAGGCCCCCTTAAGATGTCACTTACTCTTGCAGTTCCCCTCACAGCTGCTTTCAGTCAAAGCTCTCCTGTCTGTTAGTCTGGAGCAAGCCTTACTGAGTTTTACACATGCTGGAAGTAACTGCTCAAGGAAAAAGTATGACCTTCAGCAAGTCCACTGCCTTCACAGGAAGACAATGTTAGTTAGGAGCAGCTACTTTCTTGCTTGCACTTCCATAGGTACATCTATACTGTAGATTTGCACAAAGTGAAGATGTTTTTGCCTTGACAAAACTGTGTGTACACACAACTTGGTCATCCCTTTGAAACACTAAAGGAAGCAGTGCTAAAAGACTTGAACGGAGAAAATGGGAGAGAGTAATAAAAAGCCATGCCCAAACCACTCAGAAAGCATCTCAACACTGATGCCGAAACACTTCTGTCACAAAAGGAGATTCCTTACTGAAACAGCAGTGATCTTCAAGGAACCCACTGCAGAATGAGTGAAGAGGGACCACAGGACAGGTCCAATCTCTGCTGTCATAAATCCCTGTGCGTAGCAGGAGAGAGTGGTGCAAACATTTTCAATGATCTTTGCTGCCAAGTGGTTCACCACCCTGTCTTCCTAGAGGAGAGAGAGGAAAGCAAATCTCAAAGACTGCAGGAGGCATCCTGCCACGTTACAAGGACATATCTGAACAGAAAGGAACCTTCACCAGCTCCTTCTAACATTTAACCTCTGCCCCTATCACATACTGCACCAACTCTATCCCTGTGAGTAGCAGTGCAACAAAAGGCAGCACATCAACTGCTTTCAGTAACTTCAGAGCTCAATCAGTTTTATGAAATGCACTTGACAGAGATTTCCTCATTTTCAGGCATGTTGAACATGTTCCTGTTTCCAGCTAAAGGTTGCAGGTGCCTAGTGAAAAAGGGCTTTTGAGGAAGAAAGCTAATACTAAAAGGATAAATAGATGTGAAGTGCTGAAGAATTTTGTTTAATCAAGTCTTTCTTCACAATTTGAATAGAAAAATAAAACATAAAAAAAAAAGGCAAACCAAAGGCAGATTCTACAGAGATTATTTTTAAAATAAGTGAATCACAGAATGAGTTGGGTTGGAAGGGACCTACAAGGGTCACCGAGACCAACCCCTCTGTGGTCAGTAGGGGCATCCTCCACTAGAGCAGCTTGCTCAGAGCCTTGTCCAGCCTGACCTTGAATATTTCCAGGAATGGGGCCTCAACCACCTCCCTGGGCGACCTGTTGCAATGTCCCAGCACCCTCATGGTGCAGAACTTGTTCCTCACATCCAATCTAAAACTCCTTTCTAATTTCAAACCTTTGACCTAACCCTGCAGGCCTTTGTAAACAGTCCCTCTGCAGCTTTCTTGTAGCCCCCTTCGAGTACTGGAAGGCTGCTTTCAGGTCTCCTCTCTTATGCTTTCCTCCCATCCAGCAACCTCCAAGACGTTTCCTGCCTTGAGCTTTGCCTTGGGCAAAACTGAAGGCAGTGGTCTCACACAAGCAATAACTAAACCCTCCACTCAATCCTTTCTCATTTTACAAATTGGAACTCTCTGCATGTTTCTCTTCCCTCCTCCTAGCACAGCTAAGCCATCACTAAGAGAAATAAAGAGGACAGTGTAGCACATGAATGACAATAAAGCTAAATATGACTTTTCAGCCTCAAGGGAATGCTAACAACGCAGTAAGATTAAAAATTAAGTTTTCAACACCTGTACAGCAGCCACTTCCAAAGGGAAAGTAAAAGAAAAAAAAAAATCAAACTGCAAGAAGTAGTACAAATGATCAGAACATCTCTT
Source organism: Psilopogon haemacephalus (assembly GCA_013396835.1). NCBI lineage: Eukaryota > Metazoa > Chordata > Aves > Piciformes > Megalaimidae > Psilopogon > Psilopogon haemacephalus. The sequence continues at coordinate 1,278,623 of VWZI01007565.1, forward strand.
CAAAAGAAAGGCAGAGCATTCATAAATTCCACATTTATTAACAGTGATTTATACTTACTATCCCATATCCAAAACCCAATTTCCATTATACTATCCCCTCTCCAAAGCAGCAGTGCAAGTGCTGAATACACAGAGACCAACTCTGTGTTTTTGCCTTACTCTCAAGCTCAGGTCATGGTCTTCCCAAGACTATTGAAATTCAAGAGCAATACTTGGTTGACAGGGAACTGCAGTGCTGCAGGCTACAATCCTTACACAATGCCTAAAGGAGGTGTTAGGGGGAAAAATTCTACCGAGGACACAAAGAACCTTACCCCTTCCCGAAGACTCCTCATTATCATGGTGTAAGCAGTGGAGGGAACGACCCAGCACTCCCTGGGGTGCCCCCTTTTTTCCTCCTGAAACGAAGCCAATGGCACAAATCATTAAATCAGAAAGCCACAATCATCTCAGTCATGTAAGATGGGTAACAAATTCTTAACAAGGCTCACATTACCCACGTCTCCAATTAACATCTGCTAGATGAAACTCCAGGGCAGTATTACTACTTAATGTTATTTCATCTGCAGCACAGAAATGGATATGATTTACCTTGTTTAAATAGTCTCTGAAGCCCAAAACGAAATTTGGCCTCGTATTTCTGGGTTTCACTGATTCATTCTAATTCACACACACGCACAAATATGTTCCTGTATCACTCTCAATCACTTTAGTTGATACTTAGACAGGTAGTTAGTTATTATGAGTAGCAGTGCTCCTCTTCAAGTCTGCTTTCATTACACCCAAGGAACAAAATTACCTTTGCCTGGCTATCAAAATAAGTTAACAAATCAAAGTTGTACAAGGAGATAAAAAGTGTTCTTTAAAAGAGTTTCTGCTGTGGCCTCGAGTACAACCCACACTGATCCAAGATCTTCATGGATATTTCCCTGCTGGGAGGCTAATTCATTGCTAGTTGAATCAAAGCTTGGACTCTGCCACTTAGAAGTCAACAAACTCTACTCCCCACCCCACAGCAGCCTACTGCAAAACTTCAAGTTTAAGAGAACACCACTAAGCTTTGACTAAAACTACCTCCATATCTAGGCAAATAACACAGAGATACTATTGCCAACTTAAAAAAAAAGCAGCCAATTTTGTCAAAAAAAGTGATAATTCACAGATATTAATTATTTTTTAAGGAAGCACTGGCTGGTCAAGGTGGAGACTGGTGCTGCAAAACCAAATGATACCCGGCAAGAGTCTTGATTTCTAAACAACCTGTGCCAATTGACCACATCTAATGTGATCATGTCAAACACTTAATTAAAGCAGGGCACATCACCAGGAAAGACTATTACTGAATGGCCAAGCACAATTCATTTTCCCCTCTGTAGAAAAAGTTGAGGTTGGTTTTTCAAAGAGAAAAGGAGTTTATGAAATCTCCTTTTTCTTTTAAGCTTTGTTTCTGGCAAGCTTGTCTTAGGAGGTCATAGAGCAGCTTTCCTTGTGAGCAAGCTGGAAACGGTGATGTTAAAAAGTGGCCATTAACAGGAAAGTTAACAGGTCACTCAGCACTACTGCTCTGTACTTTAATGAGCAACAAAACACCTACAACACTACAACATCCTGAGAAATGCACAATTAGAACACGCAGGGACAAGAAACTGTTGAGGATACCAATATCTTGTTCTGTCCACTGTGACACTTCTAAGGATCACTTGAGAGTCTCACCTCCCTGGCTATGAGGTAAAGAAGCTCCCCAAGAGCTGGCAGAAGGCTTTGCTTCAGCTTGCTGTTTCTGAAGTTCTCTCTGATGATTTCAGTTAAAAGTAGGATTGCCTAAAAGACAAACAAAGCACCTCTTAGAAGAGCACAGGTAAGTTTGGTCAGGCAAAGTGTTCATTGTAACAAGTCTCATCTGAAATGCCATCTTGTAGCACTCACGTTATAGAGATTTACAAAGGGTTTAGTAAGAATGGAAAGAGAGATCATAGTTACAAGCCAAACGATATACACAGTGGGGATAAAAAGGCAGTAAGGAACTAGGCAGGTGACAGATTGTCAGCTATCTGTTCTTCCTTCTCCTTCACAACAATAAAAGTAGATATGACAGGAAAGGAAAAAAATAATCAATTCTGGAGATGTTCAGGGGCAGGCTGGATGAGGCTTTGAGCAGCCTAGTCTAATGGAAGGTGTCCCTGCCCATGGAGGAGATGAGGTCTGAGGTCCCTTCCAATCCAAAGCACTCTATGAATCCATGAGTCTGTTCAGCTGTTACTCAGGGACTTCAGAGAGCATCCAAGAGAAAGCTTCCCTTTCATATTTCATACCACAAACCTATCAGGTGGTTTTGAAGCTTCTAATTTATCAGCTTGAGAAAGCAGCAGTGAGGTTGGCTCAAGTGCTGTTGTGCTCTAAGCCATGAGCACAGGACAGCATTTTCTCCTCCATCAGATCTGCTTTCCCTGGCTGTGCAGAAGGACTCCTGCTTTTGTGATGAAACACTCTTGCAACTGCTTTCACTGTGGAATCAATACCACTAAAAAAAGTACCTCAGCACTGTGGCATTAACAGACATGATCCAGATTTGCTTAACAACTCTCAACTTCTCTTTAGGCTGAGTGAGAGCAGGCCAGGCAACAGTATCTAGACTACATAAAATTGATGAGCCATGTGATAAAGAGGAGCTGTGGAGAGCAGTCCCAGCAGACAGGCTGGGGCAAATAAATCATTGTGATACCCACGTCAAGATGCTTGTTTGCAGGCAGGGCTTGATGAAGAAAACAGAAATTGTCCATCTGAGAATCAGTGCAGGCTGTTCAAAATGGTCAGGGTTAGTGATTCATCTGGAGGAGCAGAAAACGTTGACTCACTATCAGTAATCTCAGGTTGTGCCTGTAACATTTATTTTTCCAAAGCATGGTTAATAATATGGCAATAATCTGGGGGGCAGGGGGATTGGCTGTTGATTGAAATAAAGAACTGAAGATTTGCAAGTAATGAAACTGAACTCAAAGAATAGTATTTTATACTGGAGAACAGGAATTACTCTCTCTCCTTTGAGATTTTAGGAGAAGTAGATCTAGTTGTTATTTTTATTCTGAAGCGAGCAAGTCACCCTTTTGTTGCTCAAATGTGAGGAAAGAGGCACAAGTGGTAAAACTGAGCTAATAAAATCCAAACTAAGACGTTGTTCCCTTTCCCTATGAACCAACAATCCATCAACACTGCAAGAGCTCCAAGTTTTAATTTGAAGCGAGGTGGTTTATTAAACAAGAGAAGAAAATCTGACATAAGAAGGCTAAATTGCTATGAGGATGAGAATAGAAATCAGGATATTCCACTCTTCTGCCAAAGAGATCACATTCAAAGCTCAATATTACAGAGACATTACAATATGCTCTCATTCTCCATGGGATGCTAACAAACTCAGCTATGGAATTCCATAAGCCAAAGGCTATGCAAAGAAACTTGCAGAGTGAAGGCTGCAGCTGGTTCTGAGCTCTTTAAACACTCAATTGTCCCAGGTCTGTAGAAAACCCAACCAAACCAGGCACACCTGCCTGTGCCATAGTGACTGACTGATACTCCCAATTATGTTTCAGGTATGTAAAGGGCACTTCCATGGAAAACCATACACTCTCCAGTCAGAAAAAAACCCTGCCCTATCAACTGCCAGACAGAAATGACATGTGAAATGTCTTCATCCTCAGCTACTCAAGAGTTCAATTTCCCCTCCTGCATTCCAAGATGAGGCTCATTTGGTTTCTAAGCAACGCAGGACTCTTTAAAAAAATATATATTTAAGCAAAAGCAGATCAGCTGCAAGTGAATGCGCAGCTATAAATACTAATTTCGTGTGGTTTTCTGCTAAAATGACCTACATCCTAGAGCACAGCAGCAGCAGAAAGGCAGTCCAGAGACCCCCCAAGGACAAGCCTGCGGAGGCTGAGAAGCAGTTGACTTGCACTGCAGTTTGGCGTTTGAGTGCCCTCTGGCGGTCACACTCCAAAGCAACGGAGCAGCTCTGCGGCCAGCACAGGCTGAGGGAGCTGGGCTTGGCCAGCCGGGAGAACAGAAGGCTTCAGAGGGACCTAACAACGCCTTGCCAGTATCTGAAGAGGGCTACGAGAAGGCTTCGGAGGGAAAAGACGAGGGACAAAGGTTTGGAATTAGAAAGGAGAAGATACAGATTGGATATGAGGAACGAGTTCTGCACCATGAGGGTGTGGGAACACTGCAACAGGTTGACCAAGGAGGTGGTTGAGACCCCATCCTTGGAGATATTCAAGGTCAGGCTGGACAAGGCTCTAAGCAACCTGCCCTAGTGAAGGATGCCCCAGTTGACTGCAGGGGGGCTGGTCTAGGTGACCCTTCCAGCTCAAACCATTCTGCTATTCTACAATGCTACGACCAAGTACATCAACACTTTCTTCTTGTTGTGCATTATGCACAAGGACGACTATTTCATTTTCTGAGCAGAAGAGACTTTTGTCATTGGTGGGTAGTTCTATGGCAGCTTAGCAAAGATTAGAACCAGAACTGCAGAGAATGCCCTTGGAAGTTTATACATTTGATTAATTGAATTAAGTCCCCACAGGCAAGCAAGAAAAATAAAGGAAGCTCAAAAAAAAGAAAATAAAAGCAGTGAAAGTTTCTGATATGAATAGCAAAAGCAGTAACAGAACTCTCCCCACCACCCCCTGCAAAAAGATTGAAAATAAAGAAAGCTACCTCAGAAACAGGCACACTTGCTCCAAGTTCAGATGTGTGTAATGCCAGCAAACCAATCACCTGAGCAACTCTGGCACGTCTGTAGATCAAAGAGCAGAAAAATCACCAAACCAATTACATCTTCTTTATATTTTACAGGGATAGCTAAATACAGGAAATATTTGAGGTGCTGTTTACAGCTCAGATTTTTTTTCTTATTTCAGTTTGCTTTGTGTCATCACATTTTTGCAGTATTTCAGCTTGACTTAGTAATAAATTTGTCACAGAGAAATTCAGGTATTAACAGGTTATGTCCATGTTCAGTTTTCTTGCAACATAGAAACACAGAATGGCTCAGGTTGGAAGGGACCTCTGAGATCATTTGTTCCAACCTCCCCACCATGGACATGGATACCTCTCAACTAGACTCAGCTGCTTAAGGTATCATCCAGCCTGGCCTTGAACACCCCCAGAGAGCAGGCAGCCACAGCCTATTCCAGAGCCTTACCACCCTTCTACTAAAGAACTTCCTCCTAAAATGCAGTCTCATTCTGTTCTCCCTCAGCTCCAAACCATTCCTCCCCTTGTCCCATCAGCAGACGGCCTTCGAAAAGAAAACCTCTAAAGGTAATTTGAAACTTTTTCGTATAGATGACAAAACAAAACCCGGATCAGCAAAGCAGCTCTAAATGTTTCATTAGAGGAAAGTGATGAGATCATAAAACCATGGCCAAAAAGCCAATAATTTAAATACTACACTAAACACCAGCAGAGGGCAGCAACACACTGAAAGAGTTCTCGCAGGCATCCAAAAGTACTTCAAAGGCTACCATCTACTTTACTGCTCTTGTACTACCGGTTGGTTTGTTCAGTCACTTCAAGTAACGCTGTTTGATACGCTAAAGTCTTATCCCCAAGTTATAGAATTTAGAGATGTCCCATAACGCTTAATAAAAGCCAGTGAGCATTCTGCTATGAGAACAAATTCATTCAAAATAATTGGTACTTACATATCCCAGTTGGTGGACACACGCAGCTGCTGTATCAATACAGGAAACTACCAATAAATAAACATTAGGCTGTATTAGGTCACTGAAATTCACTGATGATCAAAATAAAAACATCTGCAATTTCATACAAATATTTGGATAACATCTGCAAAACATTGTTAGGTTATAGGCTGTGAAAAGAAAACAATGGTGACAATGGTGATGTCTACTTCACTCAGAGGTTTACTGAGATGTATAAAAGCAAGGACATAAACATAGATAGGGCAGTGTGTGTGTGTCTCTCTCTGCAGAGTCTGAGCTCTCTCTCCTTGGCTTCCAGCTGGATCTGTGTAACCCAACTAATCAATTCTGCTAACTCCCCTGGCCCATCTCTCACATTTACCTTTCACATAAGGCAGATTTTGGGATAAGACTGGGAGTTGGGGAGAAAGCGGAAGGGTGGTTGGGAACCTCCTCTTGGGGACTCTGATTTCTGGGAGGGGCATCATGTTTCTGTATTACCTTTAACTTGTATATTTCTGTCTATAGCTGTAAATATTTGTAATCTCTTGTAAATATCTGCTTGGATATCTTGCTAAGCTGTGAATATAAAGCTTCAGTCCTTAACTTCCAGCCAGCTGAGTCTAGTCTGGGTGAATCCAAAAGTGTATGGGGGTGGAGAACTCCCAAACCATCACACATGGTCACAGGTAAATGTTTAGTCCAAGCTTTGATAATAAAAGCTGAGAACACAAAGACATTTTCTTCCTATACTCTTGCCTTGAACTAAACTGCATTTTAACACATGGATTCGTTTCCCTCAGCCCTTTCAGAACAACCTGACACACAATTGGGTAGATTTTTTCCCCCCCATTATTTGTACCTCATTTGTCAAATAATTTTTGTCACTACACCAACAATTCCTTGAAACACAACTAAAAGCAGACAATTTTTGCTGCAATGGCAAAGCAAGTGAACTATTCTGATTCCTTCGAGGCTTTATTGTTTACCAGCTGAGAGCTGATCAGCCAGCTTGCAACTTCCTCGTGGACAGCCACAGTGCAGAGGTAGTGCAGTAAATTCAGTTTGGGACGTGCTGCTCCTGTGTTCTTCTCAGTGGAATCCAGCAGTGAACAGACTCGTTGCAAGAAATCACTCTGCTCCGTGTCCTTCAGAGATGATAATGTCTCAGCTGACCATAAAAAGCAAACAAACAGTCAAACACAAAGGATCTTTGATGCTGCTTCAACACACTAGAAAGTAACATCAACACAAACAACTCTGAAGTGTGAGTTATCATTTTCATACTCCAAATACTAACCAAACATGTGGCAGCTTGCGTCTGAATATGACACAGTTTAAAACCAGTAGTAAAGTATGAAATACAGCAATAAGAGCCACAAAACATTCTGAAAATGCAACCTGCTTAAGTCCTTCAACCTCATTTCAGTAAACATTTGTTGGCACTGTATTTAGGACAGTAGTTGTTGTCCTTAATGATTAATTACTAATTTTTAAGAGAAGCTAAGGGCATAGAACTGTCAGCAGCTGGAAAAGGCTGCTTGGAATTGGTGTAGCTAAAAACATTTCACATGCAGCTTCAAGTTCAGAAAACTCTTCATCTGATGGTATAAGATTGCCCTGTGTTCTTCAGAGCTGTGCAAGTGAAGATCAACTGAGCTACAGAAGGAGTTCTGTAACTGTGTGAGCTCATCATCTTACAAAGGGCAGCTGCAGAACTTGAGACTGTAAGTTCCACCATCCTATGCAGGACTCCACAGCTTCAGCAGATCCATACCTGAGTATGTGGGCACATGCAGAGCTTTCAAGTCAAATCTAACTGGCACTTGCTTCACGATCTGGAAAAAGAAAAACAGATTACAACTACTTCTAATACATTCCTGGAAACCTCTAAGTAGCAAACAAAGATGCAAACAGTCTACAGGATGGGTGTACAACCCACTGCTCATTACTGAGGCATTTCCCATTGTTTTCTGGTATGGATTTCTTCCAAGCAGCTTGTTTGAGGTTTAACTCCAGGCTTTTAACATCATTAAGTTGGTAGTATTTACCTACAAGTGGTTTTGTTCTTGTTATTGTCGTATTTTAAATGGGAATACAAAGTGATAGGATTTTTTTCAGTTAACAGTTCTATCATGCTTATGTGTGGGAGCAATACCTGCATTTGGGTTTCAAAAGCTACAGGGAAGAACTCTGCAGCTGAGAGCTGATGAAATGTTTTCGCAGTAAATGCATACATTTTCTCTTCTAGAACAATCTCCTGTATATAAAAGCTGCATTATCACAAGTGAATCACTTGTAAGGAAGGAGATTTTTTTCCCCACGATGCAATCTTCTGGTATGTCATGGAACTAGATGAGTGCTCAGTCACTGAGCATTTGAGTGCAATTTTCAGTAGCAGAAGCATAGAAAAAAGGTAACTGGTATTGGGGTTTAGCCTTTGACAGATGAAGCCTAGATGTAACTAGAGAGCTTTTCTTCAAACAAGGTCTTCACTTGCACAGCCCTGCAGAACACAGGGCAATTTTACATTATCAGCTGACATTTCAGCATCTCACAAATCCCTTTCCAGGAGATCAAAATTGCAAGCTCTTCAACTTGACCAGGTGTCAGTATCAACTCCAATTGCATGTTCCTGGAGGGCTATTTTGCATTAATTCCCAGTCTGGCATTGCATGGTAAGGAGATTAGTCTCCATTTGCATATTAGCATTTACACTTACCCCTAATCTCATCTCTTAGACCTGCAGTAAGAAAGGAAGCAGTGAGAGGCAAAAGCTTGAGGTGGAGTCTGGAAACAGAACTGGGACTTCACAGAGGTGACATCCAAATGCAAAATTATCTTTGAGTTCTTCACTGGCAATGATGTCCCTACCCCAAATGCAACAGAACAAGACTGCTGGGTGGATGCTTTATCCAGATGTGTAAGATTTAAATGTTAGGAATTCCACCTCAATATTATACTAATGCAGGACAGCAACTAAAAGCTGCAAGATATTGCTTAACATGGTAGATGCTCACTTGCAGTGTTGCATTCATTCCCTGCATCCATCACTTGGAGTTGCTAAAATGTCTTAATCTTTTGCAGAGAGTTAAAGGAGGATTTAAAAAGTGTTCTTGCCTCTCACTCCTATCAGCAGCACACATGCCCAGACACACATTACACAGCCACTGCACTGCAGAGCTCAGATTCTCTCTTGGCCTTCCCTTTGCTGTCAAGCAAATGCCAGTTCCTGCACAAGAGAACTCATCCCAAATTGTTACCACCTGAAAATCCATGTAACAAAAATCAGAAGGACATTTCCTGAAACTTCAGGTTGTCTTTCTGAGAGAAAATAAGGTCATATTTATTAGAAGCATTACCTTGGCTGAAGTTCAGAGTAACTTAAGTACCTGTGTAAGGGTCTATCTAGAAGGCTTCACAGATGGCCTTGCTTGGACTACATCAAAACAGAGTTTTCTGTTCATTCAAGTATCAAACCAAGCTAACAGAAAACTGAACATTGCGTTTAGTAGCTTCTAAGATACTAATTAATAATATTCCACCCCAAAATAACTCAGCTTTCCAAATTGGCAACACAATGGGATTACAAAAGACTGCCAAAACAATTATCCTAGAGCCTGCCAGGCGCCTGGGTGGAACTGCTTTAAAAGGAGGATTATACAATGAAGGAAAGGAGGTTCACATCTGCAAAAACAGCCTCAATCATGAGCTCCTGAGTCTTATATTTTATTCTGCTGTACCTTTGGATTGTCAATGATTGGTGTTATCATCAGATCAGATTCAGTGTAAATGAGCTCTTTCAGTCTTGACTTTATATCCTGCTGACTCCAGCATATATTTTTAGCCTAGAACAAGAACAGAGAAGGTTTTTTTTTTTTCAGAAGTCATTTTTCCGAAGTTCGTTTATTTCCAAAATATTTCACTTTGCCATTACATTACAATTTGGCCACATAAACAACATAGTACAAATTACTTTCTATGTATATATGCAGATAGGGCCAATGAAAAATTACGACTAAAATACATTAGAATATAATGGGTCCAGAAAGTAGCCTGAAAAGGGAGAAGACAGAATTTTCCTTTTATACACTGAAGGAAAAACAAGGAGACCAAGCATCTCTCTTAACATCTGAAGTATGCAAAAGGCATCTTTGGTAAGACCTAACATTTGAAGCCTGCAAATGTTTTTCAAATCACCTGCACACTGCTTTCCAGTTATAAATGGGGAAGGATGAAGAACACACCTGAGAAGAAAGCAGACTACATAAGCCATTAAAATTATTTTTCTACTCACCTTTTTCAAGCATGAATCTCTTTGAGGAGAATTTTGTAGGGGTGCAGTAGTAGCATCATTGACTTCTACGGCAGTGCCTGTCCTGGGTGTAGGACGAGAACTGAAAAGTGAGAAGAAAGAAAGGAAAAAATAAGTTCCAAAAAAGAAAGGAAAAATTAAGTTCCACTGCAAACTACCTTTTTTATTGCTCTTTTCAAAGTTTCATGCCACACACACACCAAAAAAGAGATGCTATGCCTGATCCATCAACTGTTCTAGTGGGAGGTGTCCCTGTCTACGGCGAGGGGGTTGGAACTAGTTGATTTCTGAGGTCCCTTCCAAACTAAACCATTCTGATTCTATATTTTTGTATTCCATCTTTGTCAGGACATAGAGCATAGAATCAAAGCTCATCCACTTCCAACCCCCCTGTGCCATAGGCAGGGACACCTCACACTGTAACAGATGGCTCGAGGTCTCATCCAGCCTGGCCTTGAACACCTCCAGGGAGGGAGCAGCCACAACCTCCCTGGGCAGACTGTGCCAGTGTCTCACCACCCTCACTGCAAACAGCTTCCTCCTAACATCCAGTTTCAACCTCCCCTCTGCTGGTTTAAACCCATTTCTCCTCGTCCTGTCACTACAAGACCTTGTGAATAGTCCCTCCCCATCCTTCCTGTCTGAAGAGACATTCTAATTGCTCTTCAGGTTTCCATACCTGAGAAGAAAGATGGATTCATTGGATTCACCATCAACTGCACTTCTGGGACACAATTCGGTCTGAGTTTCTGCTGAAAAGGCAACAGAAGCTTGCATTCAGAAGTTCAAAATTAATTAATTAGCAAGTTGCTAAAACTGCCCAAATTAACAAGACACAAGATGGCATGAGAAACAGCAGTACCTATCTTGAAAGTATTGCTTAGTAGCTGCTTATCTGCTCTTGAGGATGAGAGGTCATCCAGATTTCTCCGAGCCTCTGCCTGCTCCTTGGCTCTCTGAGACAGTGATGATTCTCTGTTCTTACTGCTGGTTAAAAAAAAAAAGAAAAGAAGGTATTAATGGCATAGATTTTAAAACAGAAGGATCAGGTCTGTTATACACTGCAATGAATAATCTACCATTTAGCTGTCATTCTCCAGAATAAGAGACTATTGCAATGTCTTCAATAAACTTCTAGATGAGTAAAGGCAAAGATGGAAATTAAGTTTACAGCAAGTGAGCTGGAGAACACTAAAAATTCTCAGATACACTCAGCAGAAGTGGCATGAAAGAAATGAGGAAAGTTGTATTACCCCATGATATCACAGCTAGGAGGAAATATGAAAAGCTTTAGAATCCACTCAGTCTCCATTGGAAAAAGTCACAACAATCCTACTTCAAATAAAGAAGCCAGCAGCCCAGATTAGGATCAAGAGAAACTATTTATTGCATACTGACTGACATGCTACTCTTCAAAGGTTATTGATGTTGATTGGGTATTTTTTAATGTGCCCCTCCATTATTCAGATGGAATTGGGTCATACAACCTTCCTCAAGTCTCTCCAGGACATCAAATATTAATCAAACCCATGTTGTGAAGAAAACAGATACATGGGTCTCACAACTGGAGCAAAACCCACCCAGTACTGAACCTCTTTTGAATGCCAAGCCCATGTCCTGTCTTTGTCTCATCTGTCAGTTGCTGCATACCTCAGCAGATACTGCAGAGGCACTAAAAACCCTCCAGAGTAAGGTCACATAACCCAGGATTTCACAGGAGATTAAGATGCTTCTGATTTTCTGGAAACTCTTCACAGATGAGCACTATGAAAGAGGCAGACATGAAGTCTTGCTAAAACCTTGAACACCTTCTTACTTTGTGGCACAAGCTTTAAGTCTTGATTTATCTGCCTTGATGGTGAAAGCAGTACTAAAAGAGAAAAAGCTGGATCTCAAGCTGGATCAGAAATACTGCAGCACTGCTATCAGAAATACCACAAGATAATTTTGAGACAGAATGCTGAATAATTTGTGTTCTAACAGAAATTTGTTCCCTATTGCAACCTCAAGTATCTTTTAAATATCTAGAAAAACACAAAAATCAACACTAAATATGCCAATTCAAATTTAAACCCAAGAAAACAAACAAAAAAACCCAAACAACCCAGCCAGGTACCAGAAGCTTTTTAATACATAGAACCTATTTTCACAAGAGGTTTGGGCTTTTGTGCATATTTAGCAGTGTAGGCTATTACAAATTTAGAAAGAAATCACATTAGATTAACGTTTCATCTCATAAGCAAGGCATATGGGTCAGCTGCATTTGCAAGGATAGAAAGCTGAACCACAAATCTAAGATGCTGCACTGATAGGATTTGTGATGCTAAGCCTAATGCACAAAAAAACCCCACAAAACATAACTAAGGATAAAACTGACCCATATCTGGAAGAGTCTATAGAAGCCTTCCAAAAAACAGTCAAATTAGTAAGCATCGTTGTTACATACACAAAGAGTTAGCTCAGAAGGAAATTTTAACCCATTCTGCAGCCAGGAGAGCAGAATCAACAGTGTAATATACTAACAGGGTAGTACAATTCCTCAGCAGCCCAAACTGCTTATTGGATGCTCTAAAACTTCACTCATCACTTAGCTAAAACAATGAAAGTATAAAACAACATTTCAAAATGACAAAACCTAAAGAAAATCGTAACAGTGTTTTTAATATTGTATTTACTATGAAAAAAAACAAAAAAAACATTCAGTACCTGGAGCTTGTCACTTGGGTGTCTGCAGAATCATCCCCACAATGGCTAAAGGATCCTTTCCAGAAGGGATGCTGCAGAAGCTCCGTCCAGTTCAGCCTTTTGAAAACCAACAATCACACTGAAAAAAACAGTGGCAAAGTGCAGCTCCACAGAGAGATGCCAGACTAAGTTTTGAATTCAGCATGTTCACTTTTGTCAGGACAACAAAAGGAAGTTCTCTCAGGACAAACTTTTTGCCTCAGAGTAGAATGGGTAGTTCATGTATCACAGAGGCAGGAGACTAAGAATTAAGACAACTGCACAGCCAATCCCAATGTGTTAATTATCTGAACTACCTTACAAATTACGATCTTCTGTTACTTAACAATGTAACAGCTGTAAATCAAAGCCTCATGAAATAGGTGTGCCCAATGCTCTAGAAAAGCAAAGCCACCCAGTTTTAAAACTACTCAGCCTTTGTCACAGTTACCTGCCTAGCATCAAAAACGCAACAATAGGTTTCAAAGTGTTGCTTTTATGAAGATATACAGAATTAAAAGCACAATTTGCTTTTTTTAATGAAGGATGAAATGATTTTTTACATTCTCTGTCATATGCAATATGTACAAGACCAGAGCAATTATTTGCTCCAGAGGTGCAAACTGTCATGGATCAAGAGGGGCAAGGGAGGGGATTCTGCCCCTTTGCTCTGCTCTCCTCACATCCCACCTGCAGCACTGTGTACAGTTCTGGAGCCCCCAACACAACAAGGACATGGAACTATTGGAGTGAGTCCAGAGGAGGCCACCAAGATGCTGAGAGGGCTGCAGCAGATCTGCTATGAGGACAAACTGAGAAATTTGGGGCTCTGCAGCCTGGAGAAGAGGAGGCTTCGAGGAGACCTTGGGAGTGACCTTCCATGATCTGCAAGGAGCCTAGAGGAAGGCTGGGGAGGGACTATTGACAATGTCTTGTAATGACAGTATGAGGAGGAATGGGTTTAAACTGGCAGAGGGGAGATTGAAAGTGAGAGTGGTGAGACACAGGTTGCCCGGGGAGGTTGTGGCTGCTCCTTCCCTGGAAGTGTTCAAGGCCAGGTTGGATGAGGCCTTGAGTGACCTGTTCTAGTGGGAGGTGTCCCTGCCTATGGTGGGGAGTTGGAAGTCAATGATCTTTGAGGTCCCTTCCAACCTAAACCATTCTACGATTCTATGGATCAGAGCTTACCTTTTCTGAGGATCCTTTTGAAGCAACCCATCAAGCAAACTAATGAACTCAGCTGAAGGTCTGTGAAAAGCAGAACCTGTAAATAGAAAACACCTAAGAAGCAAATATTGGGCAGGAAAAGCAAGCATCACATGGTGTAGATCAAATAATTTGCAACTGATCACACAAAAAACATTTTCCTTAATAGCAATTTCATCTGGGAAAAAAAAAAAAAGATGAATACATGAAGAACCTTAAATACAGACTCTTTGCATTTCAAAGAGTCTTCAAAAGACAACAGCAGAAAACAAACACCAAAGTACAACCCAACAAAACTCCAAAACCAATCTGAGCCAATGCTCAGTCACCAAACTAAGGAAACTTGATCAAATGTTAAGAGAGCATCCTCCACTTATCATATAGCTGTGAGCAAGAAGTAGATTTCAGCTCTGCCTTGTTTAAGTCTAATTTCCTTCCAACCACGACAGTTTTAAGATGATCATTGTTGCACCCCATCATACAAAAGAGGATTCAAAAATTCCTGTGCAACTGAGAAAGAGACTGCTGAGAAATCACAACTACGAAATGCACTTCCTTCACTTTGAAACCCACAACCTCTCAGAATTAAACCCAGAACCTCTCAGAATTAAAGCAGTTTTAAGCCTTCAGGTCACCATTCTCACTACATTACTATGGACTGAATATTTAAGGGTCTCCATGAATACCACTGATACCTAGAATGACTGAGATAAAAAATTCCATTCCAGAAGGTAAATTTAGTTCAAATTCTTCACACTAAACTTCATGCCTGGAGGAGAAAAGGGAAAAAAAGCATTCAGCCAGAGAAAAGGTTCTCAGCAAAGAAGGCAATGCTAGCATTGACTTTGGGCAGCTAACAGATTTCCTGCAGTCATCCTTCTCAAAAGCCAGTGCAAACCAGACCTTTCACTTGGTAAGTCTGAGTCTAATTTGATTCACAAAGCAGTAAAAGTTTACCCTCTGTTCTAGGTGGCAATGGATCTTCAGATAAAACCTTCTCAACGAACTCAGAGAAGCTGTCTGAGAAGAAGGGTGGAGTTCCTACAAACAAACACAAGTGCAGGTCACAGACTCAATCTCCCCACCTCCAGCTTTGCTCCATTCCCCCAGTCCTGTCATTCCCTGATAGCCTAACAAGTCCCTCCCCAGCTTTTTTGTAGGCTTCCTTCAGAAACTGTAAGGCCACAAGAAGGTCACAGTCAAAAGGCCAATTTAACAATATAACTTTGATATTTGATAAAGACACTTTTAAGTACAGTTAATACATTCTTCTGCTCTTCAAGAAATCTTTAAAATGTCTCTTAATTCCCCTAGAAAGCTAAGAAGCACTTCCCCTGGGCCCATGCCTTATGCATCTCTTATCACAGGGACTAAACAGGTGACACAAATGTACAACCTGAGAACATTTCATACAGTAGACATCCCAAGGACCACAGATCGCTGGCTTTGGAGAAGTCTTCTCCCTTGACTACTTCTGGAGCTGTGTACGATGGAAAACCTACAAAAGACAATGTGCATTGTGCACTTGGGTTATTCAAGCAGCAGTCAGCCTGTTCATCACCTCAGACTTGGCCTCCACACTTCAGTGAGTTAGGGATTATCATCGCTCAGAAGAAAACCAAGATACCAAACCTAAATAGTTCCAAAGGAACCTCTCTCCTCTGCTTTTACTGAATTAAGTAGGATTATACCCAAGCTATCTTATTGTTTATTTCTGATAAGCAAGCTGGCTTGTCCTGCATTTTTCTGACACAGCGACTAATGCAAAGGATGTTTTGATGTGCCTTGACAGCTTCCAGAGCCAAGCAGACGGAGCAGAACAATAAACTAACATAATTCCCAGGTCAGTAACAAACCCAATTATATTCCATAAGGTTTGTTTGACTTTTTTAAAAGCTATCCCAAAACTGAAACCTTCCAGAACCCAGAAAATTCTTACACAAAAGCAAGGTAGCTAATCACAGAATCAGAGTTGGAAGGGACCACAAGGATCATCCAGTTCCAACCTCCCTGCTGTGGGCAGGGACACACTACCCTAGATCAGGCTGCCCACAGCCTCTGCCAGCCTGGATGACTGAACTAAACTTGTTACAGCCATTTTCCCCCTAACACACTATGAAAACATCACATATCAAATTCTAGTAGCTTATTTACAAGACTCTTTTGTCTTTATACAGACAAATAAACACCCTGTTCCTACTTCTGCAGTAGTTCCACCTCACCACTGACTCACTGCTCAAAAATCTCTTCATAAATTATACAAATTCAGCAAAAACGTCTTTAAAAGTTTGGTTTGGATTCTGTTGTTGTTGGGGTTTATTAAGTGACTCAAGGTCATCTAAAGAGCTGTTCTGAAACGCAACAGGAGAGATATTAGGTTTCTAACTAAATACAGATCTGCTCATGGTCTTCTTAGTATTTCCAGGGTGGAGTTCCAGTGAAGTATTTTGTTCCCATAAAACACTGCAAAGAATTCTGTTGTTTCCAATAGTAGTAACGGCTGTGACATCATTATCTTGGAAATAAAAGTCCATGAGATACCCTGAGATGATGACCAATGAAAGATTTTTTCTGATTTTCATTCTATCCCTTTGGTAGAAGACAATTTTGGCTAACAAAACCATCATACCTCCAAATCTGTTTCCCAAGTATGTTTGGGGAATGCTTTCACTGACATCTCCTTCGCCTTCTACAGATCCAAGCAGAGGAAAAACTTCTTCCAAGTTCTCACCATCCAGTTTAGCCAAGCAAAAATTACTGAATTTCAAAGTACCAGACCCTTCCAGAAGAATCTAGAAAAACAAAACATATACTAAAAACTGAAAAATAAAGCAATTTCTAACACAAAGTCTAAACCAATTGTGGTTTCATAGAATGGGCCAGGTTGGAAGAGACCTCCAAGCTCATCCAATCCAACCTAGCACCCAGCCCTAGCCAACGGCACTAAGTGCCCCATCCAGGCTTCTCTCCAGGGATGGTGACTTCACCTCCCTGGGCAGCCCATTCCAATGCCAATCACTCTCTGTGAAGAACATTCTCCTAACTTCCAGCCTATATCTCCCCTGGCACAACTTGAGACTGTGTCCCCTCATTCTATTGCTGGTTGCCTGGGAGAAGAGACCAACGTCACTGGGCTACAACATCCCTTTAAGTAGTTAGTTGTAGAGAGCAATGAGGTCCCCCCAAGCCTCCTCTTCTGCAGGCTGCACACCCCCAGCTCCTTCAGCCTCTCCTCACAGGGCTGAGCTCCAGGCCCCTCACAAAAGGAGGTAGTTGAGTCTACTTCCTTGTGAGCATTTTCTACTACTTCAAACCATTCTGTAGGATGATAGAATAGGCATAATAATGAAGTTGTAAGTCCAAGGAAAGAGAGGACTAACATCCTTTAGTAATTCAGGCACAGACCAAACGAAAAAGAATCCATCCCATTGTACTGAACTTCCCACAGGGAAATAAATCAATCAGATCATAAAAAATTCAAGCTCTGTCTCTCATTGTCTTCTCATAAATTATAGAGCTCAGCTGACTTTCAACCTGAGTGTACACCTCTTCCCAACAGCAAAACAGAAATAGTGAATTAAATGCTGATGGCATGCAAGGTAACATGCAATGTCCCCTATGAGTATTGCTCCTCCTCACCTTTCCAGGTGTCAGCTCACAGAAGATAATCCCAAGCTTATGGATATGGTATAAGCCATTAACCAAAGCAACACCAAATTCTCTCACTACATCTTCAGGTAGGTGTACATCCTGAGCAATAACAGATTCCAGAGAACCACCTGAAATATATTTACACACACTCAGCAAGTGCACATAAAGAAAAAAAAAAAACAAACCACAAACTAAGATACACAGAAAAAATGAAAAAAATAACTACAATTGAGTTCAGGACTTCAACATTAATGGAATATTGAATTATCTTACAAAGAAGGGGAAAAAAAAACCCAGAGAAAAGTACGACACTGCACTGAAATAGTATCCAGTGGATTTAGTCAAACTCCTTAACCAGATCCCTGCTGAATGACTTAAGAGAATAAAGGAGACCAAAGAGCAGGCACCACTAAATAAAACCGGTGACAGGCAGCTTGCCACAGAATTCACAGGCAACAGAAGTAGCAAAACATTCAGAGATCCTGAAGGCAGGAACATCTCACAAATAAATTCTGTTGTTTGTTCTTCACACACACTACTTCTGCTCAGTCCTTTCCCTGACACAGGAGCCCTGCTTCTTCCATTTTCATCCTTGGCTCTTTTTCTTTGGTTTTGTTTGTTTGTTTCTTTAA
>VWZI01007565.1:1305551-1450919 GCA_013396835.1 Psilopogon haemacephalus
TGCAGCGGCTGCTGCTGCTCCTCCTCGGGCCCCAGCGGCACAGGGGCGACCTTCACGGGCGGCTCGCTGGGGGGCGGGCGGAGCGCCGCTGCTCTCCCTGCTCTTCGGTCCTTTTCGCCCCTTTAAAGGAAAGAGGCGGTGGTTGGAATCGTTTACCGAAGGTCGCCGATCGCTCGCAAAATTCGGCCTGTAGACTACTTACAGGTAAACCGCCGCTGTTGGCGCTTAGAAGGACTCCTGCTCCTAGACAGCTTCCCTAGCCGTTGGGGAGGGATGTAGAAGTACCAAGTTGGTTTCTTTGATGTTAGGGATTATGGACAGCTTTTGGCAGTATGCCTCTGTTTAAAACGAGTGAAATATTCCATTGTGCCTTTTTGGCAAGTTTGGGATTAGAGCCTGCTTTCGTTTGCAGCTGAACTTCATGTTTAAATGAGCTTATGTTCAGGTAAGATTAGGAAAGAGTAGGAAATGTTTAAAAAAAAAAAAATAAAAAAGGAACATGCGTTAAGGGTTGAGAGCCCAGGCTGCTTTTCCTTCCTTGCTTGGACTTTGGGAGAAGTTGCCCGTGGGGATGCTCTTCCCTGTCTTGCAGTCCATAACCTCATTTGAACCTTTCAGTCCACTGAGATTAAGTCGTGGGTGTAATGGCTTTTGCAATCAGGAAAGCAACTGCAAAAAAAAAAAAAACCAAAACAACCAACAAATACCGAGCTAAACCAAAGGCAAAACAAACAACAGTTACGATGAGCAGTTTGCCATATGTGCGTGTTTGATTGCGGCATGTCGAAAGCCTTCCGTGTGCCTTAAGTGATGCCTTGGTTTCTGAGTGGGCTGGAGGTGACCTGTATTTAAAGGTGGTTGTCGCTAGCAGGGCTCTGCTGTTGTTTCCGTGAGAAACCTGAGGGCAGGAGTGTTGTCCTCCAGCCCAGGAACTGTGTTCACAACTCTGTTCCTTCTGTGAGGCGCTGGGACCTGTTTTAATTGAGCAACCAAAGCAATCTCTGATGACAGCAGATAGGAAAGTCGTTGGAGAAGCACGTAAGAACATTCTCTTAAGCCACTATTACAGCTATTATTTCCCTATTTTTAGTGAGTGTCGTTATCAGGGAGAAAAACCAGTAAGTAGGGTTAAAAGTCCTAATGGGAAGTGAGAGTTTCCAGCTTTTAGTGTGAGCTGGTGAGTTAGGACCAGGCAGCTGTACGTGTGGATAGAATTTAAATTTCTCTTGGAGCTAAACAAAAGTTTCTGCCAGTTGCTTGAATAAACTCCCGCTTGCCAGGAGATTAACTGCATGGTGGATGGCAGGAGTGGAACGAAGTAGAGTCTCTGTGGATCTAGTGCAAAAAAACCAAACAACCCTACCCAACCAGAGATCTTGTAGCTCATAAGTGAGTTTAGCGCCCGTTCTGGAGCACTGGGTAGTACCCTGTGATGCTGGGGAAGCATTAGCATGCTTAGGCACATACAGTGATGTGCCTGTGGTGCTCAGTGTTTGAGATGTGTATGCATAAAATCTCGGTGAAATACACAGTTGCCTTTGCAGGCTGTGAGCATCTGACTGGCTTAGTCCAGAGTCCTGGCTAATGAAGCAGCACCAGCATGTGATCTGCAGGTTTTGCCATCTCTGTTGACGGATGTGAACTTGGCACTCTGCAAGTGAGAGTTGGCGAGAGTAAGTGAGCTTACATACATTGGGATCAAGATCAGATTGAAATCACTGTCCTGGAATTGTGTGGGACTTCTGTTCTTCCTCTCTGTTGCAGCTCACACTTGAGGTCCTTGCTGCTTTGTACATCTTGTCTCATGATGTCCACTTGCTTTTGTAGACGTTGTTTGGTCACAATCTTTCCATGTGCTACGAGGATTTTCTTTTGACTTGTGAAATGTTCTACCCAATCTGCTAAGAGCTCTAAGAATGGGATTAGTACTGTACAAGTTGGTGCAGGTTAAAGAGTTGGGTTTAAAATGTGCAGTTGCCCAATACCATTGTTGCTGTACAATGCTGAAAAGGAAAAATGCTAAAGCTTCCCACTGTGGCTACTATGACAGACAGTAAGCTGAATGCAAGGTACTATTTCTTTCTAATTTCTCAGGAGAAAGAATTTTCAGGATGAGTGCTGTTGAAGCAGCATCAAAAGGCAAGATGTTAAACCTTTCACCCTGGCTAAAAGCTGTGTGTGTTCCTCTTCTTAACAGTTTCCTCTCTTACTTTAAAAATTTCCTGGAGTGAGAGGACATAAAGGGGGGAGGCAGTGTGTGAGTTCTGTTTGTTTGAAATCTGTTTCTTTTCAAAGTCTTTAAACCAATATTCTCCAATTCCCAGAATTGGGGTGGTTTAGTGCTGTTTCCTCTAGGATCAGAATTTGTGGGGCATCATTTGTGGTGCTTGGATGTTGTGTGTTGGGAGTGGTACTCAAGGTAAATGGAGCATTTCTTGTTGACTTGCAGAAAATGCATTCTTGGTCTCAGATCTCCAAGCAGATACCTTCCCCTTGCTCTGGCAGTGCCTGTTCTTGTTTGCAAGAATGTCGCCTCTGAGAAGCCTCCGGTATTAGGCCTGGTGTTTGATCAGATTTTTTAAAATAACTTCTATCTCTTGCAAAACTGTCCCTTGCTTCATGCACTGCTTATTCCATAATAGTTCCAGACAGAGCAGTGCGAGGTGAGAGGTCCTTGTAACTACAGTATGGAATTGGGAGCTGTGTTTCCACCTGTTGGTCAGAGAACTCTTGTTGATGGCTATGCCGTTATGACTGCCTCTGTTTCTCCAGATGCACAGTTCTGCATCTGCGGGAGCCTTAGTGATGCCATCAAGATTGAAGAGCTGATACGCTTAAATTGCTGTAAAATGACCAAAGGCCTCTTCCTGGCAAGTTCCTTGTTTGTGCTGTGAGTGGGGGTTGGCACTTGTGTGTTGCATAAGGGTTCTTGAATAAATTCCGGTAGCCACTGCACACCAAGTGGCTCTCAGAGCTGTCATAAAAACACAGTAAGTAAGAGAAGTGCTTTCTGCTTGCTGAATGACAGCCACAGCATGGCAGTTGCAGGCAGCTCGGTGAGGAAGCTCTGTGGCGCTGGTTTGTGATCTACATTGCCTGTGCTGCAAAGGGATGTTTCTGAGTCACCTTCGCATTGACTCCGTCAGCAATGCCACCGTCTCTTTGGAGTGCTGCACTTGTGTGCAGAGCTTGGTTTTGTGGGATCAGGGATGCTGGGAGAGATAAAAATCTTGAGAATTAACTTCCTGTTAATGTCAGCTTCCCAAGATACCAGTTGGTGTCTGACTCAAAGCCTTCCGGCTTGCCCCGTGGTTTGACAGAGAGCTGTGTGAGTTTACAGGCACTTCTAATTTTGCTTTGAGTAGTGTGTTGTGTCCTGAATAAATCCCAGCAGCTCATCACTAGTATCCTTTGTCGAAAACTGCCCTTTATTTGAACTTTGATTCATCAATACTTCTCTTTTTATTGGAGCCTATTGATTATGGTGCAAAAAGTCATGCTACGGAGTCATTCCGATTATGGCTGTCCAGCTAAGAGGCTTATTGATAGCACAAACAGATTAGCTCAGAGATAATTCTTAGATTCAATTATGTTGGCAGATCTGCTGTAGTTAGATGGGTTAGTGGCAGTCCTGGAGTCAGTTCCTTCCTTTACCTTACAGCTTCCCTGGAGAAGTTTGTCTGACTTCCCAGCCCATCAGATGCTGCAAGCCCAACTGCTGCTCTTGAGCTGTCCTATTTCCTTGTGTGCGTGAGTGGGTTTTTGTGTTGGAGGTTTGTTTCATTTTGCTGTGTGGTTGTTTATGTTTGGGTTTGGTATTGTTGGGTTTTTTTTGTTTGCTTTTAAAGTGTTCTGATGGATTCATATCCACGAGAGCCCTGTTGGGTTTGCTGCTATTTATAGCTGAAGTTCAGAACACTGCAGCAGTCAGTAACGGCAAGGAGGAAGGAAATGTGAGAAGAGCTTTTTGCACAGTTTCAGTATTGCCTTCTTGTGACATATCACCATATTGCTGCTGTGGATGCTCTCTTCTATCCTTTTCTCTGTTATGGGGCTGGGAATCAAGTCTGTGCCTTAGCAGAGAACTGTTTGCAAAGTGAGTTTTCAGTCAGTTTGTCTGTCCTCTGGGCAGCTAAGCAGCTGTCAGCTACTGGAGCAAAGGAAGTAATAGAAGTAAGTGGCTCAGGCTTTGGTGTCAGGAGGGAAAGTCTGGGAAAGTCTTCACTGAGCATAAGCTGATTTTGAAACTGCTGTGCTCTGAGCTCCCACACAACCAAGGGCAGTGGTGTGTTGATGAGATGCTGGTGCCAAGGCTGACAATAACTTGCTCTATGGCATACTCTTGCCTGCCAGCACCGGTATGAACAGAAGAGAGAAACAGTGAGCAGTTGTTAGGCTACACACAGATATTATCCTTTATGGTACAGAGAGAGAAGAGACTCAGGAACAAATTGAGTTAGTTTCTTTTCACTAACTTCTGGTTCAGTCTGCATTGCTGGGTGTGTTTTTTTTTTTTCTGAGCAAGATGCCCACCAATTAGCTTCCCTCTTGTGAATGACACAATCCTCAGAACTTAATGTATAGGTCAGGATGGTTTCAAATAGATGAAGTAGTATGAATTAACCTTACGGGGGGAAAAAGACCGCTTCTGCCTTCTCCACTTGTTTGTTCTTAGCAGACTTTGGAAAAGCTTTCCCTCATACAAATCAGCAGAGTTTTTTTTTCCTTTGTGAATAGAATGGAATAAACCAGGGTAAGATCTTTTTCTTAGACCAGAGCACAAGAAAGAAGAACTGGGCAATGCAGTTCAGTTATCAGAACTGTGAGCTTATGGCTCTATCCTGAAGTGTTTTGATCTGAGTTAAAACTTCTGCATGTGTTTGTAATTGCTCTGGGGGAAAATGATCTGGGTATTTATTGTTCAGTTTTGCTTTACTAGTGAAATAAGCATGTGCATTTTCATATTCCTCTTTTTTTTCTCCCTTTTCTTATCTGTTCTGAAGGGTTTGAAAGGCTGAAGTGAGAGGTGTTATTAAGACAGCCACTTCTTTTTGTTCCCCTGCTGCTTTTAATTTGTGGCTCTCTCATAACTTTGCAGGAGGCCTGTAATACCTTTAAGTCTTAATGTGTAGTGAAGCATGTAAAAGTTACGTCTCTAGTTGATTTTTGCAGACCATTTAAAGAAATGAAAATTGATGAAAGTGACTGCTGCAGGGAGAAAGTGCAAAGCAGAGAAACACAAAGTGATTAAGAGTTTTCAGTTCTGGGATTTTATAGACAGTGTGCTATAAAAAAACAGTCACCTTCATGGTGCTGTGTGAAGATTTGTGCCAAAGTTGTGCCACTTTGTGTTTGGCATGGTGCAGGTTGGAAGGGATTCCTGACTGTTGCCTGGACCAGCTGCTTTGCTCAAGCAGGGCCACCTACAGCTGGGTTGCCCAGGACCATCTCCAGACTTCTCATGAGTATCTGCAAGCATGACAACTCTGCCTCCTCTCTGGGCAACCTGTGCCAGTCTTTTTCATAGAATCAGCCAAGGCTGGAAGGGGCCACAAGGATCCTCCAGTTCCAACCCCCCTGCCATAGGCAGGGACACCTCACACTAGAGCAGGCTGTCTAGAGCCTTTGACTGCTCGTGCGTTTTTTTGTTCCCCTAGAATTTTACTGTGGGATAGCTTTCTCAAAAATCTCTTATTTTGCAAGACTCCCAAAGCTGTTAGAATGAAAGCACTGAGAAAGGTCAGGCAGAATCAAACCTTCTTCTGAAGTCCAGCGTGGTCTGTGCTGCCATGCTCCTGGATGGCTCTTACATCATCATTTTTCTATAGAAAACAGTGAATTCACCCTTGCCATTTTACACTGTAAAAGCTACAAAGCATTCAGCATAAACTTCTAATGAGTTGGAAGGGCTCACAAGGATCATCTAGTTCCAACCCCCCTGCCATGCCCAGGGACACCCTACCCTAGATCAGGCTGCCCACAGCCTCTGCCAGCCTGGCTGCAAAAACCTCCAGGGATCCAGCTGGAGAGGGCACAAAGGCAAGGTAGGAGTGAGGAGGCTGCAGGCAGGGCCAGTTGCTGTTTGCTGTTGGTACCTAACACCACACCCTGTATTTAACATCTGTCTTAAATTATATTGCTCTCTGGAAAAATAAGAGTTAATGCTGTCACCAAGGTATCATTTGCTAGTTGTGTAGGAGTTTTTCTGTGGTCAGGTTGGTTTGGGTTGGGTTTTTTTTGGTTAGTTAAAGCAAGCAGCAAACACCATGTCGGTAATCTTGGTCAGCAGAGCTGCACGGGGCAGATGGAATGCTCTGTCCACCTAGCAGCAAGCCTATTGTTTGGTTCCTGTGCCCAGCTGGGCTACTGGAAGATAAATACATGATATAATTGTAGTGTAAATGAGTAAGAGGAAATAGGAGGGGCTGCATAGTCGGGAAAGTAATCAGTTCCTGACAGGACTTGTTGAAGCAGCTCTAATACTGTGTTCTCCTCTCTGTTCCTCAGACATCTTTCTAGAAAGACAGGCAAGCACTCCTTATCAGCTGCAGTTTTGGGGTTTAGTGAACTCTAAGACCAGCCATGGAATACTTGTTTTGAATCCCAGAAATCAGGAAGCTATGAAATAATCGAGCTTAAGCCAGTTCTGGCTGTGATGTGAATCCTCCACCAGGTAATTATTTCCTGAATGGGAAGTGGTTGTTCCTGAGAGCCTTGATTGCTAACTGGGAGCTGCTGCCTGTGGCCACCTTGGAATTGAGCCTGTGTGAAGCTGAAGAATGGGCTTTGGGAGGGGCTGTGTGGGGCACTGCACTGCTCAGTGGTCTTCTGAGTTACCACTGGGGAAGTCAAAGGACATGGAGATCGTGGGATCTCAGAATAAGGGGACACAGTCTCAAGTTGTGTCAGGGGAGGTCTAGGCTGGATGTTAGAGAGTGATTGGCATTGTGATTGGTTGCCCAGGGAGGTGGTGGAGTCCCCATCCCTGGAGGTGTTCAAGCAAAGCCTGGGTGGGGCACTTAGTGCCATTGGATGGGGCTGGGTGCTAGGTTGGGCTGGATGAGCTTGGAGGTCTCTTCCGACCTGGCTTATTCTACTCTAATACTGAGGTGTTGAATGTTCTTAAGGGGCACTAAAGATCTGTGCAAATATTACTTCTGAGTGTGGTGGAATTGCTCTTTGAGGGGGCAGATTTCCAAAAAAGGTTATTGGGGGGATCCAATCCAACCCATAAGGTATGTGAATTGTGACTATTTGGGCTAATCTCTGCTTTGTCTCCGTATTTTTGTTTTGTTTTCCTTTCTTTTTTTTTTTTTGGCCTTTTAACCTTACTGTTTCTCTTTAGATGTCAAGCACTACAAGTTTGCCTTTCTCTCCTCAGTTAAAAGCTTAAACAGAAATTGGCATCGCCTTTCCTTAGAAGAGAGGCAGTTAATGGTTTGTAAAGTTCCTGGTAGTGTCTGGTTACACAGAAGCATTTGAAACAGGAACAAACAAACAATGGAACTGAAAAATGCAAGCAAAGGTCTTGTTTAAGATGTAGCTCTTTAGAAATCCCTCGAAGTTGCAAGAATGCTGTCAGAAATTTCTAAATATCCTTTCACAAAAGATACTGAGAAGCTTCTGCAGTACACCGGATTTTATTAAGAAGCCCCAGAGACCATAGAATAGAATGGGTTAGATTGGAAGGGACCTCAAAGTTCATCCAGTTCCAACCCCTGCTGTGCTGTAGGCAGGGACACCTCCCACTAGAACAGGTCACTCAAGGACTCATCCTTCCTGGCCTCTGCGGAGGTTGTGGAGCACAGAATTACATTTGGTGATTCTGTGCTCCACAACCTCCCCGGGCAGTCTGTGCCAGTCTCTCACCACCCTCACAGCAAACAACTTCCTCCTAACATCCACTTTCAATCTCCCCTCTGCCACTTCAAACCCATTCCTCCTTGTTCTGTCATTACCAGACCTTGTCAATAGTCCCTCTCCAACCTTCCTGTAGGCCCCTTTCAGATCCTGTAAGGCCACTCCAGGGTCTCCTGGCAGCCTTCTCTTCTCCAGGCTGCAGAGCCCCAACTCTCTCAGCCTGTCCTCAGAGCAGAGCTACTGCAGCCCTCTGAGCATCTTGGTGGCCTCCTCTGGACTGGCTCTAACGGTTCCATGTCCTTCTTGTGTTGGGCTGTGGTGACCAGAAGAAGTTATTTTACTTAAGTGTTCTGTATCTAACAAATACTTGAAGTGCCTGTCAAACCTGGTGTGAAAATGAAGGCATTTGTGACCAGCTGTGCTCAGTAGCCTCTCTGAGAACACCTTTTTATGGGGGTCGGAAGCTAATATTTACAGATATAAATGATTATCAGTTACAGGAAGAATATGGCCCTGGAACTCAGGAATGGTTCCATGAGTGAAGTCCCTATCTTGAGGTTGTGGATTAGTGATTCTGCGAGGTTTGTTTGTTTAATTGAGTGGGGCTTGCCTCCAGGGGGTTACCTTTGCTCTTTCAGGAAATAATTGCAGGAGCCAAGAAAATGGGTCTAGACTCAACATGGTTTGCCACCTATGCTCTAGAACAGCAAACCTTGACTCAAATCAGAGTGGGTGAGCAGCTTTGTTACTGGTTGCTTTTTGTGTTGAGTACCAGTGATGTGCCTGTAGAGGAGAAGGAGAATGTAGTGGTAGGGAGCAGGACCAGAATTTAGAAGGATCCTTACTTTGCAAGCCGTGATATTTGATCCAAAATGGCCAGTATTTTGTCTTGGGAACCTCTCTTGATTTCCAGGCTTCTCTGCTTTTTAACATAAAGAAACCAAGACCTCAAATTGCCATTGTTGGATGCAGCAGTGCTTCTGACTCAGAATAGTTAGGGTATGGTTGCCTCGGCTGTGGAGGTGAAAGAGTCTGGAATCCTCGATGCCTCAAATGTGTCTCTGGATTAATCTTCTGGCTCTTGCCTGCTTCAGTGTCATGTCAGAATGGCAGCAGCTGCTCGCACACTTGCAGTGCTGACAGTGTGACCTTCAGGTGAAGAGGTCGCTGCTGCCCTGAGCTTTGCCCAGCCTGTGTTTGTGTTGCTTTCTGTGGGGCTTTTGTACTTCCCTACTTCCAAATAACCACAAAGCAAAGCAGAGCATGAAACGACTCTGCCTTCTGCAGAGGGCAGGTTCCCTCAGGACAGCTGCTCAGGGAGCCACTTGGTGAAATGCAGAGGGAAAGATTTTCTGGACAAGGGACAAATTGCTGGGAGAAAGGACTTGGCGTGAGGATGGGCTAGAGAGCACACAGGTTGAAATTCATGGCCTTTGGCCAGCTGGTAGCCTGATCTTGGAAGCTGAGCCAAGCTGAGGACTTGCAAACTGTGTGCAGATCTTGTATTGAGTGAAGGAGTTGTGACTGCAGTGTATGACTAGGGTCCAGCTGTCTCTCTGAAGTGTGGAAGTACCAACCCGCTAAGAATCATAGAATGGTTTAGGTTGGAAGGGACCTCAAAGATCATCCAGTTCCAACTCCCTGCCATAGGCAGGGACACCTCCCATTAGAACAGGTCGCTCCTTGTCCCTTCCTGCTTTCTCTCACATGTAACAGTGAGAAAGGGAAAGGACTTTGAGTCTGTAGCAAGCCAGGAAACAGTCTGGTGACAGCTGTAAGGTGCCCACTGCAGGGCAGCAGTTGTGAGCTGACTTGCAGGGCAGGGCTTTGCTTGTGCCTGGGAGGGGTCGTGCTTGTTTGGTGGACAGTGCTCTTCCCTGCCAAATGGAAGGGCATCATCTATGTTATTTGTGGTTACTGTATCTGTTACACAAGCAACAGCACAGCAACAGATGACTTCTTTAATGTGCCTGATGTCAGATTTATTTTTAAGAAGCTGTGTAGTTTGTCGCTGGTGCCAGCCCAGATCTCTGCCACAGCCACTGTCAGCCCTTGTGAAGCAGCTGCTGCTGCTATTGCATGGTTAACTCCCCAGCTGTGGCTTAAGATAGGGGCAGTTTTGGGCTCTTCACTACATGAAGGGCATTGAGGTGCTGCAGCAGCAAAGGGCAGCAAAGCTGGTGAAGGGTCTGCAACACCAGGAGCCTGGAGAATAAATCTTAGGAGGAGAGCGACTGAGGGAGCTGGAGCTGTTTAGTTTGAGGAAGAGGAAGCTGAGGGAAGACCTCATTGCTGTCTACAACTACCTGAAAGGACGTTGTGGAGAGGCTGCTTTTTCTCTTTGTTGTTCAGTGGTGTGGTGCAAATGAAGAAAGATGATCTGCTAAGTAGCTCTCATTTTGAAGTGGGCCAACATTGTTGAGTAGTGTGGGAATTTACCAAGTGTTGCTTTTATCTGCTTTTGGATTTTTGTTCCCTCTCTTCCCCATGGGAAAGGAGAATGAAAACGTTCTCTGATGAGGATGTCAGTGTCACACATAGGTGTTTTATAGCGGTCTGAAGCTCAGTGTTCATGCTGTGATTACTGTGGATACAGCAGCTGGCTCAGTAGCCACCCCTTCCTGCTTTGCCAGTGACTGAACTCGGCTGTGGAATGCTTGCCCCTCCTGTCTGTGCTAGACTGTCAGTTATTGGGTCAGGTCTGGCCTTTCATGGGTGCACCTGCACACATATTAAATAATAAGCTGAATTCCTGCCTGGTGACTCCTGGAAGCTGCCTACGTTTTTGTCTAGGTGAAAGAATTAAAGGAGAGGACAGAGTGGACTGAGTTGTCGTCAGTCTTGTGCACCTCAGCCTCACACAAATACTGCTTTCTTTGTTCCTGTCTTACAGGGTTCCTCATACTATTTGCTAGCTACATCTTCTGGCCATGGGAAATAGAGATGTTTCTCTTAAACATCCATGATAAATACCTGCTGATGCCCACTGCTGGTTCTGTGTGAGCTAAAACAATTTCTTTACCTGAGTTCCTTCTGCATTTGTTTTCATTTTCTTTGTGTAATAAAGGTTTTCTTCTCTAAAAATCACCTTTTGACCATGGTTCAAAGAAAGCAGGTGGAAACATTTGTTTGTAAGTGAGCTGGATGAATTGGAATGGAAGATAGTTCAGGAGTTTAGTGGTGGGGGGGAAACACCTCCAACACCTCTGTGATACGCTGAAGTGCAGGTAAAGTTGAGTGCAGTTAAAGCATTTTATGGTTCTGACTCTGGATCACTGAGACTTGGAGTTATTTTCTTGAGTAGCTTCACTTTGTGGATTAAGGAGTGTGGGGAAATGCAGTGGCAGCAGTGACTGTTGAGCCAGCTGAAATGGCAAGGTCTCAGCTTGCATTCTGCATGGGTTCTGCAGTGACGTGCAGATGGAGTTGAGAATGAATGAAGATGCTCTGTTTGGGAGTCTTCCTGGGTTGGGGGCTGGTGGTCACATGAGGCTGTGATGAGATCATTAGACTAGGGACACCAGCTGGACTATTATTAGGGGGTTTAAAGGCTGTGGCAGATGTTCTTAGGCTCTCTTCCAGCCCCTACATATGGTGCAGTGGAGTGCGTAGGAAAAGAAACATCTGACAAATTGCCTTTCCATGCAACAAACGGATTTTTGTAATTATTTTTTTCACTCCCATGCAGCTGGGCAAGGTATTTCATGTGGACTTAACACATATCAAAACCCAGTTGGAAGCATTTAAAACAGAAGAATGAAAAACAGTCATCATATGAGAATAAATCCAGGTGCTTTGCTGGGGAAGCAGGGCTTGAGGGGCCAGCCAGGACTGCAGTGCAGGTGTTCTGCCATTCCTTTGTTTCCTGCTTTCTTTGACACTGCTGTTTAGACAGGGCTCTTGTGTTCCCTGCTGTGTATCTGTGCAATGTAAAGCTGTTCCTCTGCAGCCTGGAGGAGAGAAGGCTTCCAGGAGACCTTAGAGTAGCCTTCTAGGATCTGAAAGGGGCTACAGGAAGGCTGGGGAGGGACTGTTCACAAGGACTTGTAATGGCAGGATGAGGAGGAATGGGTTTAAACTGGCAGAGGGGAGATTTAAACAGGATGTTAGGAGGAAGCTGTTTGCAGTGAGGGTGGTGAGACACTGGCACAGGTTGCCCAGGGAGGTTGTGGCTGCTCCCTCCCTGGAGGTGCTGAAGGCCAGGCTGGATGAGGCCTTGAGTGACCTGTTCTAGTGGGAGGTGTCCCTGCCTATGGCACAGGGGGGTTGGAAGTGGCTGAGCTTTGAGGTCCCTTCCAACCTAAACCATTCAATGATTCTATGTAGCAGACAGCACAGAGAGAAGCATGGTTTACCTTTCTTGTTGGCAGAGCAGGAAAGCAGTGTGTGTGTGTGTCTTGGTTGGGATATGTAGTTTGTATTCCCCTTTAACCATTTCAACTCTCTTGAAAATATAAATCACAAGCTGCTTAGTCCTCTCTGGACTCCCGACATGCTCTGTGTGGCACAGAATGCCAAAGAGGAGATACCTGCTGGCAAGATGTGAGGCTGACAGGGTGGCAACCCAAAGGTGCACGAGGAAGAATTGGAATCACTCAGAATAGGTGCTGAGGATGCTTCTGCACTTCTTGTATTATGGGGTTTTAACCATGTAAGGTTGCTGTTGCTAAGCAGAACAACAGATGTCTAAACAGTTCCTTCTGCATCATCTTTTCCTTTCTGTCATTAGAGCATGTGGTGGATTTTTTGAGCTAAGGCAGCTGGGATGCTGCATGAGTTGCCCTGTGTTAAAGGAAAGAAAATGCAATACAAAGTTTTTCATTTTTCCATGTCCATCACTTAGCTTCCTGACTCCAATCAGCTGTTTCCTGGAGAGTTTTTAGCTTGATTAGAGAGAGCAGTATGCAAAGTAAATAATCCAACCTGCAGTTCCTGCTCAGGCTTTTGCCAGGCATTTTCTCTATGCCTGTTCTGTTCTGGACATTACAGGTACAGAGTGTACAGTTGATCAGAAAACATGAGTGCTCCTTCTCTGCATTGTTTTAGCTGAGGGGAGAAAACCCACAACAGTTTTGATGACCTAGAGGAGTGGTTTTAGTCAAATGCTAGCACCCATATTCTATATAGAATCATAGAATGGTTTAGGTTGGAAGGGACCTCAAAGCTCAGCCAGTTCCAACCCCCCTGTGCCACAGGCAGGGACATCTCCCACTAGAACAGATTGCCAAAGCCTCATCCAACCTGGCCTTGAACACCTCCAGGGAGGGAGCAGCCACAACCTCCCTGGGCAACCTGTGCCAGTGTCTCACCACCCTCACTGCAAACAACTTCTTCTAGCATCCAGTTTCAATCTCCCCTCGGCCAATTTAAACCCATTACTCTTTGTGCTGTTATTACCAGACCTTGTCAATAGTCTCTCCCCAGCCCCTCCTGTAGGCCCCCTTCAGATATAGGAAGGCTACTCCAAGGTCTCCTGGCAGCCTTCTCTTCTGCAGGCTGCAGAGCCCCAACTCTCTCAGCCTGTCCTCATAGCAGAGCTGCTGCAGCCCCCTGAGCACCTTGGTGGCCCCCCACGAAGGGGGTATTTCTGTATTTCTATATATATGTATTTCTGTACGTGCAGTTGTAGATTCATATTTCTATACATTTCTACATCTAGCCCAAATGTGATTATTTTTTTCTTTTTCTTTTTTGAGAGCCCCATCCTCCAGCTGTTAACTTTTCTGTGTCATAGTGGTGTTCTAAACTATTGGAGACTCAGACTGTTCTTCAGGCCATTTCTACAGCATGACTTAGAATTGGGTGAGTTCATTTTCTGCAGTGCAGAGATCTGTGGGGTGTGAGGCCAGAAGCCTTTGGTGGCTCCTGGGGGTGGCTGCTGTTGGACAGTTTGCACCTACTCCTTCAGGGGTCCTGCTGGATGACTGCAGTGAGGCATCACCTGAATGATGTGGCAGTGCACAGAGCTGGGATGAAAAGAACAGTGCCTCCTGTGCTACTGAGATTGCAGAGAACATTTAAGAGGATTAGCCATGGTGTGTTGCAGTAAGCCTGACTGCTTAATCAGGAGGACTTTTTTTCCTGAAGATTATTTTGTTGGCAAAACTTAAAATAAAAAAAGGGATCTTGATGAGCTCCAGGGCTGGAGTAAGCAAAGCCCTAAGGTGATAAGAAGACTGGTTAGAACTTGTTTTTTTGCTGCAAGCTGTTGTGTCTGCATGGTGGGAGGAGACTGCAGTAAGTGTGCCTGTGGTATTCTGCTTGCCTTGTAGGTGGCAATCCTTCTTTGACTGGAGTCCAATATTTGTGTAGTTCCTTACAGTACCAACGACTTTCTAACTGGAAAGTAATTGCTTGGATTAAAATGCTTGAGTCTGGCACTGAGCGTGTTAGGCCCCACTCAGCTCTACTCCACATCTGAGCCTGAGCAACCTGCTCTGCTTTCTGTGTGTGAGGTGGGGAGGGGAAGATTAAAGGTGTTGTGAAGGTGTTAAAGAAGTGCATTTTGGCCTCCTGAGGGGGATGTCCTCCACAGGACTGGACACAGTCTCAGCAGATCAGAATAGCTGCTTTAGGAGAGTTGCCTTTGCTGATGGACAGGTTGGCAGGTGAGTGCTCGCTCCTGCTCCTTGGCTCTATTGGGACTGGGATGTGATTTTGCTCTTATTATTTTGTTTTTTGAACTACGCCACTCTCTCCCAAGCTTGACACTTCTTGTTGCTGACACTTGTCTGACAGTACTGAGCATGTTGCTGCTTCAAGCCGGCAGTCAACAGAGAGAATTCCTTGTGTTCTAGATGAGTGAAGCTCCAAAGATCTCTCCCTCTCTCTCCTCCTAGCCGAAAATGAGATTTGCTGGTGCAACAGGGAGAGGCTGAAGTTTCTTGCTGCCCAGCTGTCAAGCAGGGCCATGTAGTCGCCCATGAACAAAGCAGCAGCATTCCTGGCTCCTTTTAATGATGCATTCAGGACTCCAGTGGCTCCTGATTTAATGAGTACAGTGAATGTATTCAGAGCTAACAAGCGCAGGCTCATTAAGCGGCAGTAAGTTAACTGTCCTATTCTCTGCTAGCCAGCCAGTTCCTAATTAAATGCTGCCATCCCTGAATGCCACACCAGGCTGTCACATGGAGAAGTTAGATGTTGTGTGGTGAGTTAGAATTGTTGGAGGATAAGTAATTTAGCCTAGCTTGCCTTGCTGATAGGGCTACTTTTCTTGGTGGGGGCTTCTGAGTCCTAAGCAACCAAAAAGTTTCAGCTCGAGCAGTTAGCCCAGACATGAATTTTAATTGGCTTTTAGCTTGCAGCTTTTGGTTTTATATTCTGCTGCGTAGTGCTGACTCTCTTGTGTGAATCTGGAGTAACACAGCTGTACTAACTGGAATCATTAGACTGTAACTGGGGGCAAAATTGGACCCTTGGTTGACTTGAGTGCTACAAAAACTCTGAGGCTTAGGTGGTGGCATTATGAGAATGAAAAATCAGTTTAGTGGTTTGGGTTGGCAGATGCAGGCTAAACAAAGGGTTGTTATGCTGCCTAGAGGCATACAGGAGCTTGGTGGAATTGTCTTCAGTGCTGTGAAAACACAAGCAGCAACAGTGCTGGGGTGAGCTGTCTGCCCCCAGAAGCACACTGATCTGTATTTTTTGGTGCAAGTGTGGGTGAGAGCATAAACACTGAACACTTGTCTGTGCTTTTAAGTAATGTCTACTCTGCACTGTTTCAGTTTTAATAGTTACAAGCACTATTTAATAACAGATTTGGAGGCAGAGGGAATTTGGGCCTGAGGGTGGAATACTGTATGTATGCTGTCTAGCAACCTCCTGACACTGTTTTGGGGGCTTTTAGCATAATCAGGGAGACACTGAGCCAGTTACTGAAACCCAATTGACAACCTATTCAGTTTGTGCTGCCTGCCTTTCTCCCAAGTGATTTCAGAAAGACCTATGCAGCCCTTGGTACCTGTTTGCCATCTGGAAGAGGAGGCTCCCATGTGGATAGAGGCCGATGTACTCTTGTCTGATGCAGCCCTCTGCAGCTGCTGCCTGCTACCCCAGGCTGGCTGTGCCTGGCTCTGGTCTCAGCTCCTCAGCCAGTCCCTGCAGGTCCCTGGCATGGGTGCCTGAGTCCATCAGACATATGCTGAATTGTCTAATGAGTAATCATTCAAATTGCCTTCTCTCTTCTCCTGAAGAGCTGTTTTCATTCAGACACCTGAGTAAAGATGGTTGCTTGTCTCCTGTGTCTGTCCTTGCACCTTAAGCCTGGGTTGTGAGCTTCCTTTGAGTGTCAGCTTACTGCTTTGGCCATGCTGCTGTATGCTGTAAAACCCCAGCTTGGGTAGGTTGATGCAACTGAAGGGGAGCAAACTTGCACAGGCCAGAGTAAGGAAGAAATTTATCTTCCCATCTTCAAATCTGGAGAATGAGCCCCAGGGCTTGATCCAAACTAGAAGCAGCTTGTTTGTTTGGGGCATCCTATGGAGACACACTTTTGCAGCTAGTAGTGTGGGGACCTGGAGTGAGCCCTCTGCCCACAGCAGTGGGGAGGAGACTTCAGCGTTTATTTGGTTTAATCCTCAGGAAAATTTCCCCATTGAGGGTGCCTGGGACAGGCAAACTCAGCTTTGTGACCTTTTTGTGTAGCTTGGAGGTGTGGGTGCTGCCTCAGGGATCCCACACAGAACTGAGGCACGGAGTGAGGTTTGTCATCTGTTGCTTTCTACCACTGCCCCCGGGGCTTTTTCTGTCTGTTAGGCAGTTGTGTAAAAGGCCTGGGTGGTGTTCTTCAGTGTATGTGGAGTGGGGATGGTGGTGGTTTGGGCTCTTTGTGGTTTAGGATTGCCAGGGCAGAACAGGACTGTTTGGGGAACAAGATGCATTTGTTTTGCCTCTTACTCCTGAGGCTGAATGGGTTTTAACTGTTTGCTTAGTGCTAGCCCACAAATGAGCATCAGGCTAGGAAGAAAGTGGGAAGGCATCCTGGGCCGCAGTGTTCAATCCTATCTTTGCAGCATCTGAAAGCTTTCTGGATTTAAACCTCTGTGGCTGATGTGGCTGCTGTCAGAAAGCTCTAACTTATGTTTTAGTGTTAATGCAGTCTACTGCTATGCTCTTTTGCTCAGAGCATAATCTGCTCTTCACTGCTTGTGCCTGGGTATCTGAAACATTCCAAATGTTCCAGTTCTGAGGAAGAATTTACCCTGCCTACATAGAGCATTTTCAGAGGAGCTGCAGGGGAAGGGTTTTGGGCTGAACACATATTTGCCTGGGTGGGTGTGAAAGGCTGGTGTAGGGGGTATTTTATTGCTGGGAAAAATGATCCCCAGTTTTCTGTCAGCTTTCTTGACCCATTCCTGCAGTTTCTGTCTTCACACACACTGTGCCTGCTAGTGGTTGCAACAAAGGATAACCCCTTGTTACCTTGGAGTAGTAAAGCAACACCAGTTGCTAGCACAGACAAGCCACTCCCTTCCTAAACCTCTCTGTAGATTATTTATTAAGACAATGACCTTTTCTTTCCTCACCACCAAAGAAAGGTGGTAGTGAAAGTTTTGTATTACAAACCTCTCAAGTAAAATAGGAGTTGAAATATGTTGCAGGTGAAGGAAGTGAAGCAATTTTGTGCTTTAGCACGCTGTTGGTTTGGTTGTTTTTTTCTTATTTCTGTTGTTCCTATAGCAAACATCAAAGAACAGGTGTGCCAGGCAGCAGCCTCCAGTTCCTTGAGCTCTGCAGTACTACCATGCAGCAGACAGCCTTGACTAATGTGGTGTTTGGTGATATGGCTTGGAGGTGAACTTGGCAGAGTAGGATTAACGGAGGGACCTGATCTCAGGAGTCTTCTCCAAGCTGAGAGGTTGTAGCATATTCTCAGCACAGTGGGGTTTAATTTGTGGGAGTAGTGGTGTGATTGCCAGATCAGCTTGGGGCTCTGCTCTCTCTTCACTCTGTCCAGCTTTGGGGCAGGAAGCTTCAATGTTTTCAAGTGTATGCAGTTTTCAAGTACAGATTTGGCTTGCTCTCTAGAGAGCCCTTACCCTCTAGTGAAGGCTCTGCAAGCAGTTGGTGTTTCTGTGGTGGTGTTTGCTTACCTGTTTGTGCTTTCTGTGTGATGGTTAAGAGGAAAAGGTTGGCTAACATCTCTCCTGTCTGTGTGTGCTTGTCCATGCTGCTCTGTGCTCACGTGAAACACTCTGGGCATGGTTAGGAATGCAGAGACTGCACAGTGCATTCAGGGTTTTAATGGAGGAGATGGGAGAGAGGAGTCGTCCAGCATTTCCTCTTGGACTCAGCTTGGTAGTTTTTTGGCAGCACAGTTTGAGAGGACGTGCCAGAGCCAAAGTTAGGGCTGCAGTCAAATGACCTTACAGCAGCAAGAAGTGTTCGTGTGGGGGAGACACAAATAGAAGTGACACTTCAGGCCAGCCTGCTGGCCAAATGGTGAAGTTCTGGAGGGGAAAAGGGGGCTCAAGAAAGGCAGAATGCTACACAGGTGACCAAGAGCAAGAAGAGTTGAAAACCAGGTAGGGCAGTGGCTGCTGCTGAGCTGCAGTCCCCCAGTGCCATTAGTCTGTATCAGAGCTGAACTTTGTGTGTGGTGTGTGTGCAGGGGCAGTGCCACAGGCACCTCTTCCATGAACTGGGACAAAGGAGGGGGCCATGGCAAATGCTGCTTCAGGACTTTGCTCTTTCCCTGACTCGGCGTTTTGGCTGAATGCTGTTTTTCAGCTGTTGTGCCGCACAGCACTGCCTGGCCTCTTTCTCAAATAGTGCTGAGCTGCTGCTGTGCTGTCAGATGTTTGTGCTGGTGGGGCTGGGGAAAAGCCTTGTGCCTGGATGTGCAAAAGTAAGACCCCAACAGCGTGATGGGCTTGATTGGGTCAAGCAGCGCTCCTTTACTGCCGCTGCTTTCTCCCTCCCAGCCTCCAGGGCTAAAGTTAGTCCCAGTAACCTGCCTTGTGATTTAAAACGCTGCCACTGTGAGTTTGGGGCTTTTTTGAGAGCAAAGCAGGAGGAATCTGAGCTAGTTAATATGTTTAATGTTACAGATTAAACTGGTTTGGGCATCAGGTATCTTTAAGTCTTGGCAGTCTTGTGAAACGAGGTCTGTACACTTCTGCAGTCTTTACAAACTAGCAAGAAACCAGAATAACTTAATGAAGTCTTTAAACATGACTGAATGTGCTGGGACACTAATGTCTTTCTTAGCCTTCCTAATTAGTTTTTTTAGTTGGGATCGTTCTGAGACAGCTTGTTGCAGAGAAGAAATTCAAGCCTGGGGTGGATGTGTGGCCCTAGAGCATTACAGCTTGCCTTCAAATCATCAGAGTGAGGCTGGGCTTAGGTGATCTTTCAAGGTCTTTTCCAGCCTCTGACATGCTGAGATGGGGCTGTCCAGGAATTGCTGGGATCAGAAGTGGTAGGAGTGTATTTCACCTTGTGGCTTCCATGTGAGATTTTTAAGTACTGAAATGATTTCCCCCTCAAGGGTAATACTGTTCCTTTTTGGTCTCAGCTCATTCTGAAATGCCTTTTTCTCTAGAAGGGATGAAATGTGCGCCCCTGATGTCACTTGACTTCACACATACAAAGTTTCATTAAAGAGCTGGAAGTGAAATGGAAAAACGGACAAAGAAACTTTAAATCCAGAAGATGCAGGAAGAAGAGCTGCCTGGTTAGACTCCAAAAGTCATGTGAACTTCAAGCCACTCAAGAGCTTAATTTAGTGGAAGACTGGCCTGAGAGGCTTAATATAGACAGCTCAGATATCATGTGGGAACTCCAGTTTAGAAGACATGTAGTGATAGAAGAGACCTTGAGCTTGTTTTCATCTGTTGCTGGCTAGATTGTTTCTTTGCTTCCCTCCTTTAACCCCCCTCTTGAACCTCAGGCAATGCAGTGCATTGGCAGCTGCTGCTGCACAGCTACACCTGACTGCTGCAGGGAAGCTGAAGGTACACCAAGTCCTCCAGTTGGCACTGGAGTTTGGGAAGGTGAAACAAGTGGTGGCTTTGGTTAGGACATCATTCCACTTGCTGGTGACTTTACATGGGTTTTCTTTTCTCACCTGAAAGGAAGTTTTTTGAGTGGCAAAAGGGACAATGAATGTGGTAGGGAAGATGCCTGTGTCTCAGAAGAGGGAGGAAAGCAGTCAGGTGCATTGCTCTCTCCAATGGGAAACACAACAGGACACAAACCTGAGGTTAAGCGTTTTGCTTGACATGGCAGTATGTAGCTCAGGCAAATTCTTCACTCTGCCTCCTAAAGAAAGATGCAAGCTCCCTGGGAGCAGTGTTGTTTCCCAGTCCTCTAACTTCAGATGACAGCAGCACAGTCAGGTTCGCTTCTGGTGCGGTCATTAACGTAGCATCGCTAGGAGGGGTCATATGTAGAGTGACTGAGGGGACTTGCCCTCTGATGGAAGTGTCCTGGGAAAAACAAATGGATTCCTTCTGTGTTTACAGTAGCCATGGAAAGTTCTGTTTTGCTAGAATCTACAGGAAGCTTAGGGAAAAAGCTACCCACACTCTGCATCTGCACTCGGTAAGATGGATGTTTGCAAGGGGGTTTATTTGGAGAGGGGAAATCATACAGTTGGTCTGGAAGCAGCTGGGGATTTTAGCTGCAAGATGCAATGCCTTTGAAGCCCGTATCCAAAGTCTGCGGTAGGTGGTGTTGATAATTGCTCCCAAAGTTACTAAAAATTACAACCCTTAATGTATTGCTTTGCTGTGGACAAAAAAAATTATCATCTCGAGTTTCTGAGCGACCACCTCTGTGGTCAGCCTCATTCTAGAATTCATTTGTTTTACAAATTCACAGAAGGTTACAGGTTGGAAGAGTCCAACCCTCAAGCAGATTCAGCTTTTACACTGTGTTGCTTATAAAGCAGAAACCCACGTTTTACATGCAGTGTTTTTGGAATGCTGGTGAAGTATCTGTCACCTGGGGGGAAAAAGAGGAATGCTCTGTGTGGAATGAATGTGGATGGGCATGCAGTGAAGGCTTCCCTAACTTGAGAACCGTTCTTTAGTCTGCCTCTTCAGTCTCTCATCTGATCAGACTGAGCTGTGGGGATGTTACTATGTCTGCAGAAATGTTTTCCACTGATCATGTCCATGGCTTGTAGTTGAGAAGCTATTTTTAGCTGTCTCGTTTAGCTCTGGGAGTCCTGGCAGAGAGCTGTGAAAGGGAGCTGCTGATGGTTAGGGATGGCAAGGGGGGGAGAGGTACCTTTCACTCCCAGCTGCTTGGTTTTTTTCCCCCGTTTGTGTCTGTGTTGTTATTTCCTGATAATTTGCAAGTAAAAGGCACATTTCCCAAGTTTGTTAGCTTGTGCTTGGCTGGGAATGGTCTTTGTGTTATTGAAGGGAAAAGGGTAGAATTACGTGGATGGAAGTTTCCTTTTTTGTTGTGATGTTCTAAGGCTGCCTGAGTCCCAATGAGCTGACACCTTTAGCTGGGTTGAATCTGAGAAGTGCTGCTCTTCACTGTGCTCTAGTGGAGAGGCTCTGACCTGAGCCATTGGGAGTTGGATTAATCTGCATTTGCTCATATGCCAGACTTTTCCCTGATTGCACAGTAACCAGGGACAGCAGTGCCGCTGGAAAAGTCAATTGTTGTTAGTTGTGAAGCCTTTGATCTGGCCATGATACAAAGCTACAGGCAACTTTTTAATGTTTAAAATTAGATATTAAAAAAAAACCAAAAAACAATCCCAACACTCCAGTGAGCTTCAGTTTGATGTGTTTGATTCACAGAACTATTGCAGCTGAGGTAGAACACTGGCACAAAGCACAAGAGAGGTAGAACATGGGCATCAAAGCACAAGAGGGCCAACCAGTTGGGTTTTGTGCTGCACTGGGGCAGGGGAGCTGTTGTCCTTGCTGGTGAGACTCCTCTAATGCATTGCTGTGCTTTCCCTTTCTTCCTTTTTTATTTTTTTTGTTCTTCCCTCTAACTTGAGGTTTGTTTTAGTGCCAAAGGTCCCCAGTGCTGCAGCCTGCCCGTGTGCAGGGCTGAGTGAAGGTGTTTTTCTTCACTGTCATCTTTATCTTGGTAAATAGAATCTGCAGATGGAGAATTTTAAGTGGAAATCAGAGCTGTTTGGGACTTCTTTAGATAACAGAGCTGGGCAGGCTGCCACACAAGCAGAAGCAGGTCAGCTTGCCTGGTCCACTTACAGTGGGTTTAGATCTCCATTGACAAAGATTTATGCTAGAGCAGGAGCTGCCAGGGTGCAGTGTGGTCAAGAGTTAGAGCATCTGTGCCGTGACTCTGGTGAGCAAGTGGCGTTCAGTGCCCGGTGCTGCCTGTTGTGCATGCAGACAGGAATTTGCCCGAGGAGAGCTTCCCAAAGTTCAGTGTTTAAGGCTTATTGCAATCATTTTCCAAATTGTTTGCAGCCGTTTGAGTGGCTTCAGATTTGTTTGTGGGCTTTCAGGGAAAGCCAC
Organism: Psilopogon haemacephalus; assembly: GCA_013396835.1. NCBI lineage: Eukaryota > Metazoa > Chordata > Aves > Piciformes > Megalaimidae > Psilopogon > Psilopogon haemacephalus. The sequence goes on from VWZI01007565.1 coordinate 1,327,868, forward strand.
AGTGCTGGACTTCAGCTTTCTTGTATGATTAAGAAGATAGTTTAGTCTGCAGATGAGACACAACCCAGAGCCATTTAGTTTGCCTTTTTACCCTTGTGTAGTCCTCCCTTGTAAGGAGGCTTTGGTGTTTTGGGGTGTGGGTTTTTTTGGTATCAAGGCTCTATTATGGTTTTGCTTTTCCCACGTTCATGTTAATGACCCTGGAATTTTCCTGCAAAAAAACCTCTCTTCCAAAATCTTTGCTGGTGTGACTTTGGCTTTAATGGCATTAAGCCATGGATAATTGGCTTGGATTCATAAAATTCCACAGCCTGTTTTTAAGATAAACATTTCTAGGTTCCCAAGAACACAGGCACGTGGTGTGTGGTAATACAGTGAGGATACAGAGCAGGCTTCAATTCTTATTTTGCCTGTTGGATGCTTGATGCTTGCACACAAATTTCCTAAGCAGAAAAAGGGCAGAATACAGTAATTACAGCATGAAACTAAATGGCAGCATTTGGAAAAGGGCTGATGAATGTTAATGTGGGGTGTGCTTTGTTTCCTTTTGCTGTTAAATGTTGGCTGTGCTTTGTGTGCCCCTTTGCTAGCAGCTGGTTCATGTGCTGCTGGTGCACTTGAGCCTCTCTTCTGTTTTGCTCGTGGTCACAGTGCTCTCCCAGGGCCTTCCTCTGGATGGGAAATGAGCAGAGAACTGGAGCAGATGCAGTGCTGTTACCTCTGGGCCATTTCAGAGGTTGTGTTCACCCTGGAGCTCTTCCCAGCTAGTAGAAAAGCAGTGCTGAGTATTTGCAGATCTTTTGGAAATCTTTGGGCCTTATGGAGAAATAAAGAGGAGTTTCACTCTCTTGTAGTGCATGAACCAATAGCACTCCCATGTTTCTTGTATCACTGCTCCCATCCATGCTATTTGCTGCTGGTGCAATAATTTCTTTTCTATCTGAACTGTTGGACAAATCTTTGATAGCTGCTCTCTTTTTTGTGTTTGTTTTTTCTGGTAGTCTGAGGGGATAACACTGGTAGGCAGCACATGTGTTATGTTGCCTGGCTTGTGTATGGGCTGTGCCCAAGGCAGGAGTTCCCTCATGCTTAGTACAGCAGCAGCCTAATTCCAGATGGTTTCCATGGTTTGTTTTGTGTATTTTTTTTTTTAAGTCATGATATCCTTTCCTTCTCTCCAAGCATTGGACTGTACCTGTTGGACTCTTCTTGCTTTGATTACTTCACTAAGCACCTTGCACGTGCAAGTGTGAGCAGAAAGTGCATATTTGTAGTTGGAGTTTCTGTACTTCTGAGCTTTGTTACCTGATGGATTTCTTCTTGAAACACACAGTTCTCTTACACTTTGTACTGCAACAGCTTTGCCTTTCCAAGATGGCACACAGCATGTCTAGCTAAGGTCATAGAATCAGTCAGCGTTAGAAGGGACCACAAGGATCAGCCAGTCCCAACCCCCTGCCATGCCCAGGGACACCCTACCCTAGATCAGGCTGCCCACAGCCTCTGCCAGCCTGGCTGCAAACACCTCCAGGGATGTGGCCTCAACCACCTCCCTGGGCAACCCATTCCAGGCTCTCAGCACTCTAATGCTGAACAACTTCCTCCCCACCTCCAGCTTTGCTCCATTCCCCCTAGTCCCCTCAGAGCCTCATCCTCTCCAGAGACAGACTCTTTCAGTCTGTCCTCATAGCAGAGGTGCTGCAGCCCTCTGAGCATCGTTGTGACCCTTCTCTGGATCCCCCAGCCAGTAGCATGGTGCAGTGCAGGAGAGAGAGAGCACATTAATTTTTAACTGGTTTCAGTTGCATTTGTTTGTGGCATGGGGGGCAAGGAGACTATGGTGGCAGGAAGAGCAAGTTTGGTGGCCTACATTAAATGAGGGAGCTGTGAAAAGCTTCCAGTGTAATGTGAGCCTTACAGAAGGAAGAACTATTTATAGAGCCCTGCAATATTTGCCTCCAGGAGCTGTAGCGTTACGTAAAGCTGGTGAGAGCACACTTGGGCACTCAGGCTGTGAAGGTCAAACCCTGGCCTTGGGCTTCTCTTGCAGTGTGCTGCCACTGCCCCTTGCCCCGGGGGGCAGAAGAGAAGATGAGATCCTTCTGAAGGCCAGGTCCAAATGGTGAGAAACACTGCTTTGTCGACAGCTGTGGGATCTTTCTTGTGTATGCTTCTCCCTTTATGAGGCCTTTTACTGGTGATATTTTGGCTTGTATTTCTTTAGAGAGAACTGACTGCATCTTGATCAATGCCTTCATAGTCAGGCAAGGCCCCAGCACTACTGAAATGCCATTGCCTATGTGAGGGTTGTTTCCCCCCCCAGAGTTAATGTTTCCTCTCCATGTCCCAGTTGTGGTAGTCTGATTTCAGTGTGAAGTTGTCAGTGGTATGTTGCATCCCACCAGGTACTGCAGTGCCTTTACCCCTTATCCAAAAGCTCTGCTGAAGTTTTTGGATGAAGGTGCTCTTCTTTCCTTCTCTAGCCAGTTAAATTTTGCTAGGGGCATCAGGATCTCTCCTTGAGGATCTTTGTTGCCTTTTCAAGGCTGAAGCATTTGAGAGCAGCAGTAAGTAGACTCACGTTGGTGCACCTTGAGTTGTATTTTGGTCTGTTCTCCTTCTCTGGAGCCTTTTGAGGCCTCTCTGGATGTGTTCCTATGTGACCTGAGCTAGATTGTCTGGTCCTGCTGTGGCAGGGAGGGTGGACTTGTTGATCTCTTTGGGTCCCTTCCAACCCCTGACGTTCTCTGAACCTGTGATGCCAGCTGGCAGTGAAGGGCTGAGCTGTGTGAGGTGGCCCAGTGCAGCTGGAAGCCTGTCAGGGTTACAGTATAAGCTCCTAGCAGCCTCTGAATTGTTTGCTCTCAGTCAATTTAAAATGATTATTAAATTACTTACTAAAGTACAGGTTAATCAGCCAGTAGTGTGCAGTCTGATATGAGAGGAAGCCAGCTGGTGAATGAGTCAGGCTGGCTGGACAGGGCTTACTTGGGGTTGGAACTAGATGATCTTTGAGGTCTCTTCCAACCTAAACCATTCTATTCATACTTCAAGATGCATTAGGCAAAAATAATGGCTGTTTAATTAGCCTTTGGTAAAGAAGAGTGTGCACGGAGTGGCACTCTCCTGTTTGACATGCTACAAGGTGCAGAGAGGCAGCTGCCATGTGGAAAGGGTTTGGAGTTTAGTATTTGCTGAATTGGTGAAAGTGATGTTGGGGGAAGGTAGAATCCTCTGTTCCGATTTGTGCTCTTTGGAATGGCTTGAATTGGGCATTTGTTTCTTTTGTGTTCTGCAGACTTCTTGAAGCTAACTCTGAGAAAGAGGAGGAGCTGTGTTTCTGCCAGCCAGCCCCAGTCTCCAGTGCTGGTCCCCCTGATGGCACTTTGTACAACCCTGTGAAACCTGCCAAGCTGGACGCCACAGCTTTGCACGACTGCACTTTGGCCGCCACTGTGCCTCCCTCGGAGCTGTCGAGCCATGCAGTCCTAGCCTGTCAGACAGGCATCCACGAAGAGCACTATGTGAGTGAGGCCGTGGAAGATGATGTGCCAGACTACAGGGAGTACAGAGATGCCTGCACCATTACAGGTAAGCAGCCAAACCTCTTGGCTTGGGAAAGCTCTGCTCTTCAGCTGTCAGTGAGGTGTGTGGTTTGTGCACAGTGCATTCACACAACGGGTTAGGTTGGAAAGGACCTTAAAGTTCATTCAGTTCCAACCCCCTGCCATAGGCAGGGACACTTCCTGCTAGAATAGATTGCTCAAGGCCTCATCCAGCCTGGTCCTGAACATCTCCAGATCACATTCTGTGATTCTGTGATCCACAACCTCCCTGGGCAACCTGTGCCAGTGTCTCATCACCCTCACTGCAAACAACCTCCTACCATCCAGTTTCAATCTCCCCTCTGCCAGTTTAAACCCTTAACTCGTCATCCTGTCATTACAAGACCTTGTCAGTAGTCCCTCCCCAGCCTTCCTGTAGCCCCCTTCAGATATTGAAGGGCCACTCCAAGATTTCCTCGAAGCCTTCTCTTTTTCGTGTTGCTGTCGTTCATCTGAGAGTGTGAAGGTGGGAATGTGGATGTAGCACCATCTAGTGTCCTTCGAGATGGACCAGGAGCTGAAGTCTTTTCAAAGGCCTCTGTCTTTGCTGTAACTGTGCTGCAGACCTGGATGCTTCCAGTCAAGTGCTGATGCAAACAGCAGCTGGAGTTGGGAGCTCCTTCCCTAACCTTCCTCCCAACTTGTGTAAAGCAGGAAGGGCTGTAATCTTGACAGGGTAAAGCAGAGCATCACTAAGTCACTCAGTAGTGCCAATTCTGAGCATTAGAAAAGCCTCTTGGTCTGATTGCCTTTCTTCCTTGTCCATCAGCTGCTGTCAGACAAATTCTGCCCTTCTGGAAACAGAGTACAGTGGGGATACAAGCCTGGAATCCCACTGGAGGGTAGCTTTACACTTGACAGATGCTTGGCTGTCAGAGGGGTTTTGTGGGGCTTTTTTTGTTTTGTTTTTCTTTTTTCCCTGAAAATGTCATTAGCCACCCCCAGGAAGTTAGCTTGCAGCCTGCACTCTCATGGCTGATGGCTGGCTCTGTGCAGTGCTTTTGGCATGGTGTAGTCTGTAATTCAAGAGCTGGCTGCTTAGTATGCCATGGAGGTTGCCTTCATCCTGCTCTGAAAAAAGGAGAGAATGAGTGAGTGGACTGTGGTTTAAATTACCTTCATTAGTTTGCATGATTCATTTGTTCATTATACTAATTACTGTTTCTCAGTGTCTGTGGATGGGCCCAACCACAAAATCCCCTTTTCACTCAGTTGGGAGGTGTCTCTGAGAAGAGATGGCTTGACCTTGCAGGTAGTGTAAGTTCTGCCTTGCTGCACTGACTGCAGGGTGAGCCTGATAGGAACTAGTTCTTGTCTCCTGCTTGTGATCCTAAGGCTCCACTGCCAGCCATTGTTTAGGGGCTGGCACATTTTGTAGCCAGGCTGAACAACAAGCAAAAGCAGGACAATTGTTTTTCAGGAGTCTCTGTGCTTGGTGATCTATCAATGGGGTTTTGAGACGTTCTCAGTCTGTCTTGGCAGCTGGAAGATGCTGATGGTTACTGAATGTGTTTGTTCTTGCTGCTGCTGAACAGTGCATTGCCAGCATGTGCTTGATGCATGAATGCCTTTTGTTCTTGGTCTAGAAGAGCAGCCATGGTGGTGGAGTGTCCTTTTGCTTCCTGTTTCGTGGGAAAACAAAAGCAAGAGCATGGCTATGTTTACCTACAGCAAGGGAGATCTCCATACTGGAGCAGAGTTCACTGAAGCTTCTAGCAGGTTGTACAGCAGGGGCCTAAGAGCTGAATGAGCTCTTATCACCAAGCTCTGGCTCACCTTTTGTACCCAGCAGAAATGCTTGTGTAGGATGAAACCACAGCAGAGAGGCTTTAACCTGTAATTGAATAAGGATCTGCAGAGCTCTGGAGGCAGTGGTTCCCTCTTCAGCAGTCTAGCCAGCAGGCAGACTGTGGGGTTGGAGTTTATCTGCCCTTTTCCTTTTCATTGTTGTGTAGATCAGTTCATAATGGTAAAGACCACTCCATGACACGATCGTCTAAGTGGACAGAAAGCATTTGGAAAATGAGGCTGTTGGGCTGCTTTGAGCAGCCAGGAAATAATCTGCTGGGAAAGCATTTGGAGAAAGATGCATCTTCATTGCTTCCATCCCAGGCATATGATTAGGCTTTAGGATGTGGTCTGCTGAGAGAGAAGAATCCTAATGTAGTCATGGCCTCTTGCCTGGTTGTTGAGCTAGATAAAGTGATTTCTCTGAGTTTCCAGAACATTCTCAGCCCAGTGGAAGGGGACAGCTTTTCACATCATGGAGGTGTGTGTTTCTTCACCACTTGACAGTGGGGAGGTAGTGCATCCACTGAGTGGAATAAAGCAGTAGTGCTGTGCTGTGGGGTGGGTCAGTGCTGGAGAGCTTTGTGGGACGTCTGCCAAATGCTGACTGCTCCCTGGGTTCTGAGAGGGAGCACAGAGCTCAGCTTGCCTGGCTGTGCATGTGTGCTTTGCCTGCAGCCAGATCAGCAGTCAGAATTCACTGCTCTCTGGTATGGAATAGCCTCAGCAATGAACTTTAATTGCTTGCCTTACATGTGGCTGGACTTCAGCCTCCCTGGGGTAGCCTTGTTCTGCAGAGAGCCTTTTTTTTCTTACCTAGGAGGGAGCCAGCTCTGGTATTGACCCTTTCAGGTACTGTGTGCTTTCTCCAAAAAGAATTTGTTACTTATTGACCTCTCATCTTCAAGGGGCTTTTAATTTTGATTTTTCTTGTTTTCGAGTTTGTTTTAAACCTTACAGAGCTGTGTGCTGGGGATGAGTGCAGTATGTGTGTGGGCAATGGGATGGGACTGCAAACCAGGGAGAGGAATAGGTGACTCCACGAAGCAAAGCAGTAGATTTCTCTGTCCTTCCTGCTTTCTAGAGTTTCCCTTGTTACTCTCTTATTTTTGTAACTGTGCTCTTGCCTAATGGCCTCAGAAGGTTGTGACAGCTTAGGATGTTTTGATTCTGCTGTGGGAAATGACAAGGATTTGCTTGCCAGTGACTCTTGGTTTGATTTTTAAGGAGAGAATATTTTGACTGCAGCTTTCTTGGCTGTGGGGCTGAGCACAGGCTGGCAGTGCAGGGCAGTTCCCTGGCAGATGCTTAGGGTGGGTGCCAGAACCTGCTGAGCAGAACTGCTCTTGTAGAGGTCCCAAGCAGCCCACAGCTGCCCCAAGGTTGCCCCTTGGGCGCAGATGTCCCCCTGGGCTCAGTGCCTCTCTTAAGCAGCTGCTGCCCTTGTCTCCAAGGAGCCACTTGAGGGTTGCACAGCTGCTTTGAGCTGTTTGCAAGGTGATGGTCTCCATCAGGACCACAGCTGTGGCGCTTCAGGAGCACTGCCATCTCCAGGTGGCTTCCCTGATGCTTGTGTTGTGGCTTGCCTGATGTTGGGCAGGACTCTGCCCATGGCTGGGCTTGTGAGGAAGCATTCTGCTGCCCTTGCAGCCGTGGGGTGTGGAGGAGGAGGTGGTGTAGGGCTGGGGCCATAAGGCAGGTCCTACAGCAGGTGGCAGTCTCTGCTGCTGGCAGCTCCCACGAGCACCTGCAAGTCCTTTCAGCCTCCACAGGAGCCTCTGCTTGAAGCCAGACCCAAGAAACCGGCGAGGCTGAGGATGGTTTGAACCAGAGTTCAGGCAGACTGATGAGTTTCGTGTCCATGCAGTGACTGTTAATGAGCTGAGTTGTGCTGTGCTTCTAGAAGCTCCTGCAGATACTAGGCCTGGAGATTCGTGGAGTTTCTTTTTTTCATACAGATTCATTCATAGAATGAAGGGTGGACCTTAAAGATCATTTAATTCCAGCCTCTCTGCCATGGGTGGAGACATCTTCCACTAGACCAAGTCACTCAAGGCTTCATCCAACCTGCCCTTCAGCATGGTGGGGAGGCATCCACAGCCTTTTTGGGCAACCTGTTCCATATTGTGTTTGTGTGTTGGGTTTTTTTTTCCCCCTTTATCACACCTCCTCATTCCCCCCCACATACCCCAAACTCTTACCCCATCTATTTTTTCTTTTCTTTTTAAGTTCTTTCCCCTGAATTTGTCACTTATTTTATATATACTTTTAAATTAGTGAACAATTAATTGTCTATAAGCTTGTAGTGTTATGTTTAACTCAGTGAAATGAAGGTACTACTTAGGACAAGAGGAAGTACAGCAGTTTACAGAGGATCACAGAATGTCAGGGGTTGGAAGGGACCTCCAGAGATCATCCAGTCCAACCTGCCTGCCAGAGCAGGATCAACCAGGGCAGGTCACACAGGAACACATCCAGGTGGGGTTTGAATGTCTGCAGAGACTCCACAGCCTCTCTGGGCAGCCGTGTTCCGGTTGGACATCAGTTAACTGAATCATAAAACACAAATTATGTCTGAAGTGTTCTTAAATACTTTATTAACTTAGTTTATCTTTGAGATTTTATTAATAAATATCAATAGAAATGATCTGAGTGTACAGTCAGGGTCTTCTATCAGTTGTACCTGGCTGCTGTTGGTCTGTCTACCTTCGAACCAGTGCCTGCATGTCAGAGAAGGAAGGGGAGGTGGAGACTGCATAATTGCAGCCCCGAGAGTATTGCTGTGATTTCAGTGGTGAACTAATGTTTAGTCAGACACAAGTGCAATTAGGGTGTCCTGGTTCTCTGCACAGGCAGCTGCATCAGAGCCTGCTCCTGTTTCCTGCTGGCACACAAATCTTAAGACCGCACTAGAAGCTCATGGCGATAGCATCAGCATCAGTTGCCTTTCCAGTTACTCACTAATGTCTTTTCCAGTTGTTGAGACTTCTGAATTGCTCAGAAACTCTCAGGATTTTCAGACCTTGTCAATAGTCCCTCCCCAGCCCCTCCTGTGGGCCCCCTTTGGATATTGGAAGGCTTCTCTAAGGTCTCCTTTAAGCCTTCTCTTCCGCAGGCTGCAGAACCCCCACCCTCTCAGCCTGTCCTCATAGCAGAGCTGCTGCAGCCCTCTCAGCATCTTTGTGGCCTCCTCTGGACTGGCTCCAACAGTTCCATGTCCATGCTTGTGTTGGGGGCTCTTTGCTAGCTTCTATGCACTGTACTCAGTTTGAAGTAACTAACAGAGGTTGTCCTCTTTCTCTTCCCAGATGTGTGCAACAGTACCAACCTTCCTGAAGTTGAAATCATCAGTCTCCTGGAAGAGCAGCTGCCTCATTACAAGCTAAGAGCAGACACAATCTATGGTTATGACCACGACGATTGGCTTCACACTCCTCTCATTTCCCCTGATGCCAACATTGACTTAACAACTGAGCAGATAGAAGAGACCTTGAAATACTTCCGTAAGTCTCCCAAATCCAGAGCTGCTGCTGAGGAGCAAATAACACAGGGGTGCTTTTGTTAGCTTCTCTGAAGGAGCTGTGCAAGTCTGTTACAGTTGTGGGAAGCGAGGGAGCTGTTTGGGATATGCAGCTTTGGTCTCTGAGTTTGTGGTAGCTACAAAACAAAGGAAACATTCATTTAATCAAGGACAGCAGTTTCTTTGGCTTCTTCCACTGTGGGCACTGACTTAGCTGCGCAATTAGAGAAGGCTTCTGTGATTCATCCTCTCATTGATGATTTATTGAGTAGTTCATGATGAAATGAGTATTATTTTTTCCTTCTCTATAGTTTCATGTGAAGATGCAGTTTTGTTGCTCTACTGAATGGGCTGCATGTCACAGCACCCTGCAGAGCAACAAGTTGTAGTAGCTAGACCTCAGTTTTGACTCCATGCTGGAAAGATGACACACCTATCCTGTGTTTCCAAGTCTCTTGAGGAGCCCTGGGGTTATCTGAGCACCCAAAGATTTTCTCCCCAGCTGAAGGAACACCTTTCTGCATGGCAGCAATATGCTGCCAGTCAGACCTGTAGGGAAATACCAATAAACAAACAGCTCAGGACACCTACCAGGAGCTGCATTTATCCTGTCTCATTGAAAGGGAGGGAGATGGTGAGAGGAAAATTCTAGCACGTTGAAGGTTTCCTTTGTTGAAAGTGTTGGGAAATAACAAGGAGAGAGTCAAAGCTGCTGGCCAGGGTTCATTCTTTATATTCTAAATGCTTGGTTAATAGCATTACCAGGCTGAAATTACCTTTCGGACACACATAATACAAGTGGAACAGATAGCTTCTATGCAGAGAAATCCAATTCATGTTGCCATGGGAACCTATAATTTTTTTCTCTCTCTCTGACAGTATTTAAACAGTGTAGTGTTAATTGCATCTAATAGCAAATGCAGCTTAAAAAAAAAAGATACCCGAGGAGGGTCAATGGCTCATAGAGAGGGCAAAAGCAGGTTAATTTTCCTGTGAGAGGAAACGTGTTGCTGGTCTGATTCTCCTGATTCATCCCTTTTTGTTTGCCACTTGTACAGTAGCAGGGGCATGTAAAGGATTCTGTTCTACCAGCTCAGTGGTAACATGGTTTAGTTTTCCATGGGGAAGGCAGGCTTTTATCAGACGGTGTGGAGGAGAGCAGTAATGGACTAGATTTTCATTATTGATGCCCTGCGTGTCCCCGGGGAACGGGGCTGGCATGATGCTGCTGTGCTGCCCGCAGTCAGCTCCTCTGAGCCGGGGCTTTGCTCCCAGCATGGAGGAGCCCTTCAGCCTGTGCAGCCAGAAGCAGCAAAAGGCATTTTCTTCCTCTCTGCATCGCTTTTGGAGCCAGCTCGTCGCCATGGCAACATGCTAGCCTGCGAGAGCTGTGGAGAGCAGGGAGGGAAGAGCGGGCTGGGAAGAGCCGGGCGGGCGGTGGTGTGTGTCCCCCACGTCAGCGCATCAGCCGTGCCGTAGGATCGCTCCGTGCCGCCAGCCGAGGCTCCTGGGCAGAGCCGCTGGAGCAGGGGAGCCGCCCGGGCAGCTGCCGCTGCTTCCTGCGGCCCTCCTCTGCCTTATTTTTCCGTTTTATTTTTTTATTTCGTTTCCCCGAAGCCACCCTCCTTGGATTTCAGTGGCAGCCTGTCTGAAGATGTGCAGCTGGTTTGCCGCCGGCCGTGAGCCGCCCTGTGCCGTGGTGCTGGGCAGAGGCAGGCAGGCATGGCTGCATTTCACTTGACCTTAGCGGCGGAGTGAGAGCTCGTCCATGCTGCTGAAGGATCCTGACTATGCAGAAATTCATTGAAGCAGATTATTATGAACTGGACTGGTATTATGAAGAATGCACAGATGGTAAACCCTTCTTCCTAGCCTCTCGCTGCGGCACTGGGAGCGCGGAAGAGCAGAGCAGCCTTGTTCAGGGGGCTTAGGAGTGGAACGGCTTGGGGAAGGCAGCAGCCTGGTGTGGCAGAGATCCCTGCATCTCTGTTGCACCTCAGCATCTCCTCTGAGCATGCTACGGGAGCCTGCTGCTTGGCTGCTTCTCTTGCAAAGGGAGTGGCAGAGGGGCATACGTGTGATATGAGCAGGCTTTGGGCAGGGGGAGAAGGCTTTGTAATGCCAACTGTGTAGAGTAGCAGAGCTGAATTTAACTATGCTTATCGTAAGGGTTTGTGCTAGTTGGAGTTTTACGTCTGGGGTGGTTTTTTTCTGCAGTACCCAGATGCTGTGGTATGTGTCTGTTCAGACAGTAGATGTTTGCTCTCTGCTTAGCTGTCTGTGAAGGACATTTAAAGCCAGCTTGGTAAACGTGAGCAGGTTAACTTTGAGAACTGGAAAAATTTCAGACTGATGTGCACAATCTTCTGGGCCTTTAGCCTCTATTTTTGATGTTTGCCTAGGTGATTATTACTGATTTTTTAAATTCAGTCTTCTGATGGAAGACACACGAGGAAGCTTAAGGAATGGCTAAAACTGTACCCTGTGCAGAAGGGATGAATCAAGATTCCTCTCTGGTGGCACTCGGTGGTAACCTCTGAAAGAAAAGCCTTTGGGAAAGCAGCAGCTCTGTGTGGATTTTATAGTGCTTGCAGAGCTTGTCTGAAATGAGGCAAGCTGAAGATCCCAGGGAAGCAAGGGACAGAAAGGAGTGAGGAGTGTAGGCCCAGGGGATGTTGTATGTATGCAGCACACAAAGGTGTTCCACACTGCTTTGCTAACAGTAGCAGAGGGGATGAGTGAAGCTGTGTCACCAAATGTGGATGGGGTTTTGTGGCCTTTGGGGTGGCACTGGGCTCTCTTTGGTTCTCTGCACTGGGTTTTGGAACTGAATGCAAATTCAGAAGCTCATTGAACTTGAGCTTCTCCTGTGTCCAGGTGACTGTACCTGCCCAGCTGTTCAAAGAACAAAGGTGCATATTTATTTGGAGGTCCTGACCACTTGAAGTTGGATTGGATCCATTATGTAACCTTTATCCTCCAGGTCTAACCCCAGTAAATGCTGTAGCATCCGATTAGTCTGCATGATGTAACCTCGGCCTGCTTTTAGCAGCTGAAGAGCAGTTGTACTGTCATGAAGAGCCGTGGCTGATCTCCCCCCAGGTTAAATGCATTTAGCCTTCCTTTTATTGTGCCTTTCCTGTGGTCCTTTGTCTGGTCATGCCGAGTGTGGCAGGTCTGGGCTAGCAGCTGCTCTGCCCATCACTTTTTTGTCTTAAGGTGTGTGCCACGGTGGAGAAACTATGGGAGTTCCACAGGGAGGGAGGGAATAAACAACAGGTGTTGGGCAAGCATTTAAATGCCTTATGGGATCAGGGCCTCAGGAGCAGTGAGGTGGTTGCTTTGATTGTGTCTGGGCTTGCTGAGCCCCAGTCCATCACTCATGAGCTGAGCTCTACAGAGCGTCAGCCGACCTGCGTGCTGGCTGACTGCTTGGACTGTTTGGGAAGTTCTCCCCAGGAGAAAGCAGGATTTGACAGCTGCCCAGGAGGTAAGGCATCATGCTTCCTTCAAAGGTGGACTATTTTTCAAATGAAACATTGCTTTGTTGTGTGGTGGAGGGGTGGTGCTGTCAGTCTTGTCTCAGTGGTAGTTTCATGCAACCGAATGGGTTGAGTTTGTTTTTTGCTTTTCCCAGTTGAAGTATGCAAGAGAAGGATTTGGGAGGCACAGTCCTTGGCCTCCCATACTGACTTAAACAGCACTGGCATTTTCTGTTGGTGGAGAGAGGTATTTTAATTCTAGTGGGAAACAAAAGATATCTCTACAGTGAAAAATGGAACTTCTGCAGGATGCTGGAGCAGATGCAAGCTGTAGGAGACACCTGGCTGTGGTAGTTTTGAAATCACCCAGACTAGACTCAGCCAGCTGGAAGTTAGTGAATGAAGCTTTATATTGACAGCTCAGCACAATATACAACAAGAGATTTGCAATATATTACGGATATTTACAGCTATATACAGTTAAAAAGGTAATACAGAAACACCACAGCCCTCCCAGAGTCCCCAGTAGGAGTTCCCAACTACCCTTCCACCTTCCCCCTAGCCACCCACTCTTATCCCAGGACCTGTCTAACATGCCAGGTAAACAGGGAAGATTGGCCAGGGGAGTTAGATGCAGGAATTGATTAGTTGGGTTACACAGATCCAGCTGGAAGGCAGGGAGAGACCAACAGCCCAGAGCTCAGACCTGAGCAGCTCTGCCTTATCTGTGTTTGAGTTCTTACTTTTGTATCAGTCAGCAAAGCCGTGAATGGAATAGACATCATCCATGTTTTCCTTTTTCAGCCTATAATCTAATTTCTCTTACTAAAATACTCCAACTACCCTCAAACCAGCACACTGGCTCTGCACTGCTGGCAGCTTTTTCTGCCGTGTCTGTGCCGCTAGCAGAGCCATTTGCCTGAGCTGCTTTCTGTGCTCAGTCGGCAGCCATAGGTAGTTACAGCTCAGCTGACCTGCTTTGAATATCTATTTTAGGGCAAGATGAGCACAGTTAGCTGATTTTCTCTGCTGTGTATGGAGCCTCTGGAGCTCAGATATCAGCATTCAACTGTGAATCCCACCCAGTTCACCCTTTTTGGTCAGACTGACATGGGAGGATGATGAAACTGACACAAAACCTTACAAGATGCTGTGCTGCAGAATAATTTTTCTGATGAAATGGTTCAGATGTTCTTTGCCAGAGCCACCGGGACGTGGATTTCATTTTATAGATGTGGCTTCATTTCTCCTCTTTTCCCTTTCTTTAACTATTTTAGCAGCATATGGGTTCTTCAGAGGAAAAAAAATACTCTAAAATCACAGCAGGATGTAAGGTTTTTAATGCTATTATTTGACTTGACAGTGACAATCACTTACCACAGAATCTTAGAATGGCTCAGGATGGAAAGGACCTCAGAGCTCATCTGCTCCAACCTCTCCACCATGGGCAGGGACACCTCCCAACTAGATGCAGCTACTCAAGGCCCCATCCAACCTGGCCTTCAACAGCCCGAGGGAGGAGGCAGCCACAGCCTCCCTGGGCAGCCTGTTCCAGAGTCTCACCACTCTCACACTGAAGAACTTCCTCAGCTCCAGTCTAACCGTGCTCTGCCTCAGCTTCAAACCATTCCCCCTTGGCCTGTCTTTAGACGCCCTGATGAAAAGTCTCTCTGCAGCCTTCCTGCAGGATCCCTTCAGGCACCGGCAGGCAGCTCTAAGGTCTTCCTGGAGTCTTCTCCAGGGTGCACGCCCCTAGCTTCCTCAGCCTGTGCTCACAGCAGAGCTGCTCCAGCCCTTGGCTCATCTTTGTGGCCTCCTCTAGACTCGTTCCACCAGCTCTGTGTCCTTGTTCTGCTGGGGACACCAGCACTCCAATCTCACCAGGATTGGAGGTGAGATCTCAGCAGAGCAGAGCCAAGAGGCAGAATCTCCTCTCTTGCCCTGCTGCCCACACTGCTCTGGCTGCAGCCCAGCACACAGCTGCCTGCTGGGCTGCATGAGGGCACTGCTGGCTCCTGGGGAGCTGCTCAGCAACCAACACTCCTAAGGCTCTTTCTTCAGAGCTGCTCTCAACCCACTCTGTTCCCAGCCTGTTACCTCAGGTTTAATGAAATTATGGACCAAAGTAGTAACTATGTCTTCTACTTGGTGGCAGTAATGTTTGGGTTTTGGGTTTTTTTTAATGCCTTGCAAAAGCAAATTAACAAATGGTGGAAAGATCTTAAGAAAAAAACTTGTTAGTGTTGGAATAATTAATTAATCTCTTTATGCAAGGTCCTCTATAGAGTTTATTTTTAGTGGGATTAGTTGAAATTAGGCAGCAAAATGTCAGACTCTGCTTGAGTCACTGGTGTTAGCTAACATTACAGCAGATTTAAAGGCCTGTAAATACACTCTGCTTTTAAGATACATTTCCAGCTCTAGTATTTTGTAATAACAGTGACAGTTGTCACCTTACTTGGCATTAACCAAGTGCATTGTGGAGGTGGAATGGGGAAGGAGCTGGCTGTGCACTTGAGTAGGAAATGGCTGCTGTCATAGCAGACTTGAGACTGACAGAGCCAATGGGGAAAGAGGAGAAGGTGACACTTGTCACAGAAGCAAAGAATGGCTCAGCTGGGAAGGGACCTCAGTGATCATTATTTTGCTCAGCTGTTGAATTTGCATAGGAATTTTTGCCCACTTCATCCCATTTTATTCCCTTTTCCACAACTAATTTACAGACCTGTTTGAGTGGCAAAACATAATTTAGAATCATAGAATCAGTCAGGGTTGGAAGGGAGGAAAGGAGAATGGAATGGAATAGAATAGGTCAGGGTTGGAAGAGACCACAAGGATCATCTAGTTCCAACCCCCCTGCCATGCCCAGGGACACCCTACCCTAGATCAGGCTGCCCACAGCCTCTGCCAGCCTGGCTGCAAACACCTCCAGGGATCTGGCCCCAAACCCATTCCAGGCTCTCACCATTCTCATGCTGAAGAACTTCCTTCTCATGTCCAGGCTGAATCTCCCCACCTCCAGCTTTGCTCCATTCCCCCTACTCCTGTCACTCCCTGATAGCCTAAAAAAGTCCCTCCCCAGCTTTCTTGTAGCCCCCTTCAGATATTTGGATGGGATTTTGAAAGAGTGGGACATGTGCAAAGCTTGTAAGAATGCGAAGAAGCCAACTTTGCTTGGCTCTACACCTCAATAAAAAGCACAAATTTATACCCCTGCCCTGAAAAGTCCTCCCCAAAACCCCACATTTTAAACCTGGGTGCTGCTGTTGGAGCTGCTGGCCTGGGAACTCGTTTGCTTCCAGAGGATCTTTGTTCTGAAGGCAGCATTGTTGTCAGTGGAGTGGGGTAGCAATGGCCACAGCTGATTGTGCACACGTTGAGATGTTTTCAGTGATAAGGGAAAGTTGAAGTTATTTGAATGCATTTGAGTTCCTTGGAAATAATGAGTCAGGATGTGAGGGTTTGTTTGTATTGTGTCCAGCCTCGCCCTCTGCAAACCTGCTCTCACTTTGGCTTTCCTGACGGCAGAGTTGCTGAGCAGGGTCTGCAGTTCAGTGCAAGCATTGTGTGAGGGATGTGCAGCTGTGGGCTTGCAGCCTTGCAGCTCCCTTAGCAATCCTCCTGAACAGGCTTCAGCGTCTTTAGGCACTAATGCAGAGCGGCGACGGCAGCAAATCTGCCAAACTTCCCCTGGCAGCTCAGCAAAACAACTGCTGAGTAAGTCTCTGAGGATGTGTTTACAGGAAATAAAAGTCTTTTGAATCTTTCCTGATTAGAAGGTATCCTTTTCAGAGCTGGAGACAATTCAGCTTCCCCCCAGCTGCTCATTGTCCTGTAGGTGCTGGAAGCCTGCCTGCTCTTAAATTCTCCTGCAGCAGTAAATGGGCTTGATGCAGAATGCCAGTAGAAGGGAGTTGGTAATGTGAGGGTGGGGTGCACATTCCTTCTCCACCCACTTGGAATTGTGCTGATATCAAAAGAGGCCTTGCACCGTGTACCTTTCAGCTTTTGAAAGTCAAAGTTCACCTGTGCAGCCTGGCTCCACACGACTCTGTTCAGAAGTCCACTTGTGGGAGCATTGTTGTCTTGGGCAGCACCCTTTGCAGCTGCTTACTGACCTGTGGGCAAGCTGCAAGCTACTTGGATAGCTGCAGCTCCACACGTGGTAGCAATCTTCAACCCATAGTATGCCAGCAGGGTTGGCTGTGAGGGCTTTTGTCCCTAGGCTTCAGGAAGTGCTCCTTGCATTCTTAGTGATTTTGCCCTCTACATTTCTTCTCTTTGGCTAGTACTAAAATGTGATGAATTACCACTGGGTTGCAAATAGGTACTCCAGACTCTCACTGTCTGCTCATAAAGTGGCTTAGGTTAGAAGGGACCTCAAAGATCATGTACTCCAACCTGACAGCCATGGGCAGAGACACCTCTCAGCTGCTCAAGGTCTCATCCAATCTGGTCTTCAACACCCCCAGGGAGGAAGCAGCCACAGCCTCCCTGGGCAGCCTGTTCTACAGTCTCACCACCCTCACACTGAGGGACTTCCCTAGCTCCAGTCTAACCCAGCTTCAAACTATTCCCCCTTCTCCTGTCTCTAGACACCATGATGAAAAGTCCCTTTGCAGCCTTCCTGCAGGATCCCTTCAGGTACTGGCAGGCAGCTCTAAGGTCCACTTGGAGTCTTCTCCAGACTGAGCAACTCTTCTGTAAAGAGTTTTGATTAAGTGTTACAGGAGAGAAAAGTAGACACAGAAGAGCTTGCAGGAATCAGAAACCAGAAGTAATCCTTACTACATTTTTTCTTAAAATGACATCTCTCATGTCATGATATGAGGCTTAAGGAGCAATCCCCTTTTTTTGTCCCAACTAAGTTCTTGATGCTATTGCTGCTGCTGCATATTGCAGTAAATTTTGGCATTTCTCATGTCTTGATATGAGGCCAAAGGGACAATCCCAATTTTTTGCCCCAGCTACATTCTTGAGGCTATTGCTGCTGCATGTTGCAGTGAATTTCGGCAGTCTAAAGTTGAGTGGTTCAGTTTGAGTAGGAAGATTTTTGCTTTGTTCAGAATGGAGTTTTCCTTTCTCTGGGAAGCTCTTCCGTGCTTCATATCCCTTGGGTGTTGCTTATGTAAATGTTATTACATTGTTTTGGGGTAAACAACAAGAGTCTAAACTTAGCCCAGAAAAATTCATTAGGGTTCCATACAATCAGTTCCTTCCCATCCCCTCCTGGCACACCACAGAGAAGTGGTTCCTTTGTGCCTGTTGTGTTGTGCTGGCATGTGGTGTTTGTCTGCCAAAGGGCACCTGTTTGCCATTGAAACTCAGGGAGGCAACCTGGCAAACATCAAATATCCACACTAAGAAAGTTAACCTGCCCTGTGTGCCTGGTCAACTTTAGCAAACACAGCCTCTGGGGAATGGAGGGATGTGAGCAGGAGGAGGGTTGGTGTTGTTAAAGAGGGAGGAGATCCATATGCCCTTGAAAACACACGTATGTGCACGGGAGGCATTTCATTCCCCCCAGCAGACAAGAGCAAAGATGACTGGCAGCCCTGGTGTTTGGCAGCCCTGGTGTTTGAGCCTTCCACCCAGCATCATCTCTTTCCTAAGAGCAATCCAAGGGCTGCTTTCCCCTCAGCCTGCCTCTTCAGGCGGTGCTGGATGCTGCAGGCAGCCCATGCTGTACAGCTTCCAGGCTCTTCCTGCTGGGTGGGACTGGTGTGGGGACAGGCTTGGGCTGGGCACTGCTCCTCTCAAATCTGTTCCTTGCAGCATTAGGCAACCCAGAGGTGACTTCACTCGGAGGGTGCACACCCTTCATCGGGTGTGCCAATTGGAGGCTGCCTTGGAATGCCACCAGCAGTGGTGGAGACACTTGTGGGGAGCTACCACTGCACTTGCAAGAGCAGGGGAAGAGGAGAATGTTGTTCAGACAGGGAGTGGTGGGGAGGGGGCGTTGAGCCTTTGTAGTATGAGATGTGCTCCTGGAGCTGCTGGGCAAAAGCTGGTTACCCTCAGAGCTGCTATGAAAAGTAACATAAAGGTTCTAGTAATGATTAGACAGCTGGTCTCCTCCCTCCTCCACCCCAGCTGTACTACACAAAGGTGCTCTGATAAGAACAAATGCTCAGTTGCTCAGGAGCTCCCCGGCTGAGCATGTGAGTGAGGAAAGATGGTGTTCTGCTCTGTGGAGCCCTTGCTTTGCTCTCCCCTGAAATACAACTTCCCATCTCCTGTGAGACTAAGGCCTCGCATCGTGTCCATCTGGGACACCTTGGGCAATGGCAGTAAATGAAGAGGAAAGCTTTGAATATGACTATGAGAAGGAAAATAAGGGAGACCTCAGGTTCAGCAGGCAGAGCCTGGATATCCTGGAAGAAGGTACTGCTCACCTTTTCATTTTAAACCTCTGTTGCAGTAGCACATGGCAGCAGGTAGCTGATTTGAGTGACATTTGCATTACTTCTGCTACATTTTACACGCTGGGTTTTTGTTATGTGGCCAGGACATCTGGATTCAATACTAAGGAGATGCTCAAGTGAATAGGATGCATCTTAGGTGCACTTTTTGGAAAGAGAAATCCCTGATGTAGGCTATGCAATGCCTTTTTTTTACAGTTAAATGATCTTTCTTTTTAAATGTACATCTTATTCTGATTTGGTGGAGGATGTCTCTGCTCACTGCAGGGGGGTTGGACCAGAAAACCTTTGGAGAGATCCCTTCCAGCCCAATCCATTCTATGATCCAGTGTGTGTGTGCTATGAAGCTGCATGTGTTAGGCTGTCATTCCCAACAGGTGCTCCTGAAAATGGGAACAACAACAGGACAACTGTGTTTCACCAATGATCTTGCAAACATGCAGCAGTAACCCAAGTTTTGGGTCTTGTGGCTTAACCTTTCATCAAAATAAGCAACCCAAAACTCTTCTCAAAGTTTGTGGCAATAATGGACATCTGCAGTAGTGCAAAGTGGGGAAGGTGCTAAAAGCTGAACTCAGCATTTTGTTATTTTGGGTGCTGTATGCTTTGCTCTGAGGTATCAGCTCTGTGATAGAGAACTGCTGCTCCCAAATGCACTCTCAGGAAGCTGGTGTAAGGCTGCTTTGTAAGCTTGCTCAGGCATTCCAGCAGTCTGACTTTCAGAAAAGGTAAAATGCATTTTTGTATCTGCAAGGAGAGAGTGGAGGCTGTCCAGGGCTCTTCACCTGAAAGCAAAGAAAGCGGTTACTGGTAATCCTGAAAAGTTTTGGCACGGCAGATCCCTCCCAAAGAGCCTGGATAGGAAAGGATTCCATATTTAAGGAAAGGAGACAGCTGGCAATAAATGGCTTGGAATAGAGACTTGTAACTTCAAGAGTTTTGAAAGACATACAGTCCAGATCCTTGTCTTGCACCCACTTATGTTAGTTCCAAGACTGCAGTCCAGACGTTTCTTAACAAGAAATGGATGGAGGAGAATGGCAAGGCAGTAATTCAGTGGCCAGGAGTCATAAATCCTGCAAAAGCCACTTCTGCTTTCAGCAGAGGAGCTCTGCTGAGCTGTACCAGTACATGCATTAATCTTACTGTGTGCAGGATGAGTTCTCTGCAGGTGCTTTTCCTTGTTTCCAGAGTTTCACTCTGTGGCTGTGCTTATGCTGCTGGAAGGAACAACTTTGAGATGTTCCTGCTGAAATTCCCTTGAGCTTCTGTTCGTCATACATCACAAAAAAACTGGATGCAGGTCATGCCCTTAGAAGAACTACACTGAAATGGCAGCCTGCCTGAGTGCTCAGGTACAAGCTTTAGGAAAGAAAGTTCAGCAGTTTGTTTTTCTCAAACCTGAGATGAAGTAATGACAGAGGGTTGAGTGTGAGGTTCCTGCGTTGGATTTCCTGAGCTATTTCAGTACTGTATGAGAGAAAGGGCAGTGAGCAAGAACCCTTCACCCATAGCTGAAATGGCAAGATAAAATCTTCCTCTAGAAGGATCTGCACCTTAGTATTAAAATGAATTATGAAGCTGCACCTTTGCAATCACAGCAAGCTAGGCTGTAACGTTGTGGAAAAAACACCCAACAGCCAAAGGAAAAACTGCAGGTTGGCAGTGTGTGGTTGTTCTTCTCTGTGCTGGTACACCCTTGCTGACTGGATGTGCATCACTCACAGCATTCTCTTCTGCCAGACTGCTCCATGGAGCTCAGCATGGTGTGATGTGAGGCTGAGGAAGCAGCTGACATGCTGTGACTGCTCTTCATTCCCCCAACCAGGGTTGCATCCACCCACTGAGCTCCCTGCCTAGCCTGCAGCTGGGCATGGGGGAGACTGCAAGGAGGGAACTGCTGTTAGGGCTGAGGGTGCCTCAGAAGCACATCGTACAAGCTCCAGTGACAGCAGAGGGCTGCAGCACCTCTCCTATGAACAGACTGAAAGAGTTGGGGCTGTCCAGTCTAGAGAAGAGAATGCACTCAAGTGACCCTCTTGTGGCCTTCAAGTATTTGAAGGGGGCCTACAAAAAATCTGGAGAGGGACTTTTTAGGTTATCAGGGAGTGACAGGACTAGGGGGAATGGAGCAAAGCTGGAGGTGGGGAGATTCAGATTGGAGGTGAGGAGGAAGTTGTTCAGCATGAGAGTGGTGAGAGCTTGGCATGGGTTGCCCACGGAGGTGGAGGAAACCTCATCCCAGAGGTGTTTGCAGCCAGGCTGGCAGAGGCTGTGGGCAGCCTGCTCTAGGGTAGGGTGTCCCTGGGCATGGCAGGGAGATTGGAACTAGATGATCCTTGTGGTCCCTTCCAACCCTGACTGATTCTATGATTAACATGTTTGTCTGAAGAGCTTAAAAGTTCTCTTTGGGCTGCCTCAGACTTGGCAGGCAACAGCAGACTTGAAGCCTCTGCCCCACTTTAGCCAGGGCTGCCAAACACTCTGCTTTGCTGGGGGAGAAGCTACCATGTTGAGCTGTGAAGGTGTCAAACCTTTCTAGTCCTCCTGTTCCTGATCTTTCAGTAATAAAGCTGCTGACACATTTTAGGTGTCATTTCTGCATAAACCCAGAAGTGCAAAGCATATTTGATTTGACTGTTTGTTTGCCACCCTGCTCCCCATCACCCTCGAGCTGAAACCACTGCTGATTTGCAAGTGAACAAAAAGAGGTCAGTGAGTTGGCACTGTAGGTTTCCTATCACAGAGCATTGTCCTTCATTTGCTCTTGTTTTATCTTTTCAGCAGTGGCACCAGGCTTTCATACTTGCCAAACTGTGCAGAATCCATTAGAGCTGTGGGGTTTGTGTGAGGCTTTGCCTCTCCATGCCTCACTGCTCGGAGCTCAAAGTGGTTTTTCAGAATAGTTTGTCTTTTTCACTGGGAGTTTATTTTTTAATGCTGGGGAAATAAGAGTCACTGAACTAGCAGTTGGCCAAACATATCTTGTAATCTGTGGGGGCTGACTAACCACACACAGACTGAGGCACTGCTTTGAGGGCTCTTTAATGCTGCCTTTGGATTCCTTTCTCTCCCCTTCTCACCTTCTCTTCCTCACAAGCCTTCATTTCTGAGTGATGGAGGCAAGCAGCTAGAATCATAGAATGATTTAGGTTGGAAGGGACCTCAAAGCTCATCCAGTTCCAGTCCCCCTGTGCCATAGGCAGGGACACCTCCCACTGCAACAGATCACTCAAGGCCTCAACATCTCCAGGGAGGGAGGTGTTCAAGGTGTTCAAGGAGGTGTCTTTGAAAGTTTATTCTCCTTCTCCAAAGAAGAACCTTTTTAAAGTTCATAGTTCTGTGCTGCTGCTCTGTTCTGTGTGGTGGTAGCTGGCTAGAAGAAGCTCTTCTGTTATATGCCATTTGCTTCCACTTGGACATTGAAGAGGATGTGTGAGGCTTTGAAACCCTTCCCCACTGGCAAAAGTATATGAAGCCTTCTGTTTAAACTGTGACCAACTGAAGTTTCATAGAATGACACAATGGCTGGAAGGCACCTCAGAGCTCATCTCCTCCAGCCTCCCCACCATGGACAGGGACACCTTTCAACTTGACCCTTAGTCATCACATAAGCCCTCTTTGTCCCAGCCATGCTAGGAGCTTGCCACTTAGGCCACTGCTTTATAGAACTTTGTTGGTCTTTGTCACCTACACAGTTTTATCACAGAATCATGAGATGGCTGAGGTTGGAAGGGACCTTGGATATCAACCTCCCCACCATGGTCAGGAACATCTCTTGACTAGACTCAGCTGCTCAAGGCTTCACCCAGCCTGGCCTTCAATACCCCCAGGCAGGAGGCAACCACAGCCTCCCTGGATGACCTTCCCTAGAGTCTCCCCACCCTCCTGCTGAAGACCTTCATGCTTACCTCAAGTCTAAGCCCATTGGTGCTTTGGATGTGATCAGGCCATGCCTTACCCTGTGGTGTTAAAGATTAAATGGTGAGTTCTGAAGGAGCAGCCCCAGGGATCAGCCTTTATCAGCCCTGCCCCAGCTGAGTGCCCTCCTTGTGTCTGGGAGCAGCACCCTTTTATCACCTGCCATGGCAGGAAGGTTGTACATCCACTGGAGCTGTAATCAGGAAGGTTTGTTAGTGCTAGATGCAGAGTTAGAGTGAGCTGTGTGCTGCTCTAGCCCAGCTCCAGCCTTGGCAGCTTGCTCCTGACCATCTCAAACATTGTTTGGCAGCAGTGAGGGAATGCTGTAACCAAGGGAGCACAGGAGAGTAACCTGCTGGCGTCAGGGTTTCTGAGAGATGTTTTATGGCAGGACTTGGGAACTTAATATGTTTAAAGAACAAAAAAAAAACCAAAAAAACAACCCAACAAAGGTGTGGGAGAGGGAAAGGTTTATGTTTTTATTGTGAATAGTCTCCTGGATGTGACACCATCTGTCTCCACGTGAAGGCTTTATGGAACGCTGCCATTTAACCCCTTTGTTTGTTTTAGTTGATGTTCTCTGCAGGTTACTTCACCTTTTCTAGTTTTTTTTTTGCTGTGTAATGCTGCTTTCCACTGCTGCAGCTTGTAGTTTAGATACACTGCATCCTTGCTAGTGCAGTGCTATAGTTATTCCTTGTGCTGCTCTGCCGTGGTTGCCAGATTACTACTTTGAAACCAAAAGATTTTTACTGCTGCTGTTTCCAGGCTTCATTATGTGGCTAAGCACAGTTGTCTGTAGATTGGCATCCTTCAGAATTCACTGCACTGCTGGTGGCACTAAATGCTGTGAATGTTTTCAGGACTTGGTCCTCAGGAACAGCCTTTGAGAAATGAGAATATCTGCAGATGCAGGTTGTGTATTGATAAATTGGGTGGTGTTGGTTCCTCAGGGCAACAGAGTGCCCCCGGGAACATTACCATACTCAATGCTCTTTGTCAATGCCATCTTGTTAGACCTGTGTCCATCTGTGCATCCATCCATACATCCATCCATCTCCCTCTGCCTTAATGGGGGTTAGGGCAACCCGAGTTAATCCATCAGCCTGAGCTTTAACTGACATTGTTAAATCCCCAAAGCACAATTTGTGCTACCTCAGCCTGATAACCCACGCTGGTGTGATCAATGGAGCTTCATTAACAGTTCATTAACAGGAGCAGGTGAAAATAAGGAGCCTGAGGAGATAGGGCAGGAAGAGCTGGTGTGGCCTGTGAGTGAGGGGGGATTTTTAGAAACCTAGCAGACTTCTAGGTGAGTTCTTGTACTTTCTTAAAGGATCAGCTGGCAGACTAAATTTTTTCATACTTCCTGATTCCTTTTCTGTACCTTCTGGTTGCACATGAGTGATTCATCTTCTCTGTGGTCACTGTGATGTGGTCTGAGTGCTACAGGAATCCTTTCTTATTGTATGCATCTTGTAATTACTTTGCTGTCTCATCACAGAACCCAGTTGTTACCAACATATGACTTAATATTTTTATCTTCATCAGTGTTACCAGCAATGTTTGAGTTGCTTATTTGTGGAGGAACTCTGTTGCACCTAATAGGATGGTTAGGTGACTTGATGGACTCCTAATTACATACCTAAGATGATGTTTTCACTTTTCCTTTTTTTTTTTTTTTAATCAATTCAACATCTTCCTCTGGATTGGAGAAAGTTTTAATACTTCAATGGTTTGCTCTGCCACTATTGTCTATTACAGAAGTGAAATGTTTGTGCTCTCATTTGAACTTGAAGCCTTGAGTATTAATATGTTGGGATGAGTATTACAGAATCAGTCAGGGTTGGAAGGGACCACAAGGATCAGCCAGTTCCAACTCCCCTGCCATGGGCAGGGACACCCTACCCTAGATCAGGCTGCCCACAGCCTCTGCCAGCCTGGCTGCAAACACCTCTGGGATGTGGCCCCAACCACCTCCCCTGGCAACCCATTCCAGGCTCTCACCACTCTCATGCTCAACAACTTCCTCCTCACCTCCAGTCTAAGTCTCCCCACCTCCAGCTTTGCTCCATTCCCCCTAGTCCTGTCACTCCCTGATAGCCTAAAAAGTCCCTCCCCAGCTTTTTTGTAGGCCCCCTTCAGATCCTGGAAGGCCACAAGAAGGTCACCTTGGAGCCTTCTCTTCTCTGTGGGGGATGAGCATTAATATGTTGGGAAGAGCATGATAGTATTATTAGTTTGATAGCAATTACTATTTTGCTATTATTATTATTAGCTTCTGATTCACTTAACCTAAAGTTGATATCAAGGTGGAAGCTTGCACAGACCAAAGCTCTTAAAAGCATATTTTTTCCCCTAACAGTATTGCCAATATGATTAATGTTTGTTTTTTATTTCCTGACAGTTTTATGTGCTGAAAGAGTGGGCCAGATGACTAAAACATACAATGACATAGATGCTGTTACACGTCTTCTGGAAGAGGCAAGTACCACTTCTCTTTGCACACCCAGCTCCAGCAGGAGAAAGGAGGAGAGGAATTCCACAGTACAGACTTGGTGGTGGCCTGTGTACCAAGTGCCCTCCTTACCTCATTGCTGAACCTGCTTTCTAAGTAAAAGTCATCTGTGCACCTCACTCATGTGGATCACAGAAATGTTAGGGGTTGGAAGAGACTTCTGAAGATCAAGTCCAGTCCCCCTGCCAAAGCAGGATGAAGTGAGCCAAGTGACTGAATGCTGTTTGATAAGTAAGCCCAACAGGGTTTTTTTTGGTAGCTTTATGGGGCCTGGGGGCTTGTAGGTGAGATGATATAGATGTGTCCTGGCTAGCTAATGCCACTATCTTTCAGTGCCTGACCTTCAGAACCTTTGGTGAAGTGCAGCTCGGAGGTACAGCAGTGATCAATAACCTCTCTTTTTATTCACTGATTATTGCGTAGCTTCTCTTCACGTTCATTGACTTCAGATCCATGTGGCTGGTAGCTGTAGCTTTTGCAGGCTTTGTCATTGATGCCTACAAGGCATAAGGAAGCTTTTAGTCATAAAATCTGGATGGCTGTCAGGGCAGTAAATAAGCCCCAAGGAGTGTTTGCAGTGATGGGGAGAGAACTCTTCCTCAAATGATGTTGAACTAAAGCCAAGTGAGGAGTTAATTTTAGCACCATCTCCCCACTGTTGTAGAGATCTAGTAGCTGAGGAAGAAAATGCTCAACAGAAAAGGTTAATGAATGGTGCAGAGCTTAGAATCATAGAATCAGTCAGGGTTGGAAGGGACCACAAGGATCAGCCAGTTCCCAACCCCCTTGCCATCAGGCTGCCCATAGCCCCATTCATCCTGGCCTTAAACACCTCCAGGGATGTGGCCTCAACCACCCCCCTGGGCAACACATTCCAGGCTCTCACCACTCTTATGCTGAAAAACTTCCTCCTCACATCCAATCTGAATCTTTCTACCTCCAGCTTCGTGCAGTTTATTGCCCTCTGCCAGGTGGATAGCACCCCCAGGTCTCAACTCTTCAGAAGGCACCAGCAGGATAAGGCTCAGGTTTCTGTTGGTACCTGTACTGAAATGTCTGCCTGGGTTATTGCCAATCCTGTGCTCAGAGAAGAGAGGGAAGACGGGGCCAAGCCTGGCCTGAGAGTGACCATTTGGTGTAGATTTGGACATCTCCAAAAATGAAAGAGAAGGGTTTGGGTTTATGTGGAAGCAGTAATGGATGTGTGTACACAGAGAAGATGGGAGCTGAATGTTCATGGTGGTGGAGTCATTGCTGCCCTTGCAGTGCTTCCTGCTGCTCCTTTCCAGGTGGAGCAAGTGGAAGCTGAGGAATGCAATAGCAACGTCTCTGTTCTTTGGTATTTTTACTGCACCTTTGAACTCTTCCAAATGTAAACTCTGAGGGCATTCTGCAAAGGGTGTTGCAAGGTCATGTAATTGTTTCCTTCAGTAACTTCTCAAACAAAGCTGTAATAAACCAGATCTGGTTTCAGTGCAGCCCTTGAGGCTGAGCTTCCATGGGCACGGTTCAGTGGCTCTGTATGGCTCAGGCTTTTCTAAATAATGGGGGTGAAAACAGAATGGCTTGGGTTGGAAGGGAGCTCCAAAGTTCATCTAGTTCAACCCCACTGTACTCACTAGGGACATCCTTTACTAGAGCAGGTTGCTCAGAGCCTTGTCTAGCTTGACCTTGAATATCTCCAGGGATGGGGCCTCAACCACCTCCCTAGGCAACCTGTTGCAGTGTTCCAGCACCCTCCTGATGCAGAACTTGTTCCTCACATCCAATCTCAGTCTGCTCTTCTCTCATTTCAAACCACTGCCCTTGTCCTGTCCCTGCAGACCTTAGTAAACAGTCCCTCTGCAGCCTTCTTGCAGCCCCTTCAGGCACTGGCAGGCTGCTGTTAGGTCTCCCTGGAGCCTTCTCTTCTCCAGCCTGCACACCCCCAGCTTCCTCAGCCTGTCCTCATAGCAGAGCTGCTCCAACCCCCTGAGCGTTTTTGTGGAATCCTCTGGACCTGCTCCATCCAGGTTTGTGTCCTTCATCTGTTGAGGTTTCCAGAGCTGGATGCATTCCTCCAGATGAGGTCTCAGCAGAGCAGAGGGGCAGGATCTCCTCTCTCAACCTGCAGGCGACGCTGCTTTGGGTGCAGCCCAGGCTGCCCCTGGCCTGCTGGGCTGCAGGTGCACGCTGGTAGCTTAGAAGCCAATGTAAGCAGGGAACAAAAAATGAGATTAGCAAGAAGCAACAACCCAAACCCTCAGAGAAAGGTCTTTGCATTGCTCACGTGCTTGTGCCTCCCTGTTCATGACAATTTTACCCTCCCTGAGACCATTTGGTGAGTAAAAACACCTGAAAGAAGCTTTCTTTTCTTCCTGCCTCACAGAAAGAAAGGGACTTGGAATTAGCTGCTCGCATTGGCCAGTCGCTGCTGAAGAAGAACAAGTCACTGACAGAGAGAAATGAATTCCTGGAGGAGCAAGTAGACCACATCAGGGAAGAGGTGAGATGTTTATGCCTGAGTGCTCTGTCTGTAGCCATGGGGACAGTTTTCCTTCTTAGCTTCACCTTGTCGCCTGCTGCCCCAGTCTCACCACAGAGCAAAGCAGTTAGTGTGTTGGCCAGTATGGCAGTTACTGGGATGTGTGTATACACTGACTGGGCAGGCCAGTGCATCCCTACCATGCAGCCAGCAGGGAGCACTTGACTGAGGAAGGAGAGCATTGGGCTGCCTCTGCCGATCTATTTTTATTTAAGAGGGACTCAGGAGCAGCATTAGCACAAGTGGCACCAGAAATAAGCTTCTTAGCAGGTGGCTTGATGTATCAGGCCATATGTCCTGTCAACACCCATCTTTCACACTGGCATTAGGACTTCTCCAGCAGTGGATGCTCATCAGGCTTCAAAGCCATGACACCTTTTTTTTTTTTGTGTTGAAAATCTGTCTTTAGTAGGTTTCAAATTTTCCATTAATGCTGATTTTTTTTTTTAATATATGAACAGAATGGCAACTAAGACAATTGTCTGTAAGGGAAAGAGGGAAGAGAATTTACTTGGCACTTCATTAATTCTCATTTACAGAACCCAAAGGTTCCCTGGACAAATCATTCTTCTTTTATAAAGTGAAGGATTTACTGGTGTGTGTATCATGGCATGAATAATTTAGCTTTATGTCTTTTGGACCTGACAAAACCTTCTGGGCAGCTCCTTAAGCAGGTCAAATCTGTGCCACATTCATAGGTGATACAGACCTGTGCATTTAATGGCTAATTTAAAAGGGATTGTTTTCTTTCTTTCTGGAAAATAAAGGAGCTGCTGGTTCTGGCCTGTCTTGCCCTCCTGGTGTAGTCTGAGGCTGATGCTTGGAGGACTGCCCAGCTGGTGTGTGCTGGCTTGGCCTCAGCAACTGCCTTGCCAATCCACGTTCTGCTCTTTGTGCAGGTCTCCCAGCTGCGGCATGAGCTGTCCATGAAAGATGAGCTGCTCCAGTTCTACACCAGTGCTGCTGAGGAAAGTGAGCCAGAGTCTGTCTGTTCCACCCCGTAAGTCCATCAGTCTGCAACTGAACCTTCCTCTAATGTACTAAGCATCTGCAGTTTGGGCAACTTCATAGCTCTGAGAGGCAGTGAAGTGGTCTCTGTGTTGGCTGGAGCTATTTACCCAGGACTTTGAGCTGGGTGCCTGGCACCAGCTGTGGAAGGGTTGGTGCTGGCCCAGCTGGCTAGCCAGGTGCCAACAAGAGCCAGGAGGGGACACTATGTAAGGAGAATGCTGACACAGTGCTGCAAGGTCCACAAGAACTGGGTCACTGTGGTGATGAGACAGGTGGAGGTGCCACTTGCAGCAGCCCACTGCACCGTGTACCTTTGCACCCTGTGCCACAACATGCCACACAGTGACCTTTGCTCTTGGAGGGCCTCAGGGTGCTGACGGCTCCTAGGCTGGGTTCCAGGCAGTTCCCTGGCTGAAGAGCATGGCAGGCTTCAAGGGGTTGGCTGCCCTTGCTTGCAGTCATGCTGCCTTGTGGTCAAGTGTGCAGTCTTCATCAGGAAGTTCCTGGGTTGCTCCCTATAGTAAAATGGTTTCAGTTGTCGTGGCCTTGGTTGTGTAACATTTCTGTAGGACTAGAGTGGAGTAGTGCACACATTGTATAAAATGTTGTCTGTGAAAAGTCACTGCAAATACCCTGCTGCCCAGACACTCCAGCGTGAGCAAGGTGTGTTCCAGACTGGGCATTGGGTGTTAGGAACAAGTTTTTAACCATGAGGGTGGTGGAACACTGGAACAGGTTGCCCGGGGAGCTGGTTGGGGCCCCATCCCTTGAGATATTCAAGATGATGCTCATTATGGCTTGGGACAACCTGCTCTAGTGGAGGATGTCCCTGCTGACTGCAGAGGGGCTTGGACTGGTTCACATTTGGAGGTCCCTTCCAACCCAGGCTGTTCTGTGGATCTGTGTGGCTCCATCTGGTTCTGAGACCTCTGCTCGGACTGTTCTGCCAGCCTGGCCATAATCCAGGTGAAAGGGTGTTAAAACTCTTGTTTTCATTACAAGGCTGAAGAGGAATGAATCTTCCTCCTCTGTCCAGAACTACTTCCACTTGGATTCTCTCCAAAAGAAACTCAAGGACCTTGAAGAGGAGAATGTTGTGCTGAGATCTGAGGTGAAATTGCTCCCTTTCGTGTTTTGCTTAATACAGTTGTTCATTTTAACACACAAGTGGTGAAGAAGTGCAGATTGTCTAGCTAACAGCACCTGGGACATAGATCTCTTAGTAGTTGAGTAGTTGCTTTTATCACTGTCACTTATCCTTCAAAATGAGGGAAAGGCTGAAACCTGGAAAATAGTCAGAGCTGCACTCAGAGCTTTCTTGCCAGTGGAAGCTGTAGGGTTGTGGGCATGGACAGGACTGCACCCCTAAATGGATCTTAAGGGTCTGCCCTGGTAGATGTGACATGAGCATGCAGTTTGTATGCTGGCATGGTCTCTCTGTCAGAAATTCAGTGTTTATCCAAATAAAAATTGCCAGCCCAGATTTGCAGGAGCTGCTTTCAGTTTGTGGCTCTCTTACCTTTTCCTTCCTGATGATATTCCCTTTGCTTTCCAGATGGCACAGCCTTTAAAAGCTTGGGTACTGCTCCCTCTCTGTGAAGCCCTGGAACAGGCTGCCCAGGGAAATGGTGGAGTCACCATTCCTGGAAGCCGTGTAGATGTTGTGCTGAGGGCTGTGGTTTAGTGGTGACTTGGCAGTGCTGGGTTAATGGTTGGACTTGATGATCTTAAAGGTCTCTTCCAACTCAAATGCTTTTATGATTCATTAAGAAGCTGTGCAAGGAAGGTGAGTAATAGGTGGCTCGAGGATAGTGAAGGCAGGATTGGAACTGAGAGTGTGACTGACTACATCAGGAGCTGTTAGGAGAGCCCCACATAGTGCTGGCTTCCAGGGAGATGCAGTTTGTGACAGCAAGGCACAGGACACAGCCAGATCCAACGCCCCTGAGCTCCACAGTTCTCTCCAGATTCAGGCTGTGCCTTTTCAGCTGCCAAGCATTTTGAAGAGATTACAGACCCACCAAGAGCATGCCAGACGGAGCCAGCTGGGTGTAGCCACACTCCTCTTGGCACCCCTGGAACCAAGGCAGTGCAGGGAGGAAGGCAGCAGTGAGGTTTTCTGTGGGGTAGGCAGCTGGGATGGCAGAACTTTCCTCTGAATGGGTATTAAGTGCATGGATGTTGAACTCGGGCACTGGGTGAATTTGAGATGATAGCCAGCTTTGGCCAAGTGGCCCGCTCCAGCCCTGCCTGCTGCTCTCTTGCATACTCAGGGCTTTTTACTGTATTTTTTTAGTGCAAAATCCACAAGTGACATCTAGTGGCATATGGTGACAGTGGTGCCACATTTCTGCACCGTCATGGCTCTGCTGAGCCTTTCTCCAGAACACGGAGGAGGGCAGGCAGCCAGTGCAGTTCCTCTGTCTTGCTGGAGGGCTGGTTAGAAAAGCAAAGCTTGCCTTCCTGAGCAGAGAGGAGAGCAGCAGCAGACTGGCAAAGAGCAAACCTGCTAACCTGCCCTGTTTGATGTGGATCTCTTGACCAGGCCTGCCAGCTGAAGACGGAAACCATCACTTATGAAGAGAAAGAACAACAGCTTGTCAATGACTGTGTCAAAGAGCTAAGTATGGCCCAACTGCTGCTCCTTTTTCACTCCAGATAGTTCCACTTAATTTAAAAAAAAAAAAGCCAACACCCAAACCAGAGTCAGATCAGTCAGTCTTCTTGATCTGTGCAGCTACAGCACAGAAAGCTCCACCTCAATATGAGGAAGAACTTCTTTAAGGGTCCCAGAGCACTGGAGCAGGCTCCCCAGAGAGGTTGTGCAGTCTCCTTCTCTGGAGACTTCCAAGACACATCTGGATGCATTCCTGCCCAACCCGAGCTAGATTCTATGGCTCTGCTTTGTCAGGGGGGTTGGAGGAGTCACCATCCCTGGAGGTGTTCGAGAAAGGACTGGATGGAGCACTTAGTGCTGTGGTCTGCTTGGTTGGATAGGGCTGGGTGATAGGTTGGGCTGGATGATCTCAGAGGTCTCTTCCAACCTGGCTGATTCTAGCCCATTCTAGCCCTGGAGGTCCCATCCAACCCCTAACATCCTGTGATCCTGTGGTTTCTGCTTTTGTATCTTGCTGGTGTTGTTCAGAAGCACCTTGCTGTGTGCTGGGGCAGGCTTCTGTTGAAGGCAGCAGTGTTATTCCAAGAGAAGATCTTGCTGTTTGCTTTTCTGCTCCTGGGTCTGTGATGCTAACTGTAACCACTTGTCTTGAAGGAGATGCCAACATCCAGATTGCCAATATCTCTGAAGAGTTAGCAAAGAAGACAGAGGATGCTGCCCGGCAGCAGGAGGAAATCACCCATCTGCTCTCCCAGATAGTTGACCTGCAGAAGAAGGCCAAAGCTGTAAGGAAGCAGCTGCAAGAATCCTGTTGTGACTCAATGCTCTTGTAGCTGGGAGACAAGTGACACTCCCCTGTAAACTAAGAGCCTGAAGGGAATTTTCCACCCACCTGGTCTGGGTGGCCTTGTTTGACATTTAATATCTGGCCTACATGACTAGAAAGCATCAATTCATTAAAGGATGCATCGAGAATATTGTGCCCAATTCTGGGCTCCTCAGTTCAAGAAAGACCTCAGGCAACTGCATGAAAGGGTCCAGCACAGAGCCACAAAGCTGCTGCAGGCAGTGAAACATCTCCTGTCAGGCCAGACCGAGGGAGCTGAGGTTTGGAGCAGAGGAGCCTGAGGGCTGCCCTCATTCACGTTGCTAAATCTGTGCAGGGCAGTGTCAAGAGGACAGAGCCAGGCTCTGCTCAAGGATGTCCAGTGGCAGGATAAGAGGCAGTGGGGTCAAGCTGGAGCAGAGGAAGTGCCACAGGAACAGAAGGAGAAACCTTTCCATTGTGAATGTGCCAGAGCCCTGGAGCAAGCTTTCCAGAGAGGTGGTGGAGTTTCCTTCTCTGGAGACTTTCAAAACCTACCTGGGTGTGTTTCTGTCTGACCTGTCCTAGGTGGTCTTGCTGTGGCAGGGGGTTGGACTGCATGATCTCTGAAGGTCCCCTCAAACCCCTGACATTCTGTGATTGTGTGATTTAAAATATTAGATGTGAAATTCTGCAGTGAGAATGCTGAGCTTTCTCAGGTTAACATTTTAAATTAACATGTGGACTAACATTGCTGCAGAGAGGAAAGCTGCAGCTTTCTTACTTACCTGTGGTATAGGATACAAACACCAGTAGAAGACAAACATAATGGTAGTTGTAACCCTTTTTTTCTTTGTTTGTTTGTTTTTGGCATGTTTTAGTGTGCAGTTGAAAATGAGGAACTTGTCCAGCATTTGGGAGCTGCTAAAGATGCCCAGAGACAGCTTACAGCAGAGGTGAGTACCTTACTTAGGATTACAATAATTAATAGTAAGGCAATAGCTGTTCACTTTACCAGGAGAGTTTTGGTAAAGCTCAGCTGGATCAGAAGCAGTAAATAATTTTGCCTGACCTGTATGGAATGAAGGAGATTTGGTGTTCCTGGTAGAGATCAAAACCTTTCCTTGCTGTTCTCTTCTCCTTCAACTAGCACAAGTTTTGAAAAATTGAGGCTCCTGGGTTGCATAGGAGCTTGGTTAGAGCTTGCCTTCTGCAGGCTGTGCTTTAAGCCTGCTCTTCTGTGCTATGGCACTATTCAGAGCTCAGTCAGACTGGGTTTGTTCAGTGCATAAACTGAAGCAGCCCAGGGCTGCCTGCTGGGTGCTGCACTCACAAAGTGTACAAAATGCAATGAAATTAAGCTCAATCCCATCAGGATGTGTCTTTGCTTGGCCTGAGTGGTCTTGGAGGTGAGGATGCCTGTGGAAGCTTCCCTACTGATAGGCCTTATGTGTCTCTGGTGCTTCACAAAGATTGAGATCATGCTTTGTCTGTAAATATCTGAGGGGTGGGTGTCAAGATGAAGGGGCTAGGATCTTTTTGGTGGTGCCCAGTGACAGAACAAGGAACTAAAGGTATAAGCTAGAGCACAGGAGGTTCCCCTTCAACATGAGGAGACACTTCTTCATGGTGAGGGTGACAGCCCTGGAACAGGCTGCCTGGAGAGGTTGTGGAGTATCCTTCTTGGGAGGCATTCAAAACCTGCCCTGGGTGATCCTGCTCTGGCAGGGAGGTTGGACTGGATGATCCTCTACCATTCTGTGATTCTGTTAGCCTTTGGTAGGAAAGGCATCAACAGGGTCTCTTCCTGTTACCCTTTACTAGACTCTTGGTGTCTGTAGTACAGCCTATAGCATCTGGGACTGCCTTTTCTGTGTTCCAGTTACGAGAGCTGGAGGACAAGTATGCAGAGTGCATGGAAATGCTTCATGAGGCTCAAGAAGAGCTGAAGAACCTTCGGAACAAGACAATGCCCAATGCCATATCACGTCGGTACCACTCCCTTGGTCTCTTCCCTATGGTAAGCAGATGCAACAAAAACCCTGCACACAACAGAAAACAGCCAACCAAAGGAAAGCTGTTTGCAGCTGTCCTTCAGCTTCAGGGGTGGGATGCTAGGGCCAGATGTGAACATGGGTGAAATAGAGTGTGAAAGGACACCTGACCGATGCATTTGTCACAGCTGGTTCTGAAACAGCGGTGCTGTGCTCTTCCTTGCTGCACAGCTCACAGGTTCTGCTTACACTGTGGCTCATGGGTGGCATTAATTTGCTGTCACACAGTTCTTACACATCTGCTGTACTGTGGTGGCTGATTTCAAGTAGTAGCTTCCTACTTCACTATCGTTAGGGATGTAGCATTACAAGTGTTCTCCGAAGTTCCACCCTTCTTGTCGTATGAACAGGGGCAACTTCTTTATTGTAAGGGTTCCAGAGCACTGGCACAGGCTGCCCAGAGAGGTTGTGGAGCCTCCTTCTCTGGAGACTTCCAAGGCCTGTCTGGATGTGTTCCTCTGTGATCTGTGCTAGACTGTATGGCCCTGCTCTGGCAGGGGGTTTGGACTTGATGATCTCCTTGGGTCCCTCCAACCTGTGATCTTGCAAACATGTTCTTGGTTTAGGGCCAGAGAAGATTGAGAGGTTAATTAGAAGAACATTTGTGGCTGATGTATTTAGTGTGGTAGCATCAGTTAGGGCAGTGCCACTGAAGCTGCCAGCTTGGCTCACCTGGTGTGGTGCAGTGAAATCCTGGGGCTTGTGCAGCCCCCCTCAGTCAGGTGAGGAAGAAAGAGAGAAGCCTCTCAACTAGCCTCGGCTGCTCGAGGCCTCAACTCTTGAGCAACCTTTTAACCCTCCTTTTTTTTTCTGAGATAACAGCTTTTAAGTCAGTCGTTTATCTAAGTAATTTTTCCCTGGATGGCAGCCTGTTAATAGTTAATGCTGTGTTGTTTGTTTTCCCTCTGTTCCCCAGGACTCGTTGGCAGCAGAGATAGAAGGGTCGATGAGGAAAGAGCTGCACTTAGATGAACCTGACTCTCCGGACTTCGCGTACGACCTAACAGCTTTGGCTCCTAATTGATTGATCAGACCTGGAGTTTATCCTTGTGTGATGAGAAAGGAAAAGACAGGAAGTAGTCAAGCTGGGGTGTTAGAAATAAATCCTCAGAGCAGAGTGTGAATGATTGAGAGAAATGAAAAGGAGTTGTTGGTTATTGTCATGATTGTGTTTTCTACTAAACAAGAAAAAGAAAACACTTCCATGTGGGTTTTGCCTTGTCTTAGGAACTTGTCTTCATTCTTGAGTGCTGAGAATGAGAGAAGGTTTGGTTTCTTCTGTTTTACCATGCTGGGTTTCTTCAGTTAATGCCAGGGGATGAGGTCAATTTGATAGATTCTCTCATCAGGTTTTATAGTAGAATTTACCAGGTAATTACTATCTAATCCAATTGTTACAGAGGGCACAGCAGTGCAGGAAGGGATTTTGAGTGGTGATGCACCTTGATGCATGTGCTGAAGTTCTCCTGCATTAAACAATAGACAGATTTGACACAAATTAAGTACTTGTGGCAGTCCCAAAGCTATAGATAGGTAAAGCCTGACAGAAATGGCCTCACTGACGCCAGTTGCATGTGTGCTCCAATAGGTTTATCTCATCAATTTGTCCAAATCATGGGCTGGCTAATTTGAAACAAGATAATCTCGTTTAGAGGGCTGCTTAGAGAAACAGAGTTCACCAAGAAAGCAGTCAGGAGAGGGACAGTAGCCACTTTGCAGAGACCTTCTAAGTATATTTACATAAAGCTTGGCATAGGCTTAAACCTGTGAGCATGAGCCGAGAGTTGGAATTGAGGCTTTGGCAGAGTGAAATGCTGACTAGAAAATGAAAGATCAGAAAGAGGAGAGCACACTCAAACCCCATGGGATCATTTTGTCCTTCCAGTGTAATTCAACTTAGAAGTAGTTGAACTTCTCATGCAGCAGAGGAGGATACCTGCTTTTTCACTTTGTTCCCTGGCTTGGCTTGATTTTTTATTTGCTCATCAGCAGTAATTGTAACCTCCGTGAAACTGTTTATTGATAGATGCTCTTAGATTCAGCTTCTTAAATACAGCTATAGAGCTGTGGCTAGGAGGCCTCCTGCAGCAGCTGCTGGGGGGTGTGTGTGCAGTGTGTGGTGACTGTGCCTGTGTCTGCCCAGGCACCAGAAGAGGGTCTTCGAGACGGTGAGGAACGTCAACCAGGTGGTGAAGCAGCGCTCCATGACTCCGTCCCCCATGAACATCCCAGGCTCCAACCAGTCCTCTGCTATGAACTCTGTCATCTCCAGCTGCGTCAGCACTCCACGCTCCAGCTTCTATGGAGGAGACATCTCCAACATGGTGATAGACAACAAGACCAACAGTATCATCCTAGAGACAGAGTCTGACAATGGGTCAGTACTAGACTTGGCTGTTTCTTTGCTGCTGCCGTAAAGGCAAAGTGTGAGGGAGGTGATTCTCCTCCTCTACTCTGCTCTGCTGGGACCCCACCTGGAGTACTTCATCCAGGTCTGGAGCCCCTGGGACAAGAGGGATGTGGACATGTTGGAGCATGGCCAGAGGAGGGCCACGAGAATGCTCAGAGGGCTGCAGCACCTCTCCTGTGAGGACAGAATGAAAGGGCTGTCCAGTCTGGAGAAGAGGAGGCTCCCAGGTGACCTTCCAGGATCTGAAGAGGGCCTACAAAAAAGCTGAGGAGGGACTTTTTAGGCTATCAGGGAGTGTTTTGAAGCTGTTAACCTGTGCTTATTCTGGGATGCAGCATCACCAGACCAGTTCTTTGCTTTTGCAGCTATGGATCAACACTTCCAATTCATTGAATTCCCACCAGCTTCCACTAACACCAGGGAGTTCTGATCTAAGCTACAGCAAACTCTTTTGATCCTAAAAATAAGTGAAGTGTGTGTGTGTAGATTACCTGATCTGAAAACTTGTGAGCAGAATCCATCAGAACTTTGCATTTCCAAGTACTTGTCCCTTCCCCCAGCACAGTTCCACACTCTGCTGTGTATAATTTCCAGGACAAATGACTTCATGTGTCAAAGCAAAGAACATTTGTCAGCACAGTGCACTCTTGTGACTCACTGTGGTGTTCCTGCAGCATTGGCCCTGGGAGTTGTGGCCTGCTTGCTTGAGAGGCACACAGCAAGCAGACCTCTCTCATCTCTTTGTAGGAGGAAGCTCTTAAGTAAAGTGCAGCTTTTCCAGCCAGGAGGTTCCAGGCAGCAAGTAGGACGCAAAGCCACTTTAGTATGAAAGAGACAGCAAACATTGGTGTTTGCCCTTGAGCTCTCCAGACCAGTTGTTCCCAGGCATAGAAGTTTAAAGGTATTGCTGAAGGTCTCTGAGCTGTTGCGTGGAAGTTTTAAGCGTCTCTAACAATTTTGCTTTTGTTTCTTCTTCCTCTCTTGGGTTTTTGTTTTGTTTTGTGTGTCCTGTTACATTTCAGAAATGAGGAGAGGCTGAAGAAGCCTGGCACTCCAGGGACTCCAGGCTCCAGTGACCTAGAGACTGCCCTGCGGAGGCTGTCCCTGCGGAGGGAGAATTACCTCTCAGAGAGGAAGTTCTTCGAGGAGGAGCAGGAGAGGAAGCTGCGGGAGCTGGCAGAGAAGGGTGAACTCCACAGCGGCTCCGTCACCCCCACAGAGAGCATCATGTCACTGGGAACTCACTCCAGGTTTTCAGAATTCACTGGATATTCAGGAATGTCTATCAGCAGTCGCTCCTACCTGCCCGAAAAGCTGCAGATTGTGAAGCCGCTAGAAGGTGATAACAAAGGGCCTCGGCCTTTATCTGTTCTTCTTAGTGACTCCCTGTGGTCTCTTATCCATCACCAGAAAGCAGGAAACCTTTGCAATACCTACTCTTTCTACTTTAGGGACAGTAATCCACGCTGTTGGTTTGAAATCTTCTAACTGCTGCTTTTTTTTTTTTTTTTTTTTTTTTTTTAAATCACAAGCCTTAAAATTATTAGGAAGCAGTTTGAGCCAGGGCAGTAAATCAATGTCACAGGGCCACACAGGATTCAGGACCTGACCTACACCTCAGCATTGCCATTTCTCATTTAACACAAGGATGGTGAACGAGTATCTGAAATATAAGCAGCTCTAGAGTATTAATTAGCTCTCAAATCTCAGTCTGCAAATAGCCCAGTTGGTCTCTGAGGCTCTTTTTGTGACGAGAATGACCTCTGGACCTCTGGACTGGAAGTGGCCACGCCTGAGTCTCTGTGGCTTTGGGCATGGGGATTTTTCGAAGGTCACATTTCCTCCATAGAAGGTCTCAGAAAAAAGCAAGATATATGCAGATGGTAGTCAGGACTGGAGCTTTGTTTCCAAGTGCATTTCTCTGACAGTAGGCTGCCTCCTTTGGTTCAGTCCTTTCAGGTCGTTGCTGAAAGTTAGCTGAGTAAATCCATTCAAGTCTGAGCCAACAGGAAGCTGTTCTGTAGCACTTGACAGATACTCTTGTGGCATCATTTAGCTTTGCTTTCTCTCTCTAACAGAACTCTCATGTTACATTACATTGTCTGTGTGTGTTTTAATTGCAGAAGTTCCTTTTTTGTTTGTTTGTTTTCCATCTTTTTAGAAGAGATTTATTTCATCTGTAAGGAGCATTTAGCATGAGACATATTGAGAAGCAAAAATAACCCTTCTTGTGAAGAAAGTGATGTGCTGTATCTACCTGTTCAGATGAACCTAGAGCTGTAGCACACCAGTCCATGCTGTTGGCAGCTTTCAGTAGCTTTGTTTCCATGACTGCGTTAAAATGGTCATAAGAATTCTTGTACCACACCAGGGAAGGGATAATGTAGTTCTGTTTCAGTTACTGCTTGCTACCACTGTAATAGATGACTGTCACCATCCCATTACATCTGTTTTTTTTCCTTCCAATAAACTCTTCAAGTCTTTATCATCTTTCTATCTGTCTGGGTTGTTGTTTTCTTTTTTCCTCCCTCGTGGTTACTATTCTCAGTGAATCCTTTTTTTTTTTCTCCCTTAAAATTGTTGCACCCTTTAAAATACTTCTCAAGTTTGGTTTCAGCTCTCATTTGTAGCACGTTTGTATCTGTTTCCTAAGTTTTAGTGTTTGTCCTCTCTTCATAAATACATATTTAGGATTGTGTTCCTTACTTTAGCTTAGTTTTTCCTGAGTATTTTAATAATATTAAACAACTAATATTTTTTCAACATAAAAAGACTACTGGGGCAAACTGGTCTGCTGTA
The DNA here is from genome assembly GCA_013396835.1 of Psilopogon haemacephalus. Taxonomy (NCBI): domain Eukaryota; kingdom Metazoa; phylum Chordata; class Aves; order Piciformes; family Megalaimidae; genus Psilopogon; species Psilopogon haemacephalus. The sequence continues at coordinate 1,367,344 of VWZI01007565.1, forward strand.
CCAGCAGACTGTTGTCGGTGGTTTTGCCTTTTGGTGTTGCTACTGCCTCCCTCAGGGTGCTCATGCCATAAAGTGGAAGTAAAAAGAAAATAAGTTCTACAAGGGATTTCCAGCTAATGCTTTCTGCAATCCTTTAAATCCCACAGTGACATGAGTAGGGTGACAGAAGCACCAAGAATGTAATCTTCTTCTTTTGCACCTTTCAAAAACACCCAAGTAAAGAATGCTTCCTTTTAGCCAGATAGGAGGCTTGCTTGCTGGGCCTTGCTTTAGTTACAGTCCCAAGCACAGAGCAGCACTTCCTCAGGTATCTCTAGGAAAACTGGAATTGATGGCTTCATCCACTTGTGCTGCTGCCACAATGGCAACAATAAGGAATCATAGAATCAGTCAGAGTTGGAAGGGACCACAAGGATCATCCAGTTCCACCCCCCCTGCCATGCCCAGGGACACCCTACCCTAGATCAGGCTGCCCACAGCCTCTGCCAGCCTGGCTGCAAACACCTCCAGGGATGTGGCCCCAACCACCCCCCTGGGCAACCCATTCCAGGCTCTCACCACTCTCACGATGAACGTAAGCATGCAGATGCCAGGAGCAGAAAGCCACATTCCATGGGCTCTGTTCACATGCTTGTGCTGCTCTTGGGTCTCCTCTTGCTTCACCTTGGCACCCTGCTGCATGCTAGTTCTCTCCTGCCAGCTTTTGCTGGCAATGTTATTCCAGTGGGTGGGATTTTTACACACAGCACACAAAGAACTGAGCACACTTAGTCTTTGAATGCTGCCAAGGCATTTGTAGACCAACTCGCTAAATGAGTCAGTGCTCTGGGGAGAGGGGACAGGGGCAGGACAGCTGAAGCTGCTCAGAGCTGGTAGAGATGAAAATACACAAGATCTGTTTGTGTCAGAGGACGTGGCACAGAGTTCTAGCACAGCAGTGATTGGTAGGCCCAGAGGAGAGCATAGGTCCTTGGGGTGGCATTCAGTCGCTAGCTGAGGAGCCAGATGAGTTCTCCCCTGCTGCCTGTGGGTGTGCTTACTGAACCTGATGCGTTGCTGTTTCTGACACCTTGTGGCCTGCTGAATACTGATCATTGAATGTTTTCCTCTGTAAAATGCACCTCTTACTCAAAAGGTTTTCCCCCCAAGGATGACCTACAGGTACTGTAGCATTTAGTTCCGCAGTAGCTGAGCTGTTATAGCATAGAGGCTCAGGCAGGAGCCATCCAAGCACTTAGAGCTGCTGTGTAGGTCAAAGGTATTCTCTGCTTCTGTGTGCCTGGGGATGATGTTGGCTTGTCCACACATGGTAGAAAGCTGAAATTGCTCTGCAATCTGCTGTGCTGTTAGGCAGCAGTAGTGAACTGTGAAAGGTTCTCAGCACTTAGAGTGAGCTTATATGTGGCAAATGCTTCCAGTAGAGATTTCTGTGGGGATGCTCAGATGAACTGCCCAAGAGAGATTCTGAATCCTGGGAATTCAAGGGGGTGGGAATATTGATGGGGAGGAGACGTTCCTGTGCACAAGTAAATGCCACATCTTACTGCCAGACTTTGCCTATTTGCCTCTTTCTGCTCAAATGCAGAAGAGGAGGTGAAGCAGTTTTGATTTTTGGCTCCTCTTCCTAGAAGTATTAAACCCAGGAAACATTGAAGGCTTGGAGCTCCCAAACCTTTGGTCGTCTGGAGAGATGAAGTAGGATTTTCTACATTTTAGGTCCTGGATGGATTCCTGATTTGTTTTGGTTGTCTTTCTGTTCCCTTTCAAGGTTCTGCCACTTTGCACCACTGGCAGCAGCTGGCTCAGCCTCACCTGGGTGGAATCCTGGACCCGAGGCCCGGAGTTGTCACAAAGGGCTTCAGGACCCTGGACCTGGACCTGGATGAAGTGTACTGCCTTAATGACTATGAGGAAGATGAGACAGGTGACATTTCTTACAAGGGCCTAACTACCTCGACGCCAGTTCAGCACACAGAGACCTCAGGTGAGAGGTCACAAGCACAAGTGACTGTTTCAGACAGCAAGAATAACCCCCGCCCAGCTCAGGCTTTCCCAGAGGAGATGCAGGAGCCCGCGACTGACGATGATGAGGGGTCTGGTGAGGGAAACTCATTAAGTCCAGTAAAACTGACATCTTTACAGGAGTTTGATTACTGGGCCATTCTCACATCTCTCCAGAACAGCATCCATAGTGTTGCTTTGTGTGTGGCGTCTGCACGTTGAGGCGTGCAGCAGCTAAAACGTAACCATCCTAACGTTGGCTCAAAAATCCTTTCTTTAACAGTCTTTTAATTTGACTATTTTATTTTTTTTCCCCTTCAGTAACAGCATCTGTGGTCCATATTTTTACTCTGTGTTGATAAGAGAAGGCTGCTAAAAGGGAGTGGTTGATTGGCAAACCTTGGTGTGGCACGTATGCAACGTGAGTGTGTGCTCAGTGCATGCTCCTCAGCGTACATAATGTATAGGTGCTGTGTGTTCTGGAAGCCTGTAGTGCAGGTGTGCTGCTGACTGCTCCTAAGAAGGGATGCCTTGCTTCAGAGTTTTGCGCCTGGGGAGCAAACCAAAGACTTAACCCACGACAAAAGGTGCATCTAAGTTGCCTTTGCAGAAACAAATGGAAGTGCCTTGAGAATCAAGCCAAGAAATTCTGCAAGTTCCATGCAGTTACCTCAGGTGCAGTTGCCTGGTTTGAAATTGCCTTTGAGTTAAAGAATGAAGAGGATGTTTTTATGGAGGCAGTAACAACATTTCCCTCAATGTCTCTCCAAAACACTATTAAATCCTATCCTTCTTATTTAGACCATATTAAGACTTAGGCATTTTGAAGTGATGCAGTAGTGCATGAATTGTTTGATGCTTTGAGCTAATGTTAGTGATCTGCTATTGCACAGGGTTACAGGTTCTCAGGCCAACTTTTGTTTTCATAAGCTATATAGGAGTCTTAGCCTTTGTTAAGATTTGCCATTGGTCAAGAATTATACTTAGTCCAGAATCAGAAACCCGCCACTGTGAGCTGTGTGCTTTGGGGCTAGCATCTGCAGGAAGGCTGGGGAGGGACTATTCACAAGGTCTTGTAATGACACAGCAAGGAGGAATGGGTTTAAACTGGCAGAGGGGAGATTTCAGCTGGGTGTTAGCAGGAAGTTGTTTGCAGTGAGGGTGGTGAGACACTGGCACAGGTTGCCCAGGGAGGTTGTGGAGCACAGAATCACCAAATGTGATCAGAGATCACATAACCTTCCTGAAGGTGTTCAGGACCAGGCTGGATGAGGCCTTGAGTGACCTGTTCTAGTGGGAAGTGTCCCTGCCTGTGGCACAGGGGGTTGGAATTGGCTGAGCTTTGAGCTGGTTTTGGCAGGGTGCATGCCTGTTGTACAGAAAAGCAATAAACGTTGTAACCCTTTGGGCAGGAAGAGAATGCTACAGACTTGAGTCTATTTCCTTTTCAAATGGCATGGATATCTCTCAGCAATTATTTCTCTTTAACAAGTCTGGTGGCAGTTGTGGAGTCTCCTTCTCTGGAGACATTCAAAACCTGCCTGGACACGTTCCTGTGTGACCTGCTCTGGCAGTGGGCTTGGACTTGATGATCTTTCAAGGTGCCTTCCAACCCCTGATGTTCTGTGATTCTGTGAATCTCTATCTGGAGATCTTAGCCTGCATAAAGCCATGTCGAAGCCACATCAGATGCTTTGAAATCACTTTGTGTTGCATGGTTGCATACACAAGAGGAGGAGACCCCAGCCAGAAGAAAGCAAATCTTGCCCAGAGAATACCTGCCTTTGTGCAGCTTTTCCTCTCTTGCTGTTTCCAAAGGCAGAATAGTTCAGAGGTTTGGAAATGTGAATATTCAGAAGAAAATGTTATTGTGGTTCTTGAAGACACTTAACTGAAGTGATGCTCCTGGCATGAATGTGCTGATTCTTGGAGGCTTTGAGTATTCAAGAGTTTCCTCCTGAGACCAGTGCTTTTCTGCAGGACATCTAAAGGCACCTAACCACCTTTAGGAGAGCCGTGCTCACGTTTTACAGCTGCTGCTCATCTGCAGCTTGCTGTGGTGTTTAGCCCAGGCACCAGTTCCAGCACACCCTCTCCTCTCCCTGTGCTGCCAGCCAGGAGGTTGCAGTGCAGCAGCACTGGGTGCCAAAGCTCTGCACCAGCTGGCTGAAAATTCAGATTGAATGATATTTTTAACACTTTCCTGAGCAGAATGTGGTGTCCTAAGTGCATCTGGTTTGCTGTTTGCACCCAGCAAAATAGCCCAGAAGCTCTGAGTGCTGAAGCTGGATCTGAAAGAGCTCTGAGCTGGGTGAAATCAGCTTTGTGTTTTGAGTGGAGAAAGCTGCTTTAGCAGAAGATGGAACTCTCTGCACTCAGACTGTTACCTGCCTTTTTCTTTTTTCCGTTCCATCTTCAGTATTTTCACAGAAATTTTAGATGTGTTTAGAAGAGCTTCTCAGCTATGCTTTGCTTTTTTTTTTTTTTTTTCCTTTTTTTCCATTAAGAGAGCTCAAGTTAAGAATCATTAACTCCTGAGAGGCACAACAGGATGCAGCAGCAGCCTGAGGTTTAGCTTGACGTTGAATTGAGAGGAAAATGCACACAGAGTTTACTTTGTTTTTTTCCCTAATGGATACAATTCCTGATGTCTCTGTAAATTTTCTTGTCTGCTGAGTTATGTACGGATGTTTTTTTTCCATGCAGCTACCAAGCCTCACTGTTAATCACCTACTGCTTTGAAAAGCAAGGTTTAAATAAAGCATTTGGTTACAGAGTCCTGAGGAGCAGATGTTTATACGGGAAGCACAACTGCTGCGGTGTCTGTATGTGGGAAGGTACAGACTGGTTACCAGCTCCTGCTGTACGACTGCCTCAAGGATTTCTACCAGCTCAGGCTGTGACCATTCTTGTGTGAAAATCACTGGCACTGAATCCTGTGTGTCCATTTTACAACCTGTGTTCATTTCCAGGAGCAGGTTCTCACTCTCTTTGTATTGTGTCCAAGGGACGGGAAGTGTTTCGGCAGTCTGATACAGCCCAGTGCTGACTGGCGGAGGAGGAAGCTGGTACAGGACTTTCTTAGTGGTATTGGAAGGGTGGAATGCAGCCTTGGAAATTGATTTGCTGATTTTGAAAAGTCATCTCAATTAGTTTCCTCTGATTAGAGTCAATGATTTCTCTACTTTTAGTAGCCTTCTCCTATCTCTGACTCATTGCTAGAGATGAGTCCTGCTTTTGCTGGCGCCGCTGTGTACCTTCCACCTGCCTGTTCCCAGCCTGAGGGGATGCCCAATGGGTAACACGGCTGGGGGAAGTGCACTTAACTGTATTGCAGCCCTGTGCTTTGGGTTCAGCTTGCAGTCTTAAACCAGCATCACTTTACTCTGTTCATCATCCAGGGGTAATTACTTTCTTTCTACATGCTTTGTGTTGGAAGTCCTTTTGCATTCTCTAAATAACTGATTTTTTTTCCTGTCCAGTTACCTGAGCTCTTTCTCCAGATTTTCCTTTAACTCTCTGCAGAATGGGGGAGAATCATGATTGCTAGGCTGTGCTCCCTTGTAGTAGCTTTTCTAGTGCTCATACTAATCTCTAAAGCAGCTGGATTCCTGAAGCATCTCTGGAGGTGAAGTAGAGCTTGTTGTTCCTTTATGCTGTGCTAACATCTGAGTGTGGGAACCCACTCCAGTGGGCCTTTGGAAATAGCCTTCTCTAATGTCTGGCAGCAGATTCCAGCACTGAGAGGTGACCTCACATTGTGTGCTTCACCACTTCTGCTTCCACCCTTCACACTCCCCATGCTCTAGCCTTCACATGCTGCTTATGTGTGTTCTTAAAGGACTATCTGACCACACACACTGGTTTGGAGCTGTGACACTTCATACCGTGATACAGGGAACACAGCCACAGCTAAGACTTGCCTTGCTTCTTCTCAGCATCTCTGGAAGTTCAGAATGGTGTCTGTCTGTCCTTTGCACTGTGTTCAGTCTTTGTGTACTGTGAGATGGAAATGTGGCTTAACCAGGGAATGGCTCAGAGGGTTGGGCAGGACTGGGGAGGGGAGGGAACTGCACACAGGTTTTACTGTGCATGTCTTTTGACCACTGCTAAGTTGGCTTACTAACTCAGAGAACCTATGCAATCATGATATCTTGGATGTAATGTTTAACTCTAGGTGGTTTCCAAGCAGCTTTTCAGATGCATGGCTCTTGAATTTTGTACTCATTTTGCACTGGCCACAGCTGCATTACCCAGCAGGTTAGCATAGCCAGAGAAAAAGCTCTACTAAGAAAGAAACAACTTGGCCCAAGTCCTTAACTTTTGTAATTGGGCTGTATTGATTCTTCAAATTACTGGCAAGCTGAGTGGCACTTTTTACAGCCACATTTGTGGGGCAAATTGTTGACAGTTACTCAAGGCCTGCTGTGTCTGGCAGCTGAGGGCAGGTGTCCTTCAAGGACCTTAACACAGGCACAAGAGCAAAGTCACGGATGAACAGTAGTGGATCCAAACCTCACCACTTCCTTCACTGTAGCTGCAAAAAATCAGAGACAAACAGTGATGTGTCTGTCCCCTCCCCATCCCAACAACCTTTATTCTTGTAGCATTAGCAAAGTGGATCCATTCCTGAGAAGTAATGGGGGATACCTTTTTGTGGATCAATCAAAAAGCTGAAATGCAGGAGCCTCCAGAAAGCCTCGGTGCTCCTGAGCTGCCACTAGAAAATGCTGCTGCTGATTTCCCACCCCAGCTCAGATGGGGTCTAGCACCGCTTTGCCTAAATTTGGCTTGAGCAAGACTTCCCTGTGGTGCTGGTGCTCATGGGGAAGTTTCAGCAGAGCCTTGGAGCTGTAGATGTGTTTGTTCTGGAGAACAAGCATCCCTTAGCACGCAGCAGCACTGCCGTATTTCACTTTGCTTGCATTGATCCTCCCTCAAGTACCTCATCACTGTTTTACATCTGTCTTATCAGCACACAGAAGTTTTGGTTTTCCCCTTTTTCTGTGTAAAATGCAAAGAATTTGCTTTGTTTTGATTTAGTACCTCATCCTGGGAAGTGCATGTCACAAACCAACTCCACCTTCACCTTCACCACCTGCCGCATTCTGCACCCTTCCGATGAGCTCACACGAGTCACACCAAGGTAAGGGTTTCCCATGCTGGCAGAGCACTCAGCTCTCAGGATTTGCCCTGGGAGGAGATGGCATAAGCAAAAACCTTTGCCCCACTGGGCAACTACAGCATTCACTCAAATTATTCCTCCCCTCGTGAGTTACCTCAACTCGATTTTATTTGAGAGGCCACTGAAAACATCTTTAGTTTTGTTCTTTCTGGTTAAAATCTTAACGGATCAGACATGATTAGGTTGGCTTCCAATATCCAAATCTGATAACCCCAAGTCCTCAAACTAGTTGTGTGGATGCACAGCACATGACCTCTCACCAAAAAAAAAAAAAAAGAGGAGGTATTTCTGGGCAGGAAAAATCTGAGTTTTGGCACAGAAGAAAAAGGGATGCACGGGTAACAAACTGCAGGAAGTACCTGAGGAATGGAGGAGGAAATATGCCTTAATGACAAGCAGGAAGCTGTCTACCTTGTGCCTCAGTTTAATTGTTGGAAATGAGTTTAGAGTGGCCAGGCTGAAGCTAATCAGCTGGCTTAATAAAGGCAGTTGGCATGTGCAGGCAGGACACGCCGATGGAAGGCAGTTCTGGAGCCTTAGAGAAGGTGAAGAGCTGACAGCCAGCAGGGTGAGGGAGTTTCATACAGTCATAGAATGGTTTGGGTTGGAAGGAGCCTTTTAAGGGTCTTCTAGTCCAACCCTGCTGCAGTGAACCTTCAGCTACATGAGGTTGGTCAGAGCCTTATCCAACTTGATCTCGAATGTTTCTAGGGATGAAGCATCTGCCCACCTCTCTGGGCCACCTGTGCAGTGTCTCACCACCCTCACTGTAAAAAATGCCTTCCTTCTACCCAGTCTAAATTTCCTCTCTTGTCCTGTTGCAACAGGCCTTGCTGAAAAGACTCTGCCATACCTGAAGAGGGAACTCCCATAAGTCAGCATGAAAAGAATGCTTTTGCTGTTCCAAATCACTCCCTGCCCCTTGCAGCAGCTGTGTGAAGTGTTCTGCAGGTGCCCATGCAGAGACAATGTGTCTAGGCTGGTGCAGGCATGAGCTGGGCATTGTCTGCCTAGGGAGTGCATGGCAAGTGAGGGTACAGAAGAAATGGGTGATGGTTAAATGTAACTTTTTTCTGCTCCTCTTTTTGAAGTTAGTTTAATCATGGCTGGATTTTCTTTACCCTCCTCTGTCTTCCTCTCCCCTCAACACTGTCACTGGAGAGATCCTTTTATGTGGCTGCGGTTCTTAATTTTCTTCTTGTTGAACTGCCCTTAATGGTGGCTGTAAGAAACTCCTTCATTTTGGGGCACTGAATGGAACAAATCACCTATAAACTGAGAGCTGAGTTCAGGACATTTCCCGGTGCCTTAGGCACCCCAGAGTTGACCCTTCCTTCGGGAGTAAAAAGAGCCAACTAAATCCTGTGGTGTTTTCAGCAGAGGCGTTGAAGGAGCTGGTCCTCACCGACTGTAAATGGTTCTTCACAGGTCGTATGAGGAGGATGAGGAAACTGCATTATGTCTGCTTGTGCTGAGAGGAGGCATAGGGCAGACACTCTGAGCCAGCGTGGCAGGGGGTGAGCTATGCTGCCAGCAGCCTCTGCCTCGGCAGGGTCACCTACAAGGAATGCCAGTGTGTGTGGCACCAGCTAACCCAGAGAGCTCTGGTGTTTGCTGCCTGGTTGTGTTTAACCTTGCCTCTAACCTGGGAGATGCTCTAACCTGACTGAATTCCACCTGGCTGAATCAAGTGCTCAGTGATTTCTTTCCAGTCTAACCCTGCAGCTGTCACTAGGCTGAGTTGCTGAGGCCAGCTGCAGTCTGTGCCTGTGGTTGTGTTCAGGCAGTTCAGCAGCATTGGTCAGTTTGATGGGGGAAAGATTTCCTGCTGGAAGCAATACCAAAATGATGACCCCAAAGCAACCCCTACATCAAAGGCACTTTTTGCAGGGATGTCTGATGGTTTTTTATTGTACTTTATTGTGTAGCTGTGCTGGCAAATCAGTAAGAATATTGGTGAAGTACTTGTGCAGCTGAAATGTGGAGCTGGAGAGAATGAAGCTGCTGGAGTTAGTAAGCTCTAGTGGAGGGCTGTGGTTTTCCTCTGGTGACTAGGGCATCCCAGAAGCCTGATAATTAACACTCCATATCTGGGTTTCACAGTGTGCTTGGTCCTACTCTGTAGGAAGTAATTTCACACAGTAAGGTGTGTTCTTTTCCCCACCTCGTGCCAGTGTGGGAGGTGCGTCACAGTGGCTGTCACTGCTCTTCAGTGCCACCATGAACTGGAAGCAGAGCTGTGAAGATGCAGCTTTAATCCGTGCTGAAGGGAAGGACTCAGAAAGCTAACTTCCCTCTCCTCTCAGCCTTTCCTCCTTAGCCCTGCTGTGAGGAGTCCTTCTCCTCTGCCCGATTGATTCCGCAGAGAGGCAGGGGAGAGCTTGCTTGGCACATCTGCAGCACTGACAGCCGCAGCCCACGAGGGGGCGCAAGAAGCCCAAGTCGAGCGTCTCTTAGCGAGGCTGCTTCTGTTGTGCCAACCTCAGCCCTAACTTCCTCAAACCTGTGTTGCTACAGTTTCCAGGGAGGAGCGAATGGGATTGCTCCTGTGGGTCATGCATGTCCCCATAGCTGGTTTCTGGAATGACTGAGTACACCACGGCTTCCTGAATGGTATGCCTGGACTGCCTGAGATGTGGAGTGAGGGTTATCCCTAGGGAAACATCCTGTGGCTAAGGCATAAGCAACAAGTGTGGTGAGGATGACACTGTGGCACCAGAAACACTCAAACCTCGGTGGCAGTGAGGTCTGGGTAGAGAAACCTGCCACTTGTCCTGGCCATGGGTGTTCCTGCCTGGTTAGTACTATCCTGTCAGCTCTACACAGTTTGTTCTGAGGAGGAGCTGGAACTGGGGTGCAGCGTAGCTGTGTTTCAACCTGGAGAAATCAGTGCTTGAGCAAGTGAACAGCAGCACAGCTCTTGGGCATGCCTGCTTTGCTGCTGGGGTGTTGGTTACCAAGTGACAACCAGGAGCCTGGCTGTGTTTTCTCAGAATACTTTGGGTTCTGAGAATACTCCAAGGGCTCTCTAGTGCAGCCTGCAGTGGGTAGGGATGGGTTCAGCTATGCCAGGTCGCTCACACCGATGTGCATCTCCATCAGAAGTCAGATCCCTTCCCCATAACTGAAAGCCAATTCAGCAGAAGGATTTAACTTCACCCATGTGCACGTTGGTGAGAATGCCAAGTTCCAGCAGCTATGCTACAAATAATGTCCCCTTCTGCCCTTGCTGCCCTCCCTGCTGCGACCCAGAAGCGCTGGAAGGGGAAGGAGCAGTTCTTTGTGCTAGAAGCAATGCTAAAACCAAATCAGTCTTGCTTGTCCCATCAGTCAAGTGCTGCAGCTTCTGTGGCTCTTGGAGCTGTGACAGGAAAGATAGCTGCAGCTGTTGCTCCCAGAACTTTTCAGGTTCCCAGTGCCTCAGAAGAAGTGTGGTGGTGTTGGGGAATAGCTGCCTGGCAGGAGAGGTGAAGGGTGCAGAGCAGGGAGCAGCGTGTTGCAGGAGCATGGGCTGTCCCTGTCAGCATGCTTGTGGGGAGCTGGGAGCTGCCACTTTCTGGTGTGCCCTCCGAGTGGCTAAAAGCCCCTGTGCGGTGTTGGGAGTCCTGCTTGCAGTCAGCTGTGCCGCAGTGGTGGTGACAATAACTTGCCTGCTCCTTTGCTTGCAGCCTTAACGCAGCACCTACTCCAGCTTGTGGCAGCATTGGCAACCTGAAAGGCACCCCGGTGGCCACTCCTTGTACTCCTCGGCGTCTGAGCTTGGCCGAATCCTTCACTAACCTGCGGGAATCCACCACCACCATGAGCACGTCCCTGGGCCTGGTGTGGCTGCTGAAGGAGAGGGGCATCTCGGCAGCGGTGTACAACCCGCAGAGCTGGGACAGAGCGGGCAGAGGCACTCTGCTGAGCACCTACCCCCCCAAGATGGCCATCATCCCTTCCACCCCGCCCAACTCGCCTATGCAGACGCCTTCCTCATCCCCTCCATCGTTTGAGTTCAAGTGCACCAGCCCACCTTATGACAACTTCCTGGCTTCGAAGCCTGCTAGCTCCATCCTGAAGGAGGTGAGGAACAAAAAGAACATCAGGAACAGCGAGAGCCAGACTGACGTCTCCGTTTCCAACCTGAACCTCGTGGACAAAGTCAAGAGGTTTGGTATCGCCAAAGTTGTGAGTTCAGGGCAGACTTCAGCTCCCCCCTTAACTGACGACCAGGGACCTCTTCTCTGTGGAGCACAGGGACCGGTGAGGGCCCTTGTTCCTGGAGGCCTGGCACCAGAGGGTCTCCCGTTGGGCTGCCCTGCCGTGACCAGCGCCATTGGGGGCATCCAGCTGAACACTGGCATCCGAAGGAACCGGAGCTTCCCCACCATGGTGGGTTCCAGTATGCAGATGAAGGGGCCCACGTCCCTGCCCTCGGGGATCCTCATGGGAACCAAGCTCCCGAAGCAAACCAGCTTACGGTGAGGGACTCCATTTTTACAGCTGGTCTTTTTAAAAAGAAGAGAACACTCCCACCTTCTTCTGCCCTTCCCTGCCACCCTTCCATTGCCTCCTGAGTTTGACAAATCAACTTCGTGCCTAATGGGAGAAATGTGTAAACTTTGTGTACAATGTGTAAATAGGAAGCAGACCTCTTGTGTAACTCACTGGAGCCTTTTACTGTCGCTGGAGTTCAAAAGGCTCCTGGGTCTGATGTGCAGAGGTTCACTTGCTAACCTTTCCAAGGGGTTGCTTGCTTCTTGCTTGTGGGTTTTTGGTTTGGGTGTTTTTTTGTTTTTTTTTTTTAAGATGCACTGAAAAAACAAAACACACAACAAAACCAACATAAAATAACTTGACTAGGAGAAGATGAGTTCTGTAGCTGGCCTGGCCTGAGTGCAGGGTGCATGGGAAGCTGTTGAATGTGTTCTGTCAGACCTCCTCTGCCATCCCTCGAAGCACGGAGCGGTTGTGCTCTGTTAAATGCCGAGGCAAGCACTTGGCTTCACCTCTGCTAGCTCTGATTCTGCTTCTGTAGGTGAGTTGAGCTGAGTGCCTGAATGAATGAAACTTGCTGCTTTTTTTTTTGCCGTTTTTTTGTTTTTTTCCTGCTCTGTGTTCTCCTCCTTCCCGAGATGATAAACTTGAACTAAGGCCATGCCGAGGTCAGCGGCCAGCTGGGTACCGGAACGTTGACCTCTCCCTGCCACAGCCCTTCCACTGGCGCGCTCACGCTCTGTGCCACTTGTTTTGGTGGGCTTTTTTGTTCTGTTTTTCAATGCTACACTGGGTTGTGGAAGGGGAAAATGCTTTGCCATGTGTTGCTGACACTGCAATATGCTTTGTCAATGCCCCCAGAGAGAACAGTTTTCACAGCTTGTCAGGCAGACGTGGCAGTGACTTCCCTGTGAGTCGAAGTTGCGCAGCAGAGTGACAGATGAGAATGTTGACCAAGAACATGTAGCAAAACCAGTGCTGGAAAGGGTGGCCTGGAGACCTCAGCAGAGAGCCACAGCAAACGTTTACTAACAGGATGGTACAAGCTGGAGAGAGTAACTTCAAGTCCTCGTGATGATCTTCAGGTCTTGTGCCTGTCGAGGACCACGCTCTTGTAAGCAGGGTGAGATGAGAGTATTCCACACCCATTTTCTCTTCTCTTTTCTCATCCAGAGTTGGACCTTAGCACAGGTAACACTGTAGGAACCTCTTTGTGTCACAGTGGTTTTAAACTGAGAAAACACATCCTAAACCCAAACATCTAACCCTTACTTGTTCAGAAAGGAAACAAGCCCTCATGCAACCCTTAGTTACAGCCAGGTGATCCTAACTGGTACTGCAGGGTTGTTTCCTCTGTTTCTCCCAAATTTCTGCTGGGTGCTTGTGGAGAGAATTGAAATATCCTGGAAGAGACTGAAGGGAGCTGGTTTCTAGAGCTGAGTTTGCTGGTTTCTTCTCAAGCTGAGCTACACTTGTTTGTTGGTTTGTTTCTTTGGACAGGGAGATGGAGAGGAGCGAAGCAGGGAGGGTTTGACATCTGCTTTCTTTTCCTTGCACTTCTTGCGGTATCTTAAACCAATTCCCTGTACGTTGACATTGCCACACTACACAGAATTGCTGTGAACTGCTGTTTGTACCAGACTGTTACTGAATCATTAGCACTGATGATCTCCTGTGTAAATGAAGCTGTACTTCTGGTCTCTGTGAGGAGGCATAGGTGGGTGGCTTGCTGCTCGTCTTTTTNGAATGAAGTAGCTCTTGAAGTAGTGCCATGGACACTAAGGATATTTTTTTGAGAAAGAAAAAAAAACAAACAAACAAACAAAAAATCAACCCTGAACACATGGGTCAGCTGCTGCATGTGTTTGAGGACTTCTATTTATTCTCTGAACTGACAAACGTTTGAGTGAGACGCCCTCGGCTCTCCTTGCTGTCGTCTGTGTGCACTTATTGCAAGTAACATTTCAGTATCTTTTTATTTGAATGTATCTTCAAACAGTAGGTAGAATTACAGCTGATTCTGAAAGAAAAAAAAAAAACAACAAAAAATACAGCCCAACTCATGGACTCGATGGACCATTTTATATCCCCAGAGGAAGAAAGCAATACCGTGTGAGAAGTGGCGCTGTAAAAGGTAATTGTGCAATCGGGAAGCACTATTTAGCCTTTCAATAAGCTGTAGGAGCTGTCCACCCACCAGGGAAAGCAATTGTAACACATCAGGAAGATGAAACTCGAGTTTTCTTCACTAATACCAATAAAATAATGGAAAAGCTGCGTTGCTGTGTATTATTCACTGTTTCCCCTCTGGTTTTGAGGTGGTTAATCTTCCGCTGTGATGCCTCGCTCCCATCTCTCAGCCAAAGAGAAGTAGCAGGCCCTTAGCAGGTCTGGGGTTTAAATTCTTAGGCACAGAGGTTGTTGAAGCGTGGAGATTTTGAAGGCACTGCTGAAGCTTAGGTCAAAACCAGAAGCAGAGAAGCGAACGCAGCTTTTTTGGTTTGGAATTCCAGGCGAGCAGAATCTAATGCTGTGTGTTTGGAGCAAGAGAGGTTTTAATAGTTGCTCCCATCTTGTGAACACATCTGTTGGCAGCTCTCCACCTGGGACTGGAAAGCTCAGTGGTGTTGGTGAGGTGTGCCCTGCCTGCCTTTGCTACAGACACATCTTCATGTTGAAGAATTGGCACTGTTGGGCTGTGCTGTGGCCTCTTGCTGGGCACCGTTCAGACCTACTTTAACTCAGTTAATCAGCCAACTGAGACCACAGGGCAGCAAGAAGAATAAAGCTGGTGCCTAGAGGTGTCCTTAGTTGTGATGTAGGCAGGGGGCTTTCATGTCAGAGTGGCAAAGCCTCCAGAAGCTGATCATGTTTGGACTTAAAAGATTAGAGAGATTTTTGTCCTGCTGAAGTAGGTTTCAAGCTGTGCCGAATCCAATTGCCGTTGAGTTGGCAGAGGCACTTAGGGATGATTAAAGCTGTACCAAGCACACTGCCACATCGTTTGCTTTCTCCAGCAGGATTTTAACGAACTTGGGGCACCCAGAAGTCAGACAGCAAAAGCTTTCACTGCCCTGCTAGGGCATCCGAGTTTTAGCTAACTTGGAAATTGCTTCAGGCAGGCTGCGGAGAGGCACTGCGTGGTTTATCTGCAGAGCTGGGCTGCAGCTGGCAACAGCTGGCTGCAGCATGCCCTGGCCCAGCCCAGCTGCTGCTGAAGATGCATCCAGCTGCTGCCCTGTGAGCAGTGAGGGCAGAGGGTAGGTGATGCAGCAAAGCGTGGAAAGCAGAGCAGGGTCCACACAAAAGTCTACAACTACCTGAAGGGAGGTTGTAGCCATCTAGAGTTGGGCTCTTCTCCCAGGCAACCAGCCTGAGAATGAGGGGACACAGCCTCAAGTTGTGCCAGGGGAGGTACAGGCTGGATGTTAGGAGGAAATTCTGCACAAAGAGTGATTGGCATTGGAATGGGCTGCCCAGGGAAGTGGTGGAGTTGCTATCCCTGGAGGTGTTCAAGAAAAGCCTGGTTGGAGCACTGAGTGCCATTAGATAGGGTTGGGTGCTAGGTTGGACTGGAAGAGCTTGGAGGTCTCTTCCAGCCTGGCTGATCCTATGATTCTATGATTCAGCAAGAAATGACAGTTTCCAATGTGAGACAGATAAAAATGTCAGTTAATAACCCAGATGCAAATGAGACTTTTTACCTGGTGAAGCATTCATGAAGGGGGCTGCAGGGAGGTGCCCACAACCTGGGTAGAGTTTCCTACCTGGCTGATTCTATGATTCTAAAGCAGAGCAGGATCCATGCTTGGTCCTGTACCAAGCAGCAAGGCAGGTGAGGTTTCAGATCCAGTATGCTGGCATAGCTCAGGCTCCCCTTACCTGCTGCCCCAGCTCCCCAGGAGAGCTGCCTCTTGCTGGGCTGCAGGTACTCCCTCGTTCTTGGGGCTGTCTGGGCTTTCCCTGTCCCATGTGAAGCTCTTGCTGCTTCCACCCTCTGTTTACAGCTGCCATAGGCAGGGCCCTGCAGGGGCAGAGCCATTTGGGTCTGTCTTGCTCATTTACATCCTCCCTCTCTCCGGGGAGGTTTGCCAGCACCTTTTTTGAAATCAAGTTAATAAAGCTGGAAGAGGTCTAATTGGATCAAGTGGCTGGAGCAAAGAAAGTGCCTTTAAATAGAGAGGTATTGATTTGCTGTTTTGCCCCTCCGCAGGCGCTGCCACACAGGAGCTCTTGAGCAAAGCTAAATTAGATGTCAGAGCTGGCCGTGTTGGGTAAGTCCCCTCCCAGCCAAGCACCAGAGGTGGTGCCAGTGCTGAAATCTGCAGGCCACTTCTCAGCCCAAAGCCTGGGTTGGACCCGAGGGGTCATAAAACCATAAATTGTTTGGGGCTGGAGGAGAGCTTTAGAGGTCATCTATTCCACCCCCTCTGCAGTGAGCTGGGACATCCCCAGCTGCAGCAGGCTGCTCAGAGCCCCACCCAACCTCACCTGGACTGTTTCCAGGGATGGAGCTTCAGCCACCTCTCTGGGCAACCTGGGCTGGGGTTTTGCCACCTTCCTTCTATGTAGTCTCTTGTAGTTTTAAGATGCGTTCTTCTTGCTGAAGACTGAGGGAGTGGTGGAACCGAGAAGCTCCTGTGCAGGCAGCAGTGGCAGAGCTGCACAGCAGACCTTCATTTTTTGTGCCCGGCCAGAAGAGGGCCCCACTGGCCTGTGCCGACTGGCTGAGATGCTCAGGAAGGAAAAGAAGAGCTGAGCTGTGTTCAGTCATCCTCTAGATGCTAGGTGAGTCCCTGCAAGCCCCTTTCTCCCTCTGGCTCTGTTGCACATCAGCAGTACTGCTGCAGTGTTGGAGATGACATGTGCCCTGGCTGCAAAAAGCAATGAGACCATGGTTCCAGCCACCAGGAAAGGTGGCAGATGTGACCACTGACACATGCCAGGCTGGGGGTAGGCTGCCAAAGACAATCACTGCTGTCTCTGAAGGGGTTGCAAAGCCAAACTTCACTTGCACTTGTTTGACAAGGAGAAAACAGAATTCACAGGTGAAACAGCTCGCTCTGTAACTTGCTTCCTTGTGACATCAAACGAGGAAATGTGTGGCTGAAGGTGGTGGTGGCCTGGCAGGGGTGGAAGCATTACATTGTGCCTGGGAATGGTGCCTTGGAAGTTGTTGTTCACCTGTTGGGGATACAGACAGGCACAATCCCTGATACCTGCAAGGGCAGTAAAGCCTCCCAAGGTGTCCCAGGCACCATGGTCTCACTCGTGGGGCAGTTTTGTACCACAGGAGACAGGGCCATGGAGCTCCTCTTACCTGGGAGCCAGGTGGTGAAGCCATTTGGTATGTGGCAGGCAATGAAATGTTGTCCCTGAGCAGAGAGAGCGAGGTAAAAGCTCTGCAGCCTGGTACTGGTTTGGCACAGCAGGGCTCAGCTCCAAGTGTGGGGCTGTTGGCAGGTGAGTGCTCAGCACCATCTCATGGTCTAGTGGCAGTGCAGCATTAACACTTGGACCTGATGCTCTTAAGGCTCTTTCCCAACACAGAATTGTTTGTTTCCCTCCTCCTCCTCATGCCAGTGGGTGACAGCTGCCTCAGGCTGCCTCTGTGCTACATGGGAGCAACCTGAGTTCTTGTGGGGCACTGACCAGGATTACCTTGGTACCTCCTCCCCTCGGCATCATCTTCTGCTCTGCTGGGGCCACTGTCCTTGCTCCCTCCCCAGATGAATGCTGGGCTCACCACACAGCAGGCAATGCTCTGTTTGTTCAGCCATTTGCAGCTGGCAGCAGAACTTCCATAACCAGTTGGCAGCACAACAGAAATTAGACAGGGAGGCGAAACGTGTTGGTGTTTGTCCCTCTTGCAGTGCTAAGCACTGCTGACTATGGGCTACAAAACAGGGGTTTGGTGTCTGTCAGTCCTTCACAAGCAGGGTCCCCATGAAGATGCCTGGCCTGGCAGTATTGTGCAGTTGTGTTTGTATTTGGGTTAAGTTCCCCCCAGCATTCCCACTTTTTGGGACTGAGAGAGATTTCCCTGACCAGCAGCACCTTGGCCTGACTGCCCCACACCTGGATTCGTGCTGCAGAATGGAACACGTTCTCCTGCCCCTCTTTCCAGTAAGACACCCAGCAGCGTGTGGGGACAGGACAAGAAGGGGGTAAGTGAAATCATTATTTTAATAGAGTGTCATTGTAGGAGAAACCACCAAAGAAAGAAAAAACACCTTCTGGAAAAGTCTACAGAAGTGTGTATTGCGTTGGGTGGTCGTACAGACAAACGTACAGCACATACAGGACATACTCTTTAAGACACAGACTCCGAGAGGACAACAAATGACTCTGTAGAGACACGGGAGTGTGATCTGTGCTTCTCCTGTGGCTGTGGCTGGCTGCTCTCTAGGAGGAGTACTCATACTCCTCGGCGCTGCGGCGCCCAAAATCCATCCAGCCCATGTAGTCTCTGTCGTTTATCCTGTGCGTGGGGTCGATGCTCTGTACCCTGTTGCCCAGAACTGAGAGTCTCCCAGTGGAACCTGAAGGAGAGCAGACAGTAAGTGGTCATGGTTCCCAGGTGCATCCAACCCACAACAGCAGGCTCTCCTTTTGCTTCCCCTTTCTCATTCATCCAAGACCAACCCTCCCTTCCTGGTATTTGGAGAGGTGCAAAATAACTCTGCTCCAGAGCAGACTCAGGCCTGAGACAGGATGCTCAGAGGGCTGCAGCAGCTCTGCTGTGAGGACAGGCTGAGAGAGTTGGGGTTCTGCAATCTGGAGAAAGGAAGGCTTCCAGGAGACCTTGGAGTGGCCTTCCAGTATCTGAAAGGGGCTACAGGAGGGGTTGGGGAGGGACTATTGACAAGGTCTAGTAGTGACAGGATGAAGAGGAGGAATGGGTTTGAACTGGCAGAGGGGAGATTGAAACCTGTCCTAGAGGGAGGTGTCCCTGCCTATGGCACAGGGGGGTTGGAACTGGCTGAGCTTTGAGCTCCCTTCCAACTTAAACCATTCTGTGATTCCACCTTGGCCCCATGTTGCTGCAAGAGCCATTTGGAGCTCTGACAGTGCACATTCAGTAGCAGGCAGAGCAGAGGTTTAGTGGAGAAGTGGGAGAGCTGTGTGCAATATGTAGCTGGAGATGTCTGTTACTGGAATTACACAGAGCTTAGGACTCTGTCAGGAATATTTTCCTTGTTGATCCAAAGCTTTCAGGATTCCTTTCACAGCAGGGCTGGATGCTGATCTCTGATCTTGCCTTATCCTTTCTGCCTTCCTTTCTTAAGGCATTGAAGACACAAACTGTTTTCAGGGAGAATTTATGCTTTAAACAGAGGGGTTGTGACCCTCTGTTTTGACATCCTCACATCATGTAACTAAAAATCATTTCTCTGTACTCCCTGCAAAGAGCCAAAATGGACAGCTATGGCAAATAATTAGACTGAGCTTAAGCCTTAAGTGAGGAAGGAACAGATCAAACATAGTAGTAGTCAAGGCTTGAGGAACACTTAGATTGATCAACAAGGAAAAGAAACCCAAATCAAACCCCACAGCTGCTATGATTAGTTCCTTTTGGACTGAAGGAACCCTTCTGAGCTTTTGTGTTTCACAGTTTTCCTTGTGTTATGATTTATGATGACCAAATCCAGCTGCGTTGTTTTGTTGGTTGCAGATGGATGGGAGAGAAAAAACTACCCCAAAACCCCCCAAAGCAACCATGTTTTAGTCACCTCCCTAATACAAAGTGAAAAAAAAAAAAAATCAGCTACTTCTCTCTAGAATTCTACCCTTGTATGTTCCAAACCTGTGAAATTCACGATGCAAAATATGCAGGTAAGTGGGTGAGAATTCTTCTTGGCAGTGTATTCAGGCAGGGCCAAGGCAGTGCAGAACCATCACTCAGATGTTGGTCTTTAGAAGATCTTGGAGCCTGCAAAGCCCTTCAGGCTGTAATGGCTCCCCTAGGACCACTGTGGGCTGGCCTGGCAAGGGCTCCTTAGGGCACGGTAAATGTGTGTGCCACTGACTCAACAGCTACAGCATCTCCCCTGCACGGTGCCAGGGTCACACTGACAGCCTGCAGACGAAGCTAATTGAAATCTCAGCGTCACAAACAGTAAGATCCATTCCTTGACAGCACCTTCATAACCTTCCCTGCAGGCACCAGGGATGTCCTGTGGAGCCTTCAGACTCCATGCACGGCAAACGCATTCAGAACGGCAATGGTTTGGCTGCCAGGCTGCTCTTCAACCCTAACCTCTCCAGAAAACTTAACTCTCTCACTGTTTTAACTGGGAACATTATCCAAATTTGGCCTTTCTGCTAATTATAATGGCAAACACCATTGTTGGCAACCAAATTCCCTGATATTCCCCCTGCAAGCTGGAATTCTTTACTGGGTGTTATGTGTTAAGGTATTTGGAAATCATAGAATCACAGAATGGCTCAGGTTGGAAGTGACCTCAGAGCTCATCTCTCCCCAACCTCCCCACCATGGGCAGGGACACCTCCCAACTAGACTCAGCTGCTCAAGGCCTCATCCAGCCTGGCCTTCAACACTCCCAGGGAGGAGGCAGCCACAGCCTTCCTGGGCAGCCTATTCCAGAGCCTCACCACCCTCACACTGAAGAACTTCTTCCTCAGCTCCAGTCTAACCCTGCTCTGCCTCAGCTTCAAACCATTACCTCTTGGCCTGTCTCTAGACACCCTCATGAGAAGTCCCTCTGCAGCCTTCCTGCAGGATCCCTTCAGGTACTGGAAGGTAGTTCTGAGGTCCTCCTGGCTTCTTCTCCTCTCCAGGCTACACACCCCCAGCTTCCTCAGCCTATCCTCAGGGGGAGGTCAACTAAATGAAAAGGTTCAAAGCAAATGCAATTGCTGTATTTTACCTGAGAATACATGCTGAAAACAACACCAAAATGACTGAGGTAAGCTAAAAATGAAAGCTGCACTCTGATCCGGCAGGCAGGTTACACTGTCTGCAGTTGCCTGAAGCTTGCAGCTGTCATTCAGTGGTTGCTAGGTGGGAATCAAGAGCACACTCTCTGCTTCAGGACCACTCAGGCACCAGCTGCATCCTCTCCTCTCTAGGAATGAATCCATCACAGGGCTTCCCTACCACCTAGGTATCCCTGCAGGAAATTGCACTGACAAGAGGTAGCACACAGAGGAGGCTCTAAGCAGTACCTTTTCTGGCTTGCTGGAGATACTTGGCCAACAAGGCACCGATGTTAGCTCTTTGGTCAAAGCTTCCATCCAGCCGCGACACAGATCTCAGGGAGCCAGCCGAGGAAGGGGCGCGGACGTGCCGCTGATGTTCTGTCGAGCTCTGCTCCAGCTCAGCAGCCAGCAGTGGGTTCCCATTGTGCAAGGCCACAGTCTGCTGTCCCACAGAGCTCGCCGAGAGCACAGCGAGGACCAGGCAGATGCATACACCTCTGTACATTGCTGGAAGGAAGAGGAATGAGAAGCTGTGAAACTTCCGCAGTTTACTGCACTCTGCTGTCTCTACTCACACCTCCCACTGGGAGTGCAGGTTTGTGAGCAGAAGAAGGTTGCCTTGTTGGTTTGTTTGTGGGTTTATTTTTTAATGCAGGTGGCTGGGATATGTCTTAAGTTGGAGAACTTGCATGTGACTAGCATAACCCTTGACAAGAGAAAGAGAGGCTGGAAGGAACAAAAGTAATTCACTGTAGTAAGAGCTATGTCTCCCTGAGCTACTCAGCTCTTCCTAGCTGTTCTCTTTTGGAAGCTGCACTTCAGACACATGAATGCAGCTCTGTTTAAAAAAAAAAAAAAATCTCAGGATCCAAATATTTCAGTGTTTTGCTGTTGTACTAAAACCTGCTCTTTTTCACATACGCTCAGCTGGGACAGATGCCCTGGAGAGCCTTTACTCTATCAAACTTCACTGGTTCGAACTTCAGTCCTCAAGGGCTTTGATCTCATCCCACACAGAAATAAAAACACACCCAAAGCTAAACTCAAAGAAAGAAAACCCAAAAATCTAACAGCCCCCTCAAGCATTTGATTGAAGAGCTGCAAGAAATGATGTGCAACTTAACAGTAGTCTTCATATAAGCCAGAAAATTCAAATGCAACAATTTCTTTACTCCTTCTTTAAACAAGAGTTAGACAAGGCAATGTTGCTTTACCAGATTGGTAAAGATGGGCACAGTTCTAATATCTTTATCAGGGAGTGTAGTAATAGGAGAAGGGGTAGTAACTTTAAGCTGAAAGAGGGTAGACTTCAGGTACATATTATGAATAAATCCTTCACTGTGAAGGTATTTAAAGCACTGGCCCAGGTTGGCCAGAGAGCTGGTAAGTGTCCCATCCTTGGAGACATTCCAGGTCAGGTTGGACAGGGCTCTGAGCAACGTGATCTAGTTGAAGATGCAGGGATGTTGTACTAGATGACCTTTAAAGGTCTTTTCCAACTCAAACCATTCTATGATTTTATGAAATAATATTTTTCTGGCCAGAGAGGAGTTGCTCTCAGTTACTAGCTATTATCTCCTTTTTGCTAATAATAATAATATTCAGTATTACAGGGGTCATTTCCATTTACAGATAGGCAGGAATTAGCTGTATGGGAATTCTGACCACTACACTGAATGTCACCACCGGATTTTGAAAGAGGACAAGATGAACTTTTATTTGGCCACTCCATCCACTAGATGAAAAACAAGTATAAAATCGAAAATTTCAGTGGTGTTAGGAGATGAATGAAAAATGCCTAAAAAGGTTTTGGCACCCAGAAACTGAAGGTGCATTATTGCATCCTTCCCGTTTTAACTGACTCAATTCTTGTCTTTTTCATGCATGTGTGTATACATGTGTGTGTAATAAAATGTTGTGGCCGTTAACCTGACTCTCCTTTTCTCTCTCTCTCTCGATATATAGATTCATATATTTTGCTAATGACGACTGCAAACACCAAATCTGTATCCCACAAGCGGTTTCCCTGCGCGGGTCGGGCGCACCGCCCGCGTCTCCCAGCTGCTCACCGGACCGCTCCAGCAGATCCTGCCACTCTCCGCACGCAGACCCCCGCAGAGCCTCTCCTCGCCCGGCAGCAGCAGCAGCCCCAATTTCTCTTCCCCCGCCGGACGCAGGTGTGTTTCCTCCGGCAGCCGGCGGGATGCCTTCAGACCCGCCGCACCGGTAAGCTCCAGAACCGCCCCATGTCGCATCCCCCCCTAAAGGAGCGATGCACTCCAAGTGCTTTCCTACCTTTCTCGCTGCGCGTTCCAGAGGTCGGAGCCGGGGAGGGAGCGAGGCCCCGTGTGTGCCCAGGCAGGGAAGTTAGCTGAGACTCAGCCGCGGTCCCTTAAATAGCGGCGGGCGCCCCGGCGCTGTTTGCACAGCTCTGACGCAGCCGGGGCCGCCGCCCGCTCAGCCCCTCGCCGGCGGGACCGCGGGGGTGTGTGCTGGGGGGGCTCTGTGTGTGTGTATCTCTGCGTTTCATGGGGGGAATGGGGCTCCTTCCCCGCCCTCCCGGGGACGCGGCGTGAGGCTCGCCCTGCCCGAGGGGATGGTCCCCTCCGGCCGCTCCTCAGCTCGCCCTGCCCGAGGGGATGGCCCCCGCCGGCCGCTCCGGGATCGCCCTTGGCACTGGCGGGCAAGCAGCTTGGGCTGGCTTGCAGCTGGGTCTTAATCTGCTATCGTTCTCCCCTGCCAAAATACCACGGTGAGAAGGCTTCGAGGCTCACTCCCGCCCGCAGCAGCACCAGCTCCCCCGGCTGCTGCTGCCGGGTCGGGCTCGTCACAACCACGTTTATCGGCGCGAGTCTCAGAATTTGGGTTTCTGTCGGCGTCCCCTGGGTACAAGCGCCTCCAGCCTCTTAGCCTGGGGGTCCTGCGGTTGACTGCAGTTCAGGAAGATGGGGCTGTCCTTTTATTTACAAACGAACAAACGACCAACCAAACATAAAGCCAGGGGAGATGCCCTCTAGAGAGCTGGGGCTGCTCTCCCTCACATCCCCAGAGCTGCCGGTGTCCCCTGGCAGCTGCGGGGACCGCGGCGCTGTCCCACGCCCTCCTCCCATCGGTGCCGTGCAGCAGGTGCGCTCTACGCAGCCCCGGGCTCCCTCCTTTCGGCGAGGGGAGGAAACCGCCTGTAGCCCCGAGGCTACCGCGAGGCTGGGCCGTGCAAAGCCAGGTGCGGGGGTCGTGTGTCCTCCGCCTCCCAGAGAGCTGCAGGGAGCGCTTCTGCCCCCGGTGCCGCGCAGGTGCCTGTGCCCCTCAGCGGCCGCGGGGCTCCTCCTGCTCCTCCCGCGGCGGCCGGCAGAGGGCGCGCGGGCCCCGCGGGGCTCCCTTGGGCGTCGCTGGCGCGGCCGCGTGCGCCGGCAGCGGTGAGAGAAAGGCGGCGGAGGAGCTGCGAAGCGCCGGGGGACGGTGCCGTGAGGCGGGGATGAACGGGAGCGAGAGCAGGAGCAGGCCAGCCTGCCGCCGCCGCCTCCTCGCCGCGGGCTGGCGGGCGTCCGGGAACGCAGCCAACGGCGCTTCGAGCCCCGCAGCACCGCCTGCCCCGCAGCTTCGCGGGCCGCGCAGGAGCCAGCGGCAGAGGGGGCCCGGCGCGAGCCGCCTGCGCAGCAAGAGGTGCGGGGAACAGCTCCCTGGAGGGAGGCTGGAGCGAGGTGGAGCTCTTCTCGTTCCCCCAGGTAACAAAGCCCTCGGGCAAAACGGCCTCGGCTTGCAGCTGCGCGGGTTCAGGCTGGGCGTCAGGGAAGAATTCTGAGCAAAAAGGGTTGTGGAGAGGGAAGAATTCTGAGCGAAAGAGGGAAGAATTGTGAGCAAAAGGGTTTCGAGAGGGAATTCAGAGCAAAAGGGTTTCGAGAGGGAAGAATTCTGAGCGAAAGGTTGTGGAGAGGGAAGAATTGTGAGCAAAAGGTTGTGGAGAAGGGAGAATTCTGAGCGAAAGGTTGTGGAAAGGGAAGAATTGTGAGCAAATGCAAAAGGGTTTCCAGAGTGAAGAATTCTGAGCGAAAGAGTTTCAAGAGGGAAGAATTGTGAGCAAAAGGGTTGTGGAGAGGGAAGAATTGTGAGCCACCATCCCTGGAGGGGTTGAGGAGCTGTGAAGGTGTGGTGCTGGTTTAGCAGCGACCCTGCAGTGCTCGGTGAAGGGTTGGATTTGGTGATCCTGAAGGTCTCTTCCAACAAAAATGATGCTGTTATTTGGTGAAAGGTACACGGCAAGTGCCTGTGACAGGGTCCGAAGCGTTGCTGGTGTGGGAAGGCTGCTGTGGGCTTCTGCACCACTCTGCCCTGGTGGGATGAGGCTCGGACGGGACAGGGATGGCAACACAGAGGCTTTCTCATGGCCTTCTCAGCTGCTGCCCAGACAGCGAGTGGGATACTTGGCTGAACTCTGCGGGCTGCTTTCCACCTCACACAGCAATGCTAGCATCAGGCAGTGTTGCCACCTTGAGACAGTTAAGTGTGATCAAAACTTTCTTTGAAAGCAGAGAAGTGAGTGGAAGCAGATTTTTAGGGGAGAGAACAACACTGAACCTGTTCCAGCAGCACCTGTCCAAGTGCTAGTTCAATGGCTCTGTCTGGGAAAAAAAAACCAACAACAACCCTGTGGTAATGTTCCTGATAACTTAATTTCGCTGTTTGGGTTTGGTGGGGGAAATGCTCACTACTATTAGTGAAATAGTCAGCGCTGATGCTGAGCTGTAGGTGTCCAGGGAAAGTATCCCAGAGTCTTTCTGGGAAGCTACAGTCCGACAACAATTGTGGCAGAGTCACATCCAGCCCTGCCGAAGCTAACTGTAGATAATGAGCTCCCAAAGGACCAGCCCGAAGCTTCACACGAGAGCAAGGCAGAGAGCTTGCTAATCTGTCTAAATGCATAATTCATGTCACAGAGGTACAAATATAAATGCAGGCACTTAAGGCTGACATGTTTGCCTGCTTGAACAAACACAAACCGCCCGAGTTCGTTCGCGTGGGGCCGATTTGGGGTATCAGTTCACTTTATTAATACATCCAGCACTGCACTAGTGGAAGGAGGGAGCAGGTGAAGGTGTGGCAGCCCAACTCACTGTCTTCATGAACATGCAGAGGGACAGCATCACGCAAAGCCAAGACAGGGGTTGAGAGGACAGTTCCTTGTGCACGTTCTGCAGGGTCTGTGTGCCTCTGCATGGGTCCGGCCCCAGCGTTTGCAGTGGCAGGGGCAGGAACTTCAGAGCATAAGCACGGTGTGAAGCTTTATCCCTCCTTCTACCTCGATGGTCTTTAAGCTGGCTGCAAATGCCTGATTTTCCTTTTTGGGCATTGTAGTGTATGAGGAAAGTTAGGAAGGCTACAAGCATGATGGTCTGGTTGTTAAAAGTCAGTGATTCTGCATCATCTGTAGCGATGACTTTTGAACCCTGGGTTTTCCTCGCTCAGTACTACAGATCTTGGCGATGGTTTTCTGGTTTGCTGATGGTGTTTCTTTGGTGAAAGTTGGAAGTTCCAGTCCCTGGCACACGTATGTTAATTAATGGCATTTTATAGTTGCTTTGGGTGTAGATAAATGAGACCAGAAAGCCTGTTCAGCTCAAGCATTACAATATCGGGATTTGGAGGCGAGTTGCCTGCCGAAGCTTAGACTCTGTGTTCCTGACTGATGTGGCACAGGAAAGAATTGGTGTTTGATTTGCCAGGAGCTCTTGGGTTCCAGACCCAGTGTTGTTACTGGACTTAGGAGTGCAGCATGTTAACCACAGGAGGGTCTTGTGCCACCCTCCCAGGTGGGGTGAGACAGATCCTGCTCCAGTGCATGACTTCACCCTTAGGCTCTCAGGAAGTGCTTTGACTGCACTAGAGTGTGAGCAATACTGCAAGAATCCAAGTGCAGATGCAAAGCACACATGAAGCTGAAGTGCCCCCTGCAATGCAGCAAATACTGATGTAGATGCATCCCTAAGGCAGAAGCTGGGTGATACCATAGTTTAGGGCCTGCAGGCTTTTTGCACTTGATTTTCTGGCAAGTGTCTGTTAAAAGGCTTGAGTTTCCCTAGTCTCTTCCTCATGACGAGGAAGATGTCAGTATCCTCAACTACTTTCTCTATTGTATGCCAAAGGTTCTCTCCTGTGTATGAGGTGGCAAATGAGAGAGGATGACCTGGAGCTGGGTTTGGAGTGAGAAGTATTTTCTGCAGTAAAGTTAGAGCAGACTGGGGCACTGCTAACATCTCGACCTCTCTCTGCAGTGAGAGTCACTTGGAAATGCTCTGCTCCTTCCTACAGCAGTAAGCTCAAAAGTGCTGGGCAGGACTTCATTTCTGGCCATGTGCAAGTGACTTTTGACTCTAGAGCATGTGTTTTTCTGG
Source organism: Psilopogon haemacephalus (assembly GCA_013396835.1). Taxonomy (NCBI): domain Eukaryota; kingdom Metazoa; phylum Chordata; class Aves; order Piciformes; family Megalaimidae; genus Psilopogon; species Psilopogon haemacephalus. The sequence goes on from VWZI01007565.1 coordinate 1,394,341, forward strand.
GTGCTATCACAATAGCATGGTTGTGATGTGGACTATTTTTGTGCCTACATTTGATGCCTCTTTAGCCCAGAGTGAAGCATATGACTATTACTCAGCACATTGCACAGTTTGGATTCTGTGTTACCTTGCCACATGCATTTAAACTACAAATGGGTGGAAATCAATAGCAAATAAAGAGTAAGTGTGAATATTAATTTGTTATTAAAATGTCCTAGCAGAGAAATAAAATACATTGTGCCCTTCAGAATACTTTGTACTTTTCAGATGTGCTTTCCAGCTCATTGCCTAGACCCAGACAAAATTGTCTTAGCACTGTGTGGCGGTAACAGAGTCCTGTAGAGATGCTGTTAGCTCCAGAGTCCTCTCCTGCAAAAAGGGCAAGTCTGACTAATCAACATTGGTCCCAAAAAATTCTGTAAATCCTAAGTATGATGTACTGGCCTTTTGCCTTCCAAGTATTTGTGTGTTTTCATCTAGGCTAAACCTAGAAGCAGAACTCAAGAATAGCAAAGCAATTAGACACTGGACAGCCTGGACAGCCAATAAGGGCTTTTTAGTGTCCTTCAGAAGAGAGGGGGCTTGCTGTTTGAGATGTAAGTGACTAGGACAGCTGGAGTCTTGGTATTTCTCGTCTGCTCTTCAATTATCCTTGGCAATATGGCAGGAAATTGAATTAATCTAGGTGCAAAATATGAACTGTTATTCTGACAATTCCTATTTAAGTGGAAATGCCAGAAATATCCACGAGAGGTGTAGATGTTACCTAGCTATTTCGAGTGGAATGAGAAAACAGCAGTGATCTTTGGACAGCAGCTCTGACTGCATTGCAGGAATTTGGTGTAAAGATGGGTGTAGGCCCTAGGGATTGCCCACTGGGTGGAATCAGTGTTCCCCACTTTTGGCAAGGCTGCTCAGCAGTCTCTCTTGAATGTACTGAAGGCAATTTGCCTGCCACCTGACAGGACAAAAGCATCGGGCAGGAGGCTCCACAGTCTAACACTTTACTTTTTTTTTGTGACCACAGTAACTGAACTACAGCCTCCAGGAGATCAAATGGATTCGACCTCTTCAGCTTACTCAAAGGCTGAGGGGAAGGAGACAGTTAATGCAGAGTGGTGCTTTAAATGCCTCTCAGCTGTCCCGTAGTGAGCAAACTTTCCCTTGAAAAAGCAGGAGGAGAACTTCTAAATTAACATATTTTACTGAGTTATGAGGTATAAATGTATTTGGGGAGCACAGGGAACAAAGAACACGCAGGGTTCTATGTTGCTATCGTAGCAAAGAGTTATCATCCAGACAGAATAACTAAATCTAAGAGGAATAATTCTTCAGAAGCAGACAAACCTTGATGTATACTGCTCACTTTTTATTGTTTCTAGCTGTCTGTCTCTAAATTAGGTTTTTCTAAATTAAAAAAAAAAAAAAAAAAGACTGACTGTGTTCAGAACAGAGCCTTAAAATCAACTGTTGCACACGGTGCTGCGTGGCACCAAAGACACAGCTTTATGAGGCATTTAAGCAAGTGTGTTTTCAGCTTGACTTCTTGACACTTACAAAGACTAATTAATGGGATTGCTGTGTGTGGTAGTGATGGCTTAGGTCCGTTGTTTTCATTATACCAATAGATGTGCTATTTAACCCCTTCCTTGCCAATGCTGTCATTTAGTTGGCATCCTCTGTGGCCACATAAAAGTTCTATTGAAACATTCCTTGGGAGAAGATCAAGCACAAGGTCCTGGCTATATTCTTCTGGAATCATAAAATGTCTCAAGTTGGAAGGGACCTGTAAGGATCACGGAGTCCAAGTTTGCTCCTCACAGGACTGCCTAATTAGCATTTACTATGGAAACAGGAATAGAACTGTTGGCATGGAATGGCTCTGAGTTCTCTGTCTCAAGTCTTCTCTCGCAAGGAAAGAGCAGGGTGGTGCTTTGTTTACTTGCAGCCTGGTACACGGGTGCAGGTGTGTGGAATAAGCTATCAGTATCAGGAGCAGTTGTTTAGCAGAAGCAGAGGAGCAGCTCACCTTTTGACCCCACCTCATTGATGACAGGTGCTGCCTGCCTGTTTAGGCTACACCTTGAGTGCTGTGTCCAGTTCTGGGCCCCTCAGTTTAAGAAAGATGTCGAGGTTCTTAAATGTGTCCAGAGAAGGGCACCAAGGCTGGTGAGGGGCCTGGAGCACAGCCCTGTGAGGAGAGGCTGAAGGAGCTGGAGGTGTGCAGCCTGGAGAAGAGGAGGCTCAGGGCAGACCTCATTGCTGTCTATAACTACCTGAAAGGAGGTTGTAGCCAGGTGGGGTTGGGCTCTTCTCCCAGGCACCCAGTGACAGAACAAGAGGACACAGGCTCAAACTGTGCCAGAGCAGGTTCAGGCTGGATGTTAGGAAGAAGTTCTTCCCAGAGAGAGTGATTGGCATTGGAATGGGCTGATCTGGGAGGTGGTGAAGTCCCCATCCCTGAAGTGTTTAAGAGGAGGCTGGGTGAGGCACTTGGTGCCATGGGTTAGTTAATTAGAAGGGTTAGGTGATAGGCTGGACTCGATCTTTTTTCAACCTGGTTAGTTCTGTGATTCTGTGATGTACACCATTGAGGGGATTCAGTCATGTGCCTCATGCACTGCTGTTTGCAAGGATGTGATCTGTGTGGGGACACAGTTGTGGAAGCAGTGCCAGTAGAGGACACCAAAACAGAATCACAGAACGGTTTGAGTTGCAAAGTAGCTACCTGAGGTTTCCTTGGCATAATGTTTTCTTTCCAGTCCATGGGGCTGATTCTCTCACCTCCTTATTTTTCTTCTTAATCAGATCATTTGGGTAGATGCTTTTTTTCCATACCAAAATGGATCTTCATGTGTACAGAGAGTACAAAATATTTCGTGTTACATCACACTGGAAAGCTTTATAGAAGAGAGAGCTTGGCAAGGAGCTTTGCAAGCAGGCTGCTATTTTACAGATTTTGGTATTAAATATTTTATTCAAAACAAAAGGAAAGGAAAAAAAAAAGAAAATATTCAACTGGATTTTATTGCTATTTTTATTTTGTCCTGTCAAGGCTTGCTATTGTGTGGCTAGGTTAAGTGGTTTGAAACATTTTTTTGAATTAGGGGCTCATGAGCCATTTACTGCAGGGATGGGGACGTGTTGGAGCTTTGATGATGAAGGTGAAGTGAGGATGGATCTGAGGCTTCTGAGTCTTTGTAGCTCTGAACACTTCTGCTGATTAGGGTTATCAATCTGCTTACAATTACAAATAGATTTAATCCAAACCCCTGCCTCTGCAGGCATTCCTAAAATTGGAGGTGTTGTAAGGGCTGACAGGATTCCAGCATGATTTAAGAGAGGCTGCACACAGACCCTGAGCGTGAAGAACAGATATTCCATAAAGGAAGAGGATTTTTGCAGCACTGCTGCACTGTCCCTGACACGGTTTTCATAGTGGAACAATAGTTTTAGTGTTGAAAATAGTGTTGGCTCTGCTTTTTGTGCCTTAGCTAGGAAAACACAATACCAGAAGTGGTGTAGGATGTTAGTAACCTTGTTGTGTGCTGGCCTTAGAGATAATATTTCAGTTCATCACTGTTTGCTCTTTGAAAAGCTGCACTGGACTTTCAGCTGCCTGTATTCTTCCACACCATTGTGGACACTCACTGCTGAGATGGGTTTGGGATGTTTACTTTCCAAGTACAAACTTGTACAAGAAAAAGAAATATTTTGTATTCAGCAGACAGACACATAGGCAGAAGAAACTGACAAGCATCTTCCAAACAGAGATAACTCCTGGGGAGGACAGCTGCAGTGGAAACACTATCATGCATTATGCATTTTGGCTAATCTCCTGCTCAGTTAGGAGGTAGAAAATCAATAGGGTGTTTCATTATGCCAGTGCAGGAGTGGACTTAAGAAAGTGACCAGGACATACGCTGATCATAGCATCATGGAATGGCTCAGGTTGGAAGGGACCTCAGAGATCATCTACTTCAACCTCTCTGCCGTGGGCAGGGACTCCTCTCAGCTAGACTCAGCTGCTCAAGGCCTCATCCAACCTGGCCTTCAACAGCCACAGGGAGGAGGCAGCCACAGCCTCCCTGGGCAGCCTGTGCCAGTGTCTCACCACCCTGGTACTGAAGAAGTATCTGGTAGCTCACAGTGTTTTCGCTTTGGTTGAAGGGAAGGGACTGTTTCATCAGTCATCTACCGCAAAGATTTGTTGCTAACATCATTAAGCCATTTGCATGGTTAAACTACGTCTTTCCCATACTCTGATGTTCTTCCTGAAGGATATTCAGTTACCTAACTGGATTACCTTTCCTGTGCGTGCTTGTTTGAAGGGGTTGCCACCTTTCCTGGAAATGCACTTGCCCCCAGGGTGGTGATTTCAAGAGGAATTCTAGCAAGCCTTTCTCGGGCACATAGCAGATTGTGCTGCCCATCCCTCCTGATATTTGGTCTAATTTTGTTTCTATCGAGGGCATGTTCAAGGCCAGGTTGGATGAGGCCTTGAGCGACCTGTTCTAGTGGGAGGTGTCCCTGCCTATGGCACAGGGGGTTGGAACTGGCTGAACTTTGAGGTCCAACCAACCTAAACCATTCTGATGCTCTGTGAATTGTGTCCTTGTTGGATAAAGCACCTCTGATCACAGGGTGTTAGGGGTTGGAAGGGACCTCTGCAGATCTTCCAGTCCAACCCCCCTGCCAGAGCAAGACCACAGAATCTAGCGCAGGTCGCACAGGAGGACATCCAGATGGATCTTGAAAGACTCCAGAGGAGACTCCACAACCTCTCTGGGGAGCCTGTCTGAGTTCTCTCTCACTCTTACAGGAAAGTTCTTCTTCATGTTGAGGTGGAACTTCCTGCGCTGCAGTTTCCATCCATTGCCCCATGTCCTGTCCAAGGGCACAAGTGAGCAGAGGCTGTCGCTGTCCTTTCCTTCCTGATCCCCAGCCCCCAGATAGAGACACTGCTCAGATCCCCTCTCAGCCTTCTCCTCTGCACAAAGCCTGTGTGTGCTCCTGGGCTTGTATTGCTTTCCAAGTCCACCCTGTTACAGCAACAAGACTTTCTCTGGAGCTTTACAGTAAACAGAAGTGCTGGACAGAGCTGGAAGGTGATTAGAAATGTGGTGATGTGGCAAGCCAAGAATGCAGTCCAGCTCAGTGGGTAAATCTGGTACTTGCAGTACCTGTATCACCTGGTTTGCAAATGGTCTGTACTTTGGAGCCTTTTAGTTTGCTTGATTTGGGTCCTTTTTCTTTCTCTCTCTCTTTTTTATTTCTTGTTTTGGTGGAGGGGTTTTGTAGTGTCGTTTTGTTTTCATCTGAAGTGCTTCACTTCGCTGTTTTATTGGAAATGAGTTGAGGTAAGTTACAAGAAAGTTATAGTTTGGTTTTCCATATCTGCTTTCACAACACTAACAATATCAGGAGGTGACTGAATAATTCATCTGTGCTTTACTGAGGCATTCTCCCAGACAAGCAAAATCTTTCCTAATGGTTTGCTTGCTTAGACAGCAGTTCCCATCTCTGCTTGCAGCGTTTGATTTGCAATGCCCCAACACCCTGTTAATGTGGTTTTCTTTCATAGCTGCCTATAGACTGATAAATACTTCCCTCTGTCAATTCAGATGAATATTTCATGCTGCTGCAAGTCGATCTGGGTGTTCATGTTAGGGAACATCTTTTTTATTCTTTGACCTTACCACTCCAATCTTCACTCAGCTCTACAGCTTTCCAAGGAAAACACTAATCAATTTGCATGCATTTTTCTGGTGTACACAAGCCATAGAGGTGTGATTTATCTTTCAGCCGTACCTTCTTACCTCTGTTTTCATCTCTCTCTCTGTTACTTTCATAAGGGAGTGGCTGCAGGGATGACTTCTGTGAGAAGAGACAAGGGGTTACCTGTGTAAGACAAGTTTCTGCCAGCCCTAGAATGGAACCCACTGCTGGCCAAAACTGTGTCCATCAGTGATGTTGGTAGCACCTCTGTGACAGCCTGTTAAAGAAAGGCTAAAAACTTTGTGCAACAGGAGTGAGAGGAATGGTGAGCCTTCTTGCAGGAGAGCACGAAATATCTCTCCAGAAGTCATGGGGAGACTTCTAAACCTTCAGCTCACTGGCTGGGGTGTTGTTTAGGTTGGAAAAGACCTTGAAGATCAAGTCCAACCCTTAACCCAGCACAGCCAAGCCTCCACTAAAGCATGTCCCTAAGCACCACCTCTACACTTCTTTTAAATACCTCCAGGGTTGGTGCCTCTTGCACAACAGATTGATTCGGCATTCTCCTTCTCTGATCTTCAATTCTTATGGCATATTACTGTGTGCATTTTCTCTTAGTCTGATCCCAGCAGCTAGAGCACTCTCGCTTTCATTCTCTCTTCTATTCATGAGTATCAGGTTCAAACAAAGGAGGATGTGCTTTTGTGTAAGAAGGACACAAAAATCTACAGTGGGTTTAAGTGAAAAATGAAGGGTGGTTTTAAAGGAGAGGAACAAACAATTCCAACTGTGAAGTACTCTCCACTCTGCATCTCATCTGGCTTTCATGTGCCTTTGGCAGGAAGTTCTTGACAGCAGTTGTGGGCCCCAACAATCCTTTCCAAACATTGCTTTCTGTTGGTATTCTCCTCAGCTGTGAAGATCTCTCACAAGGAGCATTTCTGAGGTCTGTGGCTACAGTGGGGAGTCCAGAGGAAGAAAACAGTGAGATCCTCCAGTCCACTTTTGTGAAAGGTAATGACATTTACGAGAAAAAGAAACAATCCTGTGTTTTTAATTAAAAAAAAAAAAAGCAAAGAGCCTAAAGCAGGTGGTTGCTGCAAGGTACAGGAGGATGTGTCTGCAACAGGTGATTTAATTCACAGCAAATCATCTTATGCAGGTGCAGCTTTTAAGTAATGAGAAACACATTTATTCAGTGTGAGAGTAGCAAAGAAACGTGTGAGCAGAGTTTTCAAGCACCAGAGTCCTGTGGGTTTGAAATGTTCTGTAGTGCTGAAGCTGTTTTATGAGCTGAGTTTTGTGGAACTGCTGTAATGTCTGGGGGAAGAGGACTGAGCAAGCTCTCCTGGGAAAAGGTGAGTTGCTACTGGTGGTTGTGGCTGGAGAGCTTACGAGACTGTGAGCATTTCTAGGGCTCTGAGCTCACACCCAAACTTGCTCCAAGCTTCAGCCATGAGAGCTGTGGCTGGGCACAGCAGGTTGTGCTGTCTGTGGATAACAGCAGTAATTGGAGAGCACCCTAGCACAGTATTTATTCTCTAAATTAAATATCCTTCTTGTTAGACATCTGTATTTGTAATTCTGTTCTCTGTTTAAGCCTCTGTTGGTGAAAATGCCATGTCTTATTTCTGTTTGCACTGGCTCCTAGCTCCAGATGTTCCCAGTGAAACAGGGCAATCAACCAGCCCTGCTGATGGCACTGTGACAGCTCTTTGGCATCTGGAGCAATCTGAGTATTAAAATAAACTCAAGTGGGTCAGCCACAAATTACACTAAAGCATTTAGGAACTTGGTTTCCTTTAAAACTGAAGCAAATAAGGATGAATGCTCTTCTTCCTCTGACCTTGCTATTATAATCTCTGAATATTATCCTTGGTGCTTTCTAGCTAAGGACTCTGTGATTGATTTGAGCAGAACCTAATTGCTTGAGTGGCTTGAAGTTTGTCTTTAACTTTTCATCTGTCTGCAGGCCCTGCTTTGCTGTTTTACCGCTGAAAGTCCACACAGCATAAATACAATGAGCTTGGATTTACAGAGTTTGTGTGCCTCTTGATGCTTAAAATCCTGAGGAGTTGTAGCAAGCCAGGTTTAGATGGGTGGCAGTTGCAGTGAAAAGGAGCTGAACACCAAGATTTGGGGGTTAAACTAGTGGCAATTAAAATTCACCTCCAGCAGGGATTTGTAGGCTTCTTTCTCTGTGTGAAAACATGAAAATGAAGGTTCTTTAACAAACAGATAGTTCAGCGGAGTCCTTTCTAGTTAAGTCTCCTATATAATGATTATTAAAACTGAAAACTCTTTTGACAGAAAAAAAAAAAAAAAGACAAAAAAGTCACATTTCTCAGCTCTGCCCAGTAGCAAAAAAAGGACTTTCAGTTCAAAATGCCATACCTTAGATTAAGTAGAGCTGCAGGGAATGCTGGAGCTGTTTTTGCCAGGAGCACAACGCCTTTGACTGTGGCTGCAGCTCTACTGAGAATGTAAATGCTTAGTGCTATTTAAAATAAATCAAGTGCCAATAGCTCGAGTACAAAATTGTCAGGAGAGCTGTGCACCCCAGATGGCAAATGTGGCGGCTTAGAACTGAGAAGTAAGATTTATGCTTTGAGTGTGAGCAACATTTAATGAGGTTCACTGCAAAAAAGCATTCCTGTGGCAGTGTGCTTTCTTGGACATGTTCTGTATCAAGATTCTTCCCAGTGTCACATTCAGTGTGAATGTGCTAGCAAACTCTTCTTCAACACTGTCAGGTCGTGTGGGTTGCTCCTTTTTTTGGTGTAGATGATGAGAATTCAAACCCAGTGTCTTTGTGCTTGCACACAGAGTGGTTGCATGAGTAACTTGGCCACATTAATGTAAGGTTTTTTTTTTTCGTTCTTGTAAGCCTGCAAGTTAGTGCTGAGTCCGAAACAACTAATTCTGTGTGTTTCTGGATGCCTTAGAATTGTCTGCCCCTTTGTAAAAGCAATCAAATCTGGTTTATGAGCACAAAGCTGTGCTCTTCTGAGCAAAATTCATCGTCTCTGGTTAGGCTGCGCAGAGCTAACTGCACCGTGCGGGCAAAGCAAACAGCTCTGCATTCAGGAGTGCTGCTTCTGCTCTCATCTGCCACCTACACGTGTCTCTTCTTTGGGCCATACACCGACTGTGGCAACCCACAGCGTGTGAAGTGCTGCTGGAGCTAGGATGAATGCGTTGATGTCATCACAATTGCTGCCGCATCAAGCTGGAAGCGCAGATCGCTGGAAGCTAAAAAGCATGTAACAGAGAAATGCTTGCCATGTCTTTGTACTGTTCCCTAAGCATCCTGGTGTAGCTACTGACAACGACAAGTTGCTGGAATACTCAGGGATATTGCCCCGGTACAGAAAGATTAGGTTCAGGAAACAGCCTGGAAGAACTCCACATCATGTTCCTCAACCTGCATCTCAAGAAGGCAGACCTAAAGCATGATGTCTGGTTGGTTCCTGGCCTTTTGCCAGCCTAAGGTTTTCACAGTGAGAGTGGTTAGGGACTGAGCTGCCCAGGGAGGTGGTGGAGTCACCCAGCCTGGATGTGTTTAAGGGTGGTTTGGCTGTGGTTTAAGGTGACTCTTGTAGAGTAGGGTCATAGTTTGGACTTGGTGATCCTGAGCGGCTTTGCCAACCTGCATGTTTCTGTGATGCTGTGAATGATGCAAAAAGATGTGCTACAAGAGCACTGCAGTAAGGAGTTTTTTTGTTGTTGTTGTTGGTTTTTTTTTCAGTTAGCCATAAGAAGAATCAGAGACAATAATATTTCAAGAGACTAAAGAGCATAAATCTATTTTTCATTTGCTTTCCAACAGGAATCTCTCACTGTGATGATTTTGGTTATAGCTATTTTCTTCTTAGCATCTTTTTATTTTTTTTTGGGGGGGGAGGGGAGGTGGGGCTAATTTATATCAGGGAAAGAGACAGAAATTATTATTAATGTAAAAAATATTCTGGTGCTTTTTTTCCTTCCTAGTGTCTTTAACCTAGGAGGTGGGAAATTGGGAGAAATTGACTCGGGAAAGGGGAAAATGAGCTTTGAAACTCAAAGGAGTTGAGGGACATTCAGCACCTCTAAACATAGAGCTCTATGAATGTGAGGCCACAGTACCTAACTGTAGAGGACATGAAGTGGAAGATGATGTGCTGCGTTGTGAAAGCAAACTCACAGCCTGCTGCAAACTTTTGCCTGGCTACCTCTTGGGAGTTTTCCCTGCCTTGAGCCCAGATGTCCTCTTCTGTTAATGTGAAGCTTGCGGCTTCCTGTGATGGTCTTCATCCCACCTTGCACAAGAGAGGAAGAAAACTGGAACATTTTTCTCATTTTCTGTCCTCTTGCTCAGAGCAAGGGAGAGACATCTTAATTCTCTACCAGATTAAGCCTTACTGCAGCTCTGAGGAATTAGAGATGGAGCTACATGTCCTTGTACCAGCAAATAAGGGCTGCGACAATCTTATCCATCAGTATTTTAATCTTTAAAACCATTCCTCTTGCTTTAAAGCAGAAAGTGAAGAACTCAAGGTGAGCCAGTACCATTAGATTATTCTAACCTCTTGAGTACATTAGTCCATGAATCATCACCAGCTGAGCTGAATCACAGAAACATCCAGGTTGGAAGAGACCCTCAGGATCACCAAGTCCAACCTGAAGAGCTTAGCCAGGGTGTAGCCTCCAAACAGCAACTAGTTTTTGTCAAAATGACTTCTGAAGTGCAGAATCTGACTCCTCCTTTAGTTTATTCCAGGTGTTGATACTCTTGGCAGATACAAATTCTGGCCTCAAGCTTCATTTTGCAGTCATTTATTTCTGTCAGAGCTGATGACAATGAGAAAATGAAGATCTGTCACCACAGGGTATTGCCCTCAATTTATGATTGCATTTCTGAGATTATTCCAATATTTTATCTTCTGTCTTCTAAAAAGAAGAAAATAGTTTAGTACTTCAGTGCTGAACACTTAACTGGTAGTGTTGATGAAGAAGAGGTGCTTGGACCCTGGAGTGACCCTTAGCAGTCACATAAGCCCTCTGCCCCAGCTGTGGTAAGAGCTCTCCACTCAGTATGAATCCCATCACATACAGTTCACTGCTTTCTAGAACTTTGTTGGTCTTTGGCACCTTCTCAGTTTTATCACAGACTCTCAGAGTGGCTCATCCAGTAGCTTGGAAGTGACCTCAGAGATCATCTACTCCAACCTCCCCACCTCTCAACCAGACTCAGCTGCTCAAGACCTCATCCAACCTGGCCTTGAAGATCCCCAGGGAGGAGGCAGCCACAACCTCATTGGGCAGCATATACCAGAGTCTCATCACCCTCCTACTGAAGGTTTTAGCAGATTTGAATTTTAGATCTATGGTAAAGACTCTCTGTTCCACACAAACTGCTGCTAGGCAGTACCTCTGTTGGGAGATGGCTTCCCACTCATTTTTACCTTTTTATGTCTCTGCTAATGAGTTCTTTCCTCATCTAAGGTAGGCTTTGTATCGCTGGTTTGGGTTTTCTTGTTAAACAAGGCTATTGCACAATGCTGCAGATGTCCCACAGTTACCATTTTGTCTGCCTAGCAACTTTTATAACCCGGTCCTGAGATTTATGAGGATGTTTAACTACTAGAGCTAAAGCTTGAACAAAATCCCTGCTCAAGGTGTCACTATTACCATGAAGAAGCTAATGGGAATAAACTCGCCATGGCTATCATCAAACATTCAGCATTGTCAGCTGTTTTAACTTGTGTGTGAGCACTGATTTCCCAGGGGCAGCTGTGTCTGCAGATGCACTGTCAGAGCTCAGCTCAGGTTTGAGAGCAGCACTTTTTGGCAGCAGTTGTAATGGTGTTATAAAGGCAGAGCTTTTGCTTTGTTATGGGTTCCCACGTGCATAAGGATGGTAAGTGGCAGACTAGGCAGGAAGCACTGCAAGACTCTCCCTTTGTTGTCTTTAAGGTTTGCAGTGAATGAATGCTCAGTGAGAACCAGAGAGCTGCACTGGTAAACACTCTTCCCTAAGGGGGGAGAGAGAGAGGCATGAAATAGGAGCACTTTGATAGCAGCATAATCGAGATGTGCTGAAGGAAGCTCCAGAGAGTAGAGCAGATGCTCAGTTTTAGTATTGTGTCAGTGTTTAATTTCTGAATGAAACAACAAATACACAAAGAATAGTTGGTAGGAACCTGAGGGCTAAACGTTGGATCAGTTGGAGGTGGAGCAGCACAAAACTATAGAGACTTTTCTGGCCTTTAATTTAATAAACTCTTTAGAGTTTTACATATCAAATAGCAACTTTTTTCCAGTATTCTGAAGCCAGTTTCCTCTTTCCTAAGCTGTGTGTGGCTGTGGTAGCAGGCATCTTGTTTCCAGACTTGTTTAGTCTTTTAATACATTCAGTAGCCTGACAGGATGGATCTTCTGAGGTGGCAGCACAGTGGTATGATATGATTTTGATACAAAGCACTCACCTAAAGCTGCTTTAAATCTGGGGATGTTCAGGCTGCAACAGGTGGAACTAAACTGAGCTCTGACGTGGCAGCAGTGCTGGCAGTCAACATAATCCTTCCCCACAGTGAACTGAGATGGTGGAAAATTATTGTGTACATCTTCCTGGAGCTGTATGTGACTTTCCAGATTCATTTATAGAGGCCCTCTTTGTCTCAGGATAGTGGGGGAAAAAAAAAAAAGAAACTCAAGAGTCTTAGACTGTAGCTTAAGTTTAGTGATAGGGCAGAGGCTTTGTGCTTTGGCAGGTGCTCCGTAATGAAGAGGAGATAGGCTTCATCATTAGACTAGAGTGGTTTTCTAAACAGAAAATAGCTCCAGGAATCAATCACAGAATGGTGTGGCTTGGAAATGGCCTTCAGGGTCATCCAACCCCCTTGCCATGGGCAGGGACAACTTCCACTAGCCCAGGCTGCTCAATCAGCACCAGCCCAGCTAATGTGGGGCACTGCAGTGCTGTGCCTGTTTGCTGTATCATCTCTCCCTCTCTGTCTTAGGTCTGTGGACATTCAGGACATACCACAGCCTGTCCTCACCTGCTGTTTCGACTGCTTTCCTGTCCCATCTAGCCAATTTGATAATGGAGTGAGGATGCTGTATATTTCCAACACCTTTGGTCCCTAATAAACAGAGTTAGAGAAGCAGCTACAGCAGGCAGCTTTCCTAACCACAAAAAAAAAGTCCAGGAGATGTTTTTATAGTTCTTGTTCTGTGTAGTGATAAATAAAGTGCTGACCTCTTGTCAAGCAGACTGCCCTATGAAGCAGCTGGTCAAAATGGAGCTTGCCAGAAGAATGCATCTCAGGGTATTTGTAGCTATGATAAAATGCTCCCTCCCGGTGCCAAGAGTGGGAAGAGTATGTGAAGACTGAAACGTTCTTCATTGCACTGAAAGGAGCAGCAGCAGGGAGGAGGCACTTTTGCCCTGCCAGGTTGCCAGGGCCATCCCTCATGCAGAGGTCTGGCTGTGTGCAAACTGGGTTGACCATGTCACTAAAGGGACAAGCAGTGCCTGCTGCAGAGCCTTTTCTTAGCCAAAAGACACAGCTTCCCAGTGTGAGATCTTCCAGAATCTCTTTATAAAGCTGCATATCATTGAACATTACTGAATGTGTTCCGTGCTCCTAAGTTTTAATGTGTGGATTTGAACAAAAAGAGACTGAAATATATCCTAGGTAAGAAAAAAAAACCTCCAGGAAGCCATTTTGTGCTGCAGTAAACATTCATTACTAAGACTACTTTGTAAGAACAAAGCCATTTTGCTGGTAGGACAGACTTGCTGTGTGTAGCTCTGAAGCACACTGCTGACTTGCTGCAGTAGGGATTCAGAAGCCAGCAGGAAACTCTTTGCTGTCCCTTCAGATCTGCCCTTGGTGGGAATAGAATTAATCACTGCTTGTGTTACTTGATTGGAGGCACTGAGCGAGTTCTTTAGCCTAGTAAGAGCACTACAGAGAGTTTTGTTGCCTGTCTAGTTCAGATCACCTTATGGCCCCAAGCAGATTTCTTTAGCATCTGTGTAGCAGCCCAGTGAGAATTCCAAGATACATAATGGAACTGCTGGGTAGCTGACAGATGGGGACAAGGGCATCATCATGAGCAGTCAAGCCTCTTCATAAAGAGCTTCATCTCTTTGTGTGGGTCTGTTACGGCCACGTGTCCACCTGAGTCTGTTAGTCTCTACTGAGCTCTTCATGGAAGTGTGGGAAGAGTACTCGTCTGGTGCTGGAGACTCAGGAGTGAGACCCTGCTGAGTGTCAGCTCTGGGCTTTCTGTAATTTAGCCAGAAAATGTCAACAACAAATCCTTCTCCCTGGAATGTCTGTTGCAGCAGTATTGAGAGTGGTAGGCTGCATTGAACCATCAGCAGGTGTGTGAGCAGGGGAACAAAGGAAACCTGGTTTCTTGTGTGTGTTATCTGTGCAGGGGCACAGACTTAAGTGCCTGAGGTTAGATTCTCAGCTGTCTGATAAAAAGCCAACCTATACTACATTCTTCCTCACACTGGAGACTCTAATGATTTATTCTTTTTCTCCCTTTGGCTGTCCTCTTTGTGAGGCGTTGAACATCTCATGGCTGTTTGCAGGTGATGTTTATAGATGTTGTAATCCCATCAAAGAGAATTGATTTCCTTGGAAACTCAGGTTCTATGTATTTTCACAATTCTTTAGAATAAACAGCTTTGGTCTGGATTCTGAAGTCCTAAAAGCTCTCAAACTGTGTTGGCATGGGAAGTTTTGCTGGCTCTGCCTTTCTATGTTCTTTCTAGAAGGTAGAAGTGTTTAAAAAGAGACTGGATGCAGCACTTGGTGCCATGGTTTAGTGAATTAGACAGTGCTGGGCAATAGGTTGGACTTGATGATCTCTAAGGTCTTTTCCAACCCAACTGATTCTGTAAAGATGCTATTGCCACTGCTTATGGTGTGTATAACTGCCACTTTTTTATGTCTAACTCATCACTGGAACTCAGGAGCTGCATGACTTGAGTGATCTGGAGCTCAAAGAAAAAAGGGCTGTGATATTCCATTGCCACTCAGCAGCAATGTATTCATTCTATTACATAAATTCTGTTCTGAATAAGTTAGAATCCCATTATTTAACTTGAGTGTGGGCTTGTTTCTATACTGGGAACACTGGCTCTGTTTTGCCTTGGTATAGGGCTATTGACTGGTGTGAAGGTGCTCCTCCTCTTAGTTTTCCAGCAGTACAGTGTAGTGGCTTCACCTTGAGCATCCTTTCAGTAGGGCACTTTACCTCCCTGAGAGGGCCAGCAGACTTCTTGGCTGTCACTGGGAGTGAATCAGAACATGATCTCAGGAGATCTATGCCCACATTACCAGCAGCAGAGCAGCACACAGCTATGGAAGCTGTTCTGCACTGCTCTGCTTGTCTCTGCCAACTGTGGGCAGTTCTGCTCAGCTTCATCCCTCTCAGAAATACATATATGTATTTTGCAGGCATAAGTAGATGGATGGCAGCTAGAAAAGCTGCTTTGCTTCCTGGATATCTGCTCAAGCCATCTTGCAACACTGCAATGAAAGCATCTCACATGGCTCTTTCTGAGCTCTGTTTACACTTAACTGCTTTAACAAGAGTACTCTGAAATTTAGTAGGTGTGCAGAACTGCCAGGACTGTACTGAAACTTTTTTCCCATCGTGTTTTCCTTCCTGGCTTCATTTCTGGCTTGTCTAAAAGCCCTGTCAGCATGGCACAAACCATGCAAGAAGGGTGGCTGAACTTCCACTAACTCCTGAGGTAGCTAATTTTAAAGCTAGGTGAGTATTTAAACTGAGAGCAGCTACTAACCAGTAGCTAACTGGGGTGTAGAGGGCTCGTTGAGGTGTGAGGGGTGCTATGACTGTCACACCTAGCAGTACTAGCTGATGGATGACTCCAAGTAATAGTCAAATAATACAGAAATCCTAAAAGCTCAGAACTTTGTTCAGTGCTTGCCTGGGTTGTTTACAGCTGCCTTTTACACTCAGTCCTGAATTAGGGGGGAAAAAAATAGTTCCTTCTGTTTCTAGTGCTGTCTTGTGATCTGCAGTTATTAATAGGGGAATTTTAATACAGGAATTGCTGTAGTGGAGAGGGAGTTCCTCTGCTCCTTAACAAACATTTTCTCTGACTGATTTTCTTGCTCGAAATGTCTGGGACCAGTTTTTTACTTGGATTTCTCATGGCCATTTCCCCTGCCTTCTACAGAGGCATCTTACCAGATTAGCCTGTGGTCTCTGGACAACTTTAATGCCAAAGCCTTTGCTAGAAGCAGCTGATCCCAGTACTATGGTGCCCTGTCCTGAAGTGAGAACCAGTTTACCAAGGTGTGGACATACATTCACTCACTGGATGCATCTGGTGCCCGAAGATGTAATCCTCATCAAAATGTGTTCCTGATTATCCCTTCACTGGAATTTATCCACTCTTTTGGCCTATCAGCAGAAGGGGAGCTCCAAGCCTGCCTCATCTGATGCAGTGCAGCCTTTGCTAACTTCCTTGGAACTGCTGGGAGAGGCGATTTGATTTAAGCACTGATACTTGTGTGTCTTAACTTGCTGCAGCTGCTTTCTGATCAGATGCCTGCCTGCCTGCATCTAAGCTGAGCAATGCTTGAGAAGATCATAGAATCAGTAAGGGTAGGAAAGGACCACAAGGATCATCTAGTTCCAAGCCCCCTGTTATGAGCAGGGACACCTTACCCTAGATCAGGCTGCCCACAGCCTCATCCAACCTGGCCTTAAATGTGCCAGTCACAACCTCTTATGAGGTGCTCTGGGTTTCAGTGACAAAGCCATTCTAAAAATACACAAACCTTGCAAGAAACTCTAGCTTGAACTCCATGTCCATCTACTCAAGGAAAGGGAAGCAGGCACATGCTCCTGGTTTGAAAGTTGCTCCTCTGTGTGTCTGAGGAGAGAGCAAGCATTGCATAAAACCAGGATGCTTTTTGCAGCCTCCTCCCGGCTGCTGAAGCCCAGGGCTTGCCCCTTATTACGTGGATGTCTCCACAAACTGTTTCTGGCTGTTCCCAGCAAGTATCTCCTCAGAGACATTGCCTATATGGGTCTCAGGTAATCCCTGGTAACCTGTGTAAATGTGTGCATGAGGTTCAAGTGAAGCACACTGAACCCTGTCTGCATTCAAAAGCTGAGTCTCGGTGACAGGAGGGAGCCAACACCGCAGCATATTGCTGGCTGTTGATTCTGACACTCCTCCCACACAATGCTTTACTGAGCAGAGCCACCTTGGGAGACTGTAACTATCCATCTGGCTGTGCTCTGGAAATGTTTGTAACCAGCCCTGAAGACTCTCAGACTCATTGATCATCTCTGCAGCAAATGAAGCTCAGGCCAAAAGTCTAGGAGAGGGACTTGTCATCAGGGTGTCTGGCAATGGCACAAGGGGGAATGGTTTGAGGCTGAGGCAGAGCAGGCTTAGACTGGAGCTGAGGAAGAAGCTCTTTGTTAGGAGGGTGGTGAGACTCTGGAATAGGTTGCCCAGGAAGGCTGTGGCTGCTTCCTCCTTGGAGGAAGGCCAAGTTGGATGATGCCCTGAGCAGCTGAGGCTGGTTGAGAGTGTCCCTGCCCATAGTGGGGGGTTGCAGTAGATGATCTCTGAGCCATTTTAGGATTCTGTGACTTCCCAGTAAATGAAGACGACCAAAGATGCACTTCAGTGTACAGGTACAATGCAAACCCTGAGGGAGGAGTCATTGTCACCAGTGTTGACAGCACTTTGAAAGATAATTAAGGAGCAATTTGATTGTAGCCATTTTCATCCACTATTAGGGAGTGATCACACAAGCAAATGCCAAGAGTCTCTGTGTTTTAACGAAGCACAGGCATATTAATCTGTGTTGGCTGAACATCGACCTTAATCAGATGTTAATTGAAACGCTTTGGTCTATTTCAAGCACGGAATTTACAGCCCCATGCGTTGTAATCCTCAGGAAAAAGAGACAGCTGGGAAAAGGCAGCTCAGTTCCATGGAAACAGAGGAACTTGACATGTTTTATTTCCTCCTCTTATAGACTGAAATGAACAATTTTCAAAGCATCCCTCTTTCCTGCGGTGTTTTCCTGAGACTTCACACTCGCAGTGGTCCCCACGATTTGGGCAGGCCAATTCATGTTCTTTCAGGTTCAGTAGGTGCTCTGCAAACAGGACTCGCTGGGCTGCTCTCTGTTCTTGGTGAGGTGAAGGGAAAACTGAGGCCAATTCCTCAAAGCTGCAGTACAGGCTGTGTGGCTGTGTGGTCAGAGGCCTTGAACTGTGGGAGGAAGGCTGAAATCTTACCATGGAGCCAGGAAGCCATCCTAGCCACACTCTCAGTGGCATGGGCACATCTCTCTGCAGGGTTTCTGTTTCAAAAGGTAAATGTGGCAAGGGCATTTCTGGGTTTTGGTTTGATGGAGAATTCTGATGCCGCTTAATTTTATTTTTTTTTCTCCCATTGATACGTTTTGATAGTCCTGAATGACAAAAAAAAAAAGAAACTAGAAGTAGCAGCTTGTACTAGCCTATACCTTCCATCTGCTGAGGAAGGTGGGATCATTTCTGATCCTCTGTTTACAGAGAGAGAGCACACAATTCACAGTGAAAATAAAGGGAGGGAGCGTTGCTCACAACTTGACATAGCCCTGTGCAGTGCTCTGTCTGAAAGGGGCTATTTTCATCTGCTTTGCTCAGGTTATTTGTGTCAAAGGTAATTGCTTTATTTACACCACTGAAGCATTTCTGGAACCAGCTGCCTGGATTATCTTTGAACGCTAAGTGGGAAGTATGAAGACATTACTGTGTCCAGACTCAAGGTTCACACTCTGCTGAGGTCAGTACAAGCTGCAGTGACCTTAGCTGTTCTCCAGATGGGGTCTTTAGCCATTAGAATCAAACAGTCAGCACATTTGCTTGCCTGCATCATGCTTAGAGGTTGTTCCACTGTGACATGTCTGTGAAAGCTTGTCATTCCTAAAGGATAAAAGAGAAAGGCTGAGTCACATCCTTTCACACAATGTCCTTTCCTAAAATTTGCCAAAAGAGAAGGGAAAAAATAAAAAAAAAGAAAAAGAGGAGAGTAGAAATAAAATCATTGTCCTGGGGGACATACTATACCCAGCACAGCCTCTCCTGCTGTGTGCACACTAAGTGGATCATGACTTGTTGCCAGTGTTCTGTTCACTCTGGGGTTAAACCACACAAGCTGAGGTTATTCCAAGAACGGTGTGCAGGCAGAATCCATCCTGTGAAATATGGCAAACTCTGGAAAGTGTTAAGCTGCTGTAGAATTAAAGGTACAGAGTGGAGATGATGGTAAGATACCTCAGCATCAGAAGACTGAAGTTGTTCTGTGAATTGCAAAGGACAGAAAAGATGAAAGGATTTCTTTTGCAGATCTAGGTAATGCCTTTTTTAAAGGATAAAATAATAAGTGTTCTGCAACTGTGCAGAAACTGACGTGGGTTTTTAAAGAGAAGATAGAGAAATGATCCAAGAGATTGTACAGGAAAGAGGTTGGCTTTATGGTTGGAGGAGTAATAATGACAGAAACCAGGAAAAAAAAGGGAAAAAAAAAAAAAAGTGGTATTCTTTTAAGCTTCTAGAGTCAGAGATGAATCTCTGACAATGTATAAGGCTTCAGTCCCTCCACTTTCAAACCAGCAGAATTGTTTCAGCTCTTGCTGAAGCACACAAAAGCGTGGCAGAGTGCAGCCCTGTGGTGTGCAGCAGCCTGTGCTGAGGATGCTGCTGGCAGAGGGAAGGTGCTTCACACATTCCCTGCAGTCCCCAGCCTCCTTGTAAGGATTTGCTTCCCTCACCCCTCTGCCTGGTGGTTGGTACATCACCTACAGTGTGGGACACTGATATTCTCTTTCTCGTTCTTCCCAAATTTCCCCTGATTTCTATAGCCACATACAGAGCTAAGTAGAGTCTTTTGTTTGGCCTGGCAGGAGACAGCTCTTGCCATGGCAGTGGTGAACAGAGGCAGAATCCATAACTTTGATCATTTTGTAAGGGCCACTTAGAATTTAAGAGAGGCTGCCCAGAGAGGTTGTGCAGTCTTCTCCTCCATAGATGTTCAACCCTCAGCTGGATGTGATCCTGTCCAAGCTGTTGCAGGTGAGGCTGCTTAAGCAGAGGAGTTGGAATAGCTGTCTTCAAAGGGCCACCCACCCCCTGCCATTCTGTGATCCTGTGATGTCAAGAGCAAGCAAGAAGAGTCCCGAGGCTGGGAGGATGTTTCAACTGTGCAGTAGTACGTCATGGTTTTGTTTAGGGGAGCCCTTCAGGAGGTACCTCCACA
Organism: Psilopogon haemacephalus; assembly: GCA_013396835.1. Classification (NCBI taxonomy): domain Eukaryota; kingdom Metazoa; phylum Chordata; class Aves; order Piciformes; family Megalaimidae; genus Psilopogon; species Psilopogon haemacephalus. Next base: position 1,414,361 of record VWZI01007565.1, read on the forward strand.
ACCACGTAGTGAATTTCCCTCATGATTTCCCTTGCTGCTTTTTCTCTGATCAGGATTTCAGCTCCCTGTGAGATCACAGCACTGTCAAGAGACATCAAGAGGTAGTGCCTTGGGTTCTTTGCTGCTTGAAGCCACTTGCTTGTTCCTTTTCTGCTGCTTTTGGGGGGGTGCTCCTCTCGTCTTTATTTACTTTCTGTTCATGTCTTTGAATGGGAATGAATCAGTCAGGAAAATAATTAGCTTCCCTCCCTAGTGGAGGTGTTTCATTAACAAGAATAATTATTGTAATCTTAGGACCTGGCAGATCTGGAGGATGCCATCACACTGAAGGTTACCTTCCTAGATAGTAATGATCTAATTTGTCCTCCTGGTGTTGCATTACAGATTGTGTAAGTGATGTTTTTTTCCATTTGATTAGCAGCACAGGGACCTGCCCCATTACCACAGGGACCACCTTTCTTTTTCCTGAGGGGGTTGATGAGTGTCAAAGCAGGCAGAAAAAAAGGATTAAAAAAAAAAAAAAACTTAAAAGAAATACACAACATTCAGATGGGATTCCCCTGCCTGAATTAAATTGATTTCTAAATAAGGCTGGGTTTGGGGATCTTTTTTCTTTTGTAACCAGTGGCAATTAAAAGCAATGACTCAGTGCTTGCCTTGATGTTCAGTAGGGTATGGTACTTTTGCTGTAACCCAGTTCCATGATAGAAGGAAGAAAGGAGGGAAGGAGATGAGAAAGCCCAGCAGTATTTTGCTGCTACTGGCATAGAAAGGCTAGGAAGCAGGGTGGGGTGGTGAAGTGCTCTGGAATTAGAAGTTAGAAAAGCTGCTGCAAAACTTTCCAAAGTGAAATGTCATGAAGTGATACCGCATGTGGCAAGTGAAAGAAATAACCCACCTGGAGAATAGTGATAAAGGGGAGGAGTGGTTTTTAAAGTAGCTGTTCACCTTAGGAACCAAGAACCCAGCACAGATTACATCCTGTTCTTTTCTGTCATTTTACTGAGAGCTAAATGAGGACTTGGAGCAAGAGTGCTGAACCCTGAGAGCAAAATGCCTACTCCATCCATCCCGTTTGTGGAAGAGAGGCAGAATCATAACCTGAAGAGGAAGAAAGCAACTCGTGGTGTGTTGCAGTGGTTTTTAGAGAGATGGCAAAGCTCTGTCATGGTGCTGCCAGCTCTGAATGCACAGCAAAATTCACTGCTTCTTATGGCAGCACAGTGTGACCTGACAAACTCTAAGGCTGAAATTCAATTTGCAATAAGGTACAGATGAGGGAAAAAAAAAAACAAAACACTACCCACCAACAAAAAAGGAATCTCTATTTCAGGTAGCAATCCAACCAGTATGTTTGAGTTAGCTGTGCTCAAGGCCTACAGAACCACTTTTACCACTGCTGTTAGTCAGAGTTGTGTTAAATATAACCTGACCCAAAAAGAAAATTTTCAGCTGCCAGTGTCATCACACAGTGGGACTGCTTCTGGAAGTGTAATGAGGAGAGATTGGATTCCTTCCACGATTTCAGCTCCTTCTCCTGGACCTGTGTGCTTATGCAGATCACCTCTTGATGCTGCTGAGGGAGTCCTCCTGCTCTTTTACTACTCACTCCCTAATGAACTGCTACACAGTGCATCACTGGAGCAGTAGAATAATGCATGTATGAGGTAGACATTGTAGGGAAAAATTCTCCCAAGTAAAGATATGTGAGTCTTTTTTTTTTTTTTTTTCTCCTGGGCAGAACATGCCAATGGCCTGATGGTCTGTTCATTCTTCACACTGCCCAAGGTAACTACACAAATTGGTTCAGGATGGCAAACGTAATTAAACTGCCCTGAGAATTGATGGATGGGAGGAAGAAAAGGATTTTTTTTTTTTTCCTCCTTCCTTTACAAATATTAGAGAAGACCTCTACAGATTTGTTGTCAGCTAAGCAGTGTGTTATATAATGTAGTAAAACCAGTTCTGGCACTAGCAGTGTTCTCTGGTGTTACCAGTGATGCAGCTGCTGAGATCAAACACAACTTGAAATGGGAATGGCTTTTTTGGGTGTTTTTTCCCCCAAGCTTTACTTCATGATCTGGACTCTCCTGACTGTGATTCCAAAGTTCCTTCTTAGTGCTCAGGTGATTTGGAGAGAGCAGAAGTGTTGGCCTTCTAAATCTCAGTAGTGCTGGTTCTCCACCAGAGCAGTTGTTCAGGCTGGGAGGGAGTCAGTGTGATACCAAACACAGTGAAGGGCTGTGCAAGGTGCAGCTCTGGGCCAGACTTTCTATATTGACACAAGTGCCTGTTGATACCTTCAAGCCTTTTCCTTCTTGCTTCTATAATTAAATATTGATATTCTCTCCACAGAGAAAAACATGAAGGGCTCCCTCCAGGCAGAGGGAACAGCAAGCAATTTTTTTATGCTGTTTGCCTTTTTGTAGAGAATCTGCTGGAAGGGATGACCTCAGGTTCTGCTGGAGGTTGTCATAGAATCACAGAATGTCAGGGGCTAGAAGGGGCCTCCAAAGCTCATCCAGTCCAACCCCCCTGCCAGAGCAGGATCACCTAGACCAGATCATACACATCCAGGCAGGTTTGGAATATTTACAGAGAGGGAGACTCCACAACCCACCCTGGGCAGCCTGTTAATTAGAAGGTGTTAGGTGATAGGTTGGGCTCAGTGATCTTGAAGGTCTTCTCCAACGTGATTGTGTGATTCTAGTTGAAGATGTCCCTGCTCACTGCAGGGGGTGGGACTAGGTGACCTCAAAGGCCCCTTCCAACCCAGCTCATTCTATGAGTCTGTGAACTGAATGTGCCAGAGGTAGCTATTGCTTAACCTGTAGGTGTTTTTGCCCTTGATTACAGAGAGAAACGAAATGCAATTTAAACCTTTTGCAGTTGTATTTAGTTTGGGGGATTTTCAACTTGCCCATCTGTCTTCTTCCATTGTACTGCTCTTACTGTGTGGTGTTCAGCAATCCATCAGCTGTCAGCAAAAGGACTGCCTCACTCTCTTCTTTTTTTTTCTTAGAGCTATGCAAAGCAACAAGAGCTTCTCAGTGTCAAACCTGGGCAGCCTGAGAATTCATCTGGGCTATATTTACCCACAGAGGAGGCGGCAGTAGTAAAAGCATTGTGCAGAAGGCAATTAATTAGATTTCTTTTTAATGATAGGAGAAATCACTCATTAGAGGAGCTCATTTCTCTTCTGTGGATGATAAATGGATTTCTAAAAGTATCATCAGCTGCAGGCTTAGCTCTTCAGTACCCGATGTTGGATTAAATGAATCCCACAGGTGGGAATTTCTTTCTGCTCACCTTTGAGAAGCTGAATCCAAAGGCCACCAGCTACAATTGTACATCAGGTTGGGTACCAGAATCTGAAGAGAGAAGCAGTGAAGGCAGGAATGATGAAGGACAAGCAGAATGGGGAAAAGAAATGAAAAGCCATAGTGGAAGCACCAGGAGTAAAAAAAACAAAAATGGAATTGGAAGATTTTCTTCTGCTATATTAGGAAAATAGAAAATCAGGAAAAAAATATCTAGGAACAGACTTGAATAGTTCATTTCTTCTAGAAACTTCTGAGTTTCTGCAGTAATTGCTTCCAAAATACAACACATGGGAGGGAAATAAACCCCCAAATTGTAGAGCCTTCAGAAGCTTGGTTCTTCATTCTTAGCTTGCAGAGTGGCTGCTTAACAGGAACTTGTTCTTTAATATCATTCAGCCTAATGAGACTGCACCAAGTGTAACTGGAGGTAGAATGTGCCTTATTCTTTCCCTAGTTATTGGCTAAGAAAATGAAATGTGGGGAAAGATTCTCATCCACCACTGTTCCTGTGTCTTCTATCACCAGTGGCCAATTAAAAGTAACTCAGGGAAGGAGAGCAGGTTTCCTCTCCTTCCCAAACAGGTCTCTTCTGCTCATGTTCAGGGGCTGGAATTCAGCAGTAGAAGGCAGTTTGTCGTGTAGGTAGCACTGCACAGGATGTAAATCACTTCTGGAGCTTGGCTTTTTCTAACCTTGCACTTCTGCCACAGGCTGCAGGTAGTGTGCAAACACCCAGCATGGCTTAGCAGCAGAGGCAGCTGTGGATGTGTGACAGGGTGAAGCTCAGTACAGCCCAAGCCATTGACTATTTACCCATCCTCTCTGATGCTTTGGGCAGTCGTATGCTGGCCTGCAGCTCCGTTTGCTGAAGGATTTTGCTGCTCCCCAGTCTGTGGCTCCTGAGTCTGCTGAGCTGACTTTTTTATCCTTGTTTCCATCAAGCCTTGCTGGGTGGACTGTGCTCCCAGAACACACACCAAACCTCTTCAGCATGGGTGTCCATGTCTGAATGACTTCTTTCCTTCCAGCTGATCCAACTGGTTCATGGTTAACACGAGCCAGTTTAATGTTATCTCCTGCGGTGAATGAATTTTATCCACAGCAGTTTATCTTGTCTGCTGCTGAGCAGTGTAGAGGGAAGAAGAGCTTAGCAGGCTGATTAGCACTAGAGGAGGAACATGACATTAGAAGCCTTTCTGGTTGAGTTGTACAGCCTTGTCATATTTCCCCTCGGCATAAATCAGAAGTGCAGGCAGCTGCTTTTGCCCAGATGCTGCCCTTTGTTATTAATTTAGTTTGCAATCTGTTGTTCACTCTTCTGGCAGAGCTAACACCCTATTCTCAGCTGCCTAGTTAGCAACCCTTCATGCCAGCTCCAGCAAGTCTCTGGTGTGTTTTTCTTTCTCTCTTCTTATTGATTCCCTCATCTCTTCCACTGCTTTGGTGGTCCCTGGTTTCCTGTCTCTGATTTCCCAGAGATGGAAGAAGGCAGGTAATACCTGAGGATGTGAGTACATCCTTTGATGTCTTCTCTGCCTTTCTTTGTTTAGAGGAAGGAACAACTTGAAAATGAATGCAATTGTGAGTCACTACCAGTCTCTACCAAGACTCAAACCTGACAAGTAAAATGAAGCCCAAGCAAAAGTTCAGGCTAGAGCTTCTAAGCTGCCAGCTGTGGAATGTGAGGAAGTTAAGGCAGACATTTCCATGTCTGGGGTTTATAGCAAGGTATTTGAACTGAGCAGGTTCAAAGTGCAGTGTGGTCCTGTGCTCTTTCCAGGCACTGCTTTCCTCCCAGATTCCCTGAGGAAGCAAACTTTGCATGTTCCAGCCCACCAGCAAAACCAAGCTGGGAATGCTGAGTGGGGCTGAGCATCTGCTAAAGGTGCCAATGGTGTCAGCTAGATCAAGGGAATGTCCAGCTCTGCCCTCAGACACACACTGCTCAAAGCTTGAGGGCTTGTCTTGTGTGAAATGGCAGAGCTCTCAGTAAAGCCACTGCAAAACTGGGGCAGCCAGAAGGGAGCCAGGCCCTGCCTGTGAGCAACAACTGCCCACAAGAGCCAAGCCTCTCGTCAATTTATCTCAGTTCAGCAGCAGCAGGCCTAGTAAGCCCTGGGTGATCCTGCTCTGGCAGGGGGTTGGACTTGGATGATCCTTCAAGGTCCCCTCCAGCCCACAGCATTCTGTGATTGTAAGCTGTGATGGTTCTGCCTCCTGACTCTAATCCCATGAGCTGTGCTACCAGTGAAAACCAAGCTGGGAACAGTAAAGGGTCCTTAGTTCTGTCTAATGGTGCTGAGGGCTGCAGTAGGATTAGAAGGTTATCACCAGATACAGCACAGTTTATGGTAAGAGACATCATCTTTTCGTGTACCTTTTGAGGAAGTCCTACTTTTCTAGAGCAACCTTTCCAGCAAATAACTAAAGTGTTCCAAACAGCACATCCAAGTCCTGCAGTGGCTGCAGTCGATCAGAAAGCAGAGAGAAGACAAAGCTGTAGCACTCTAATTGAATCCCCAACTTCCCCTGTCAATAGGACAGCTCCAAGGCAGCACCATTGATCAGCCTGTAAGGCAGAAGGAGGAAGGGACTCACTGCATGGCTCATTAATTCACAGACTGTCATCAACCCTTTATGGCAGCCTAATGTCACCACACGTCTTGTGTAAGACAGCAAAGCAAATGGGCAAATATCAATGAGGCTTAGGGCAAGGACCTGCAGTGTCTGATGTTTACAAGCATCTCAGTGACACATCTTTGCGATGGAAAGCCAGCTCTGGCCTTTGCAGAGGACCTTTGGTGTGTCCCCAGCACAAGAAGCACACAGAGCTGTTGGAGCGAGTGCAGAGGAGGCCACAAAGATGATCCAAGGGCTGCAGCACCTCTGCTGTGAGGACAGGCTGAGGGAGCTGGGGGTGTGCAGCTTGCAGATGAGAAGACTCTGGGGGGACCTTAGAGCTGCCTGCCAGGACTTGAAGAGTTGTCAAGCACAAGTTATGGACACTTCCAAGCAGACACTGCCAGGCAGTCCCCTCTTTCTCACCTGGAAAAACCTTTCCAATGAATGTTTTAAAAGTCCCACTGAAACTCTACTGAATATTCTATCAAGGTGAGGTGATTCTCTTGTATATTTCCCTGGTAAATATTTCATTTTGCTCACAAGGGAGAGAGGTTCCTGTCTTTGATGCAGCTCTCTTGGTGCTTGCATAAGCTGCCCTAGCTGTAGCTGTTTCATCAGCAGTGTGGTGGAGTGAAGGCTCCAGAGCAGCTTTTCAGAGCACCATTGAAATGGGAGCTGGGAAACTTCACCAAACTGCTGTCTTGTTTCTTCAAGTATTAGCTTCAGAAACATCTCTGTTCATGGACTTCAGCTCCTGCCTGTGCAATATTACTGCCAGCTTAGCCTGATGCTGTATCTTGACCTTACAAGGAAGGGAAGGAATCACCAGAGGACCAGAAAGTAAGTCTCTCTGACAAAAGCATCACTGTGTCTGGCAGGTGGATTCCAGCTTCTTTCTCCCTGTTAAGTTTCACTTAACTTATACAGAGCATATTTAAGATATTTATTCAACATATGGCGTTAGGCTGAGATAATTTTTATATCACTTGTAAAGGTTCCCTCTTCCTGGTTCCCACCTGATTGTCAAAGTTACGATGCCAAGGAAAGTTTAGGGCAAGAAATAGCTCAGCAATGTTTATATCCTTTGCTTAGGAGGAAATAAAAGTATTGAAATCAGTAAGTGAAAACCAAGGCTTTAGTGTAAGAAGTGGTCAGGAAAGCACAAAAATAAATTTTGTGGTGCTACTGAAGGTAATGTTAAGTGTTGAAGTAGTCCATCCTCTTGGCATCTCAGGTCTGTTGTCTACAGCTGTACAGAGGTAGGCTTTGTCTTTTCCAAGCCAAGCGTTGCCACTTTGCAGGCTGGGGTGGCAGTTTCAAAGCCCATCTCTGAAATGCTTTTTGAACATTTTCCTTTGATGTTTACATGCAGAAAGGTTTCTGCCCCAGAAGGGTTGCTGAGGCCTGGCCCAAGCTGCTATCCCTTCAAGCCTTTCAAATCTGCGGAGATGTAGTGCTGAGGCTCATGGTTCAGTGGTGACCTGGCAGTGCTGCCTTAAGGGTTGAACTCAGTGATCTGCAAGGTCTCCTTGATTCCATGACACATGCAGGTGTTCCAGTTTGGTACCTTCTGAGCTGAGTTCTTAAGGTGCTGGTGAGATTTTAGCTGTGTGCAGCAGATCAGCTTGTGCATGAGAAAGGGGGAAACGACAGCCATGAGACATCAAAATATGACAATTCATGGAAGTTCTTCCCCAGGAGGGTGCTGAGGCAGTGGGACAGGTTGCCCAGAGAAGCTATGGAGTCTCCATTCCAAGCCTGGAAGTGTTCAAAGCCAGGTTGGATGGGTCCTTGAGCAACCTGGTCCAGTAGGAGGTGCCTCCTGCCTGGGGTGCTGGAACCGGATGACCTTTAAGGTCCCTTCTAACCCAGCCCAGTGTGTGACTCTAGAGAAGAGCAGGCAGAGCTGCAGTGCTGCATGCAGTGCTACCACTACCTTCAGAATGTGAGTGGGGCCAAGTCCTTTTATCTCCTGAGGATGGATAGAAGCATATTTAGTGCATTTATGGCAGACAAAAGGTTATCTGGGCTTGACCTTTAGACCGAAATTGGCATTTGATTTTCAATAGCCCTGTGAATGTTTTACTTCCTGCATAAACCCCTTTCTAAACTGTGAGGGCTGCACACCCTGCTGCAGTATTGATCCTTTGACAGGGGTGCTGCTCACTTTTTCATGGCTTTATAAAGTTAACTGCTGTTTGCAAGTGAACTCCTGGATTTTGGATCCAGGGGGACTGCACTGATAGCAGGCTTGCTGAGAACTCAGATGATCTTTGTGCTCTCATCTGTCTGCAGAGAGCGTGACTGCTCTTGGAGAAGGTTTAGCATCATGTCCTGGCTTTGCTTGAGTTCAGGCTGAGATGTAGCTTAAAAATAAAGGCTTACACTGATATGTAGCCTCAGACTATTAACAGGGTGCCTGAAGTTTCATTTTACAATCCCTTTTATATCATCAGTCACTTAGCTTTAGTAGCATTACTCACTTTATGCCATGCTACACTCCTCTACGCTGTGAATGTCTGCACAATTTCATAAGTAATTATTCATTCACTTCTTCCTTTTCCTCCTCTGGCCTCTCTCTCTTCTACCCTGGCCTCTCTCTCTTCTATATAGCATAATAAACTTACTGCCACCTTCACCCTAACTCCAACACCTCACCCAACTAATCTAACATCCCCCAACTCAGAAAAAGCATCTTCCACTCCTCTTTAGCACTGCATCCAGAAAATGCTACCTCCGAGCTGAAGAAAGGCCTCTACTTCTTCAAGCTTGCCTGCTTTTCCTCTCCAGTATCTTCTTATAACAGGTATTGCTGTGACATTTGAGGTCCAGGACTTCAGAAGAGGACAAGGCAGGGAATTTGCTGGTACACGAACCCAGCTTCTGTGTAACTCGATATCCTCAGGTCTTTTCCTTTGTTTCTGGAGCAGTTTGTGTAGATAGTGTCCTCAAGGAACCCAGACGTATGCTCATGAACACACTACCTGCTAGTCCCAGCATATCTCCCTCAGGCCTCTTCCCTTTCCTCATCTTTATGTCCTCTTTTATGCTTTCTTCACGCTTGTGTCAGAGCACATCAGAAGGCATCTCCAACCCCTCAGCCCTAAGGGCTGTGTTATCTCCCAAAGGATGAAGGGATGCATCCTTGTGCAGCAGTGCCTTCAAGAACTGTATGATGCATGTTCCTTAAAGCATCCTGAAGTATCTTTTTCTGTTCAGCTGTGAGCAAGACACATCACTCAATTATAAATAATGATCCTCTGTCCACTCTGGGATTAGCAATTTGGTGAGCAGGGTCATTAGTACAATAAGGTTAGTGAGCTGCTGCCTTGGCCAACAGACTGCAGCATCCACAGCGTGCTGGGGATCACTCGCAGCTCGGCCAGGAAAGAGAGATACTGGCAGGGGCTGGTGTGGAGGTGTTGGTTTGGATGAGATCTCAGCTCGGGATGCCTCAGAAATTAGAAGACAATGTTACAGCAAAAGGTTTGAAAGGAGACACTGTGCAGCTGGGGAGCTCAGCAGTGTCCAGACAGCTGCACAGTGGCTGTGGCAGGTCAAGCAACGAGGGGAAATGACCTGTATTTATTAAATCTAATTTGTGGCTACACAGTATTGATAGCCCTAATCGAGGAACTTGCTCAGCATGGATGCCTACTACTCACCAGATTTATCCTCCTGGGAACACTAGCAGCATATAGAGCTTACATATATTAAATCCCCAAAAGCTATTTACAGGAGGTATTACCTGTCAGGGCAGTCGTATTCACCGAGGAATGTAACCAGAATATAGCATAATAAAACTGTCCCAAACAGGAAAAAGCAATCTGGTTGAAAAAAAATACCACCACCCTTATTTAGAGGCACAGTCATATCTCATCAGCAGAAAGCTGCCTGAGGAGGCAGAGTTAAAGTGCAGTGTTTAAAGCTCCCTCCTCCAGCAAATCATGAGGAGGTGTGTCCTATGCTTGGGCACCTGCTTCTTTACCCCTACCCCCAGCTTAGAGCACTTTCTCAGGAAGCAGGGAAGGTGATTTCCCACCCAGCTTTCGACAGAGAGCTTGTTGGGACAATCTCCTGTCCTAGGAAACTCACAGCCTCATCCAGCCTGGCTGCAAACACCTCCAGGGATGGGCCCTCAACCACCTCCCTGGACAACCCATCCCAGGCTCTCAGCACTCTCACGGTGAATTAGCTAACATTATATACAGGCAAAGATGAGTCAATCAACCATAGGAATTATTTTCACTTTGCTCATTTCAGCTCTCTGCTCTCCTTTGGGAATACAACTGCTATGAACACTTTAAACCTGTTTGGCTGTTTCTGTAGTGCCAGCATGGCACAGGCTTTGCCATTGCTGATCCATGTGCTCTAAGAAGGCAAACTCAATTCTCTTCACATTCCTTCTCTGTTAGTTTTCTCTTCTTCTATTTCATTCCTTCCTATGAGGTGACCTTATTGTGACTTTTCAGTGTCTTGAGACCTACAAGAAAGTTGGGGAGGGACTTTTTAGGATGTCAGGTAGTGATAGGACTGGGGGGAGCATGGAACAGAGCTGGAAATGGGTAGATTCAGACTCGATGTTAGGAAGAAGCTCTTTATCCTGAGGCTGGTGAGACCCTGGAATGGGTTGCCCAGGGAGGTGGTGGAAGCCTCATCTCTGGAAGACCAGGCTGGATGAGGCTCTGGACAGCCTGATCTAATGTGAGGTGTCCCTGCCCATGGCAGGGGAGTTGGGAACTGATTACCTTTGTGGTCCCTTCCAACCCTGACTGATCCTATGATTCTAACAACATAGATGCTTAAGTATTAGTCATAATCATACCATATCAGGTATGTTGTTAGCACCTCCCATGTGCCACTCCATGGTCAGAAGTAGCTGGGGCTGTGTTGGAGGTTCTCTCTTTCCAGCCTGCTTTCTTTACAAGCAGTTTGGTGGGTACCAAATCAGAAGGCTCCTGGGAATCAGTTACACACAAGACTGTACTGCAAGTGCTGCTCCCTTAAACAGAGCACTTCTTACTTTGTCTGCTCTGACCACTAATTGCAGAGGGCAGCTCTGAGTTAAACAACCTGCAGGGCAGAAGTGATTTATAAGAGATGAGACTCAGGGAGCCTTTGATCCATTTTTTAATGCCGGGCAGACACTAAGCCCTGCAGGAGGCTGTTGCCTTTGCAGGCACAGCTTGAGCTGCATTTAGTGTCACAGGTGACACCGTGGATCACAGATATCAACTGTGTGACATTCTTTTTTGTACTTGGCTGAGCTGCAGCCTTGGCAAATGCTGTCAGGCATCCCCGTGCAGGGAGCTGCAGGTCTGTGGAGCTTTCATAGGCAGGGCTCATGCGAAGCCCTTCTGGTGTGGTGCCTGCGTAAGCAGCGGCGTGGCTGTGTGCACATGCTGCAGGGGGAACGTCACTTCTGACTTTTCCCCAGGTTTTGTGTGACTGAGAGAAACTCTCCTGATCTCCTGCTGCTTCCTGTTAGTAGTCTGTCAGAAGAAAGATCTTTATTCCGTGCCAAATAGCATTGCGGCTTTATGTCTTAAGGATGTATTTGTTGTTAAATTTAAGGAGGAGGTTTATCATCTGCCAGAGACAGAATTTTTAGCTGCTATAAATTAGCTTAGAGCTGCTGAGATCTGCGAGGATGCAGTGCAGCAGATCCTCAGCTCTTCTGGGTAGGGATGCAGTGATGGCAAACTTACGTTACATAGCATAAAAAGAGAAAGAGCAAGAGGAGAGGAAAGAGGTAAAAGCTAATCTCTTCAGTGTTCAAGATTGTGGGGAATAAGGAAATATTTGCATAATACTGACTGATCAAGAGAAGAAAAATAATAAAGGAGCCCATCCTTATTCAGTAAAGAGCAGAGGCATAGCAGCTGGAGCTGGTAACTGAGCTAGTCTGGGCTATTTCAGAAGTGGGGGCAGAGGGGCAGGGAACTCCTGAAACTACCACACTTAAGCACTGAGGGGAAGCAGCAGATCTCAAGAGTTATGGAGCTGGTTTTGCTCCCAGCTTGCTTTGGTTTCATTCCTGGCTCTCCTGGCAGGTCTCTGAGGAGCAGGTGGCACTGGTAAAATGTGCTCCCTGTGTGTTTTCCTGGAAACTAGGCCCAGCAGAGTGACAGTGACATTTCTGAGCACTTAGCCTTCACCTGTCCCACCTCCATTGCCAGTTCTGTAATTTCATAAGCAATTGCAAGGGGAAGATATTCAGCCTTGAGTTCATTTCAGCTGGAGCATCCTCCCCATCCTGAGATGATGTTTCCCCATTTAGGTAGCCAGGGCTGGTACCCTGGCTTTGAAGCAGTTGCCTCGTTACCATGCCCTGATGAGCTTTTCCTGTTGCCACTGCAGCCTTGAGGAGCTGGAAATGGCAAGTGCTGCAGGTGGTGAGCCACACAGCTCCATTACTCCAAATTCCATTTTCGTGTTGTTACAAAGGAGGGGGCAGGAGGAATGCAGCCGAGCGGCAAACACAGCTAGAGAGGCTGCGGCTATGGGATGGGGATGTGGGTCACAGGCATTGTTCTGAGCCAGGAGGATCCAGTAAGGCCATATTGGTAATTTGTCAGAGAGCACAGCTTGAAGCCCTGCTTATGTAAGAGCTCATCTAAGTGAGAAGGCAGATGCAAGGTGCTGGCTTCTGGCCTGCTCTCGAATTCAAAATGAGATTTCCACCAACACTGTGCTGGGCTGCAGGCTGCCAACACAACACACAGGACTGACCTGAGCTCAGCCTGCAGCTCTACTTCACACACAGGACTGGCCTGAGCTCAGCTTCATGAGGTTGTGCACGACTTGCAGACCTGCAAGTGGTGCTGCAGGTACTGTAGACGAGGTTGGAGGAGACATCCAAGCTTATCCAGTCCAACCCTATCCAATGGCACTAAACGCCCCATCCAGGCTTTGCTTGAACACCTCCAGGGATGGGGACTCCACCACCTCCCTGGGCAGCCAACCCTGCCTGGCTACAACCTCCCTTCAGGTAGCTGCAGAGAGCTTTCCTCTGAGCCTCCTCTTCTGCAGGTTGCACACCCCCAGCTCCCTCAGCCTCTCCTCTTGGGGCTGTGCTCCAGGCCCCTCCCCAGCCTTGCTGCCCTTCTCTGGACACCTTCCAGCAACTCAACATCTCTCTTGAATTGAGGGGCCCAGAACTGGACACAGCACTCAAGGTGTGTGCTGAGCTGTGCTGAGCTGTGCTGAGTACAGGGGCAGAATAACCTCCCTGCTCCTGCTGCCCACACTGCTCCTGCTCCAGCCCAGGATGCCATTGGCTCTGCTGGGCACACTGCTGGCACATGTTCAGTTCCTATCTCCCAGCACCCCCAGGTCCCTCTCTGCCTGGCTGCTCTCAGCCACTCTGTCCCCAGCCTGTAGCACTGCCTGGGGTTGTTGTGGCCAAAGTGTAGAACCCTGCACTGAGCCTTGTTCAGTCTCATAGGGATAAGGCAAAGGAAGCTGAATAGGATTTGGCAGCAGAGCAGAAACTCCTCTGCACAGGCACTTTGGTATTTGTTACTGTGAGGGAGACAATGAGTGGAGGAGAAGCCCCCATGAGGAGTGTAGCCTGGTGACCATTTGCAAAGCTGCCACTGTGCCTGCTGAACTCACAGGCTTTGACAGAGGGATCTTGACGTTTTCATTAGGGGAGCTGCCAGGGATCATCTGGGAGAAGAGGCTTATTGGAAAGTGCCTGCTTGCCTTTGCTAATCCAATCAGCTGCAGCAGTGGGGGCCTTTCATCATCTATCAATTACTACTTGTCATTACAGCTGAGATCTCTGGAGATGTTCCTGGGGCCAGAACAAACAGCTCTAGCTCTGCACTGTGGCCAAAGAGCAATTCCCTTTCTCTCAAAGCCCTTCCCCAGGTGCTGGCTTTTCTGGTGTCCAGCTACTTTGCATGGCCCTTCACCAGATCTAACTAGCCAGCTACACTGCCAGGCTGGAGGTAGACTTTCTACACCTCTGAGGTTTAACAAAGCCAAGTGCTGGGTCCTGCACTTGGGTCACAGCAACTCCATGCAATGCTTGGGGCAGAGTGGCTGAAAAGTTGCTCAGCAGAAAAGGACCTGAGGCCTGACAGCCAGCTGAACGTGAGCCAGCAGTGTGCCCAGGTGGCCAACAGTGTGATGGGTTGGGAGTTCCCTGCCCTCTCAAAGTTTGAATTCACCCAGACTAGGCTCAGGCAGCTGGAAGTTAATGAATGAAGCTTTGTATTTACAGCTCAGCACAATATACAAGCAGATATTTACAATATATTACAAATATTTAGAGATACATACAGTAAAAAAAGGTAATACAGAAATACCACAGCCCTCCCAGAGAACAGAGTCCCCAGGAGGGGTTCCCAACCACCCTTCCCCCATGCACCAATCTTAACCCAGGATCTTAGGTGCCAGGTAGACAGGGAAGATCAGCCAGGGGGGTTAGAAGCAGGAATTGATTAGTTGGGTTACACAGATCCAGCTGGAAGGCAGGGGAAGGGAGAGAGTAACTGCCCAGAGCTCAGACCCGAGCAGCTCTGACCTATCTATGTTTGTGTTCTTACTTTTGTATTTGTCAGCACACCTGTGAGTGAAGGAGACATCACCAATGTTTTCCTTTCTCAACCTACAATCTAGTTTCTCTTATTAAAGTATTCCAATTGGCCTCAAACCAGCACAAGCAGCATCAGGGCCTGTCTGGGCAAGAGTCTGTCCAGCAGGGCCAGCTGCAGTGCTGCCTTCATTTCACCCAAGGTGTTTGCTGTGTTCCCTGCAGGTCTCGCTGCTGCTCAGCAGCTGTTTTGCCATGGCTGGGGCAGCTTCAGAGGCTCTGTCTGCTACCAGAGCTGCAGAGGCAGCAGTCCCATCCCCCAGGAGGCCAGCTGTTTGGAACCAGCCAGTAAATCAAACCCCAGAGCACTTCACACCACATGAAAGCTCCTTTTTTTTAACCCTCAGTTAGTCCTCAGTCAGTACCAAAGCTGCACAGAACGACCCTGCAAATCAAATCGGTGCCCTTCAGGGAATGAAGTGAATCTGTCAGGCCCTGGCTTTGTTTGTCACTTAACCATCTCTGTAGCTTCTTTTCATCTTCAATTTTCACTCCCCTTCATTATTTGCTATGAGAAGTTTTATTTAGAACTAGAAAGAGGATTTTATGCATCCGTTATTTAATGATGGACTTCTATCCCCGGGGGGGGGAAATGGGCAAGAAGGATTCTGCTGGCAGAATGAAGTGCATTAAGGGGTAAAAAAAAATAAAAAAAATCTCCTAAACGTGGCTGAGAGCTGATGACTTGATCTGCATAACTCTGGGTTTAATATCAGTGACTTCTTTCCTGCTCCATGACTAAGTTTTGGGTTGTTTTCCAAATTTAATTGCTCATGTATTCATTTTCACAATTCTGGAGCCAGCATCCCTGCGAGATCTAATTTAAGGACTCTATTTCCTCTTTGGAAAATAAGAGACTATTTCACAAGAAGGAGGAAAAAAAAAAAAATCAAGAGCAATAGCATCTTGGAAACAACATCCATTACTATTTTTCTCAGGAGGGAGTCTTCTCTTTATGGTGGATTTGCCTGGGAGCACTTCTTGGACTCTCAGAGGCAGCACAAAAGGCCAGAAGAGGCATCCTGGCGTCGCTCAAAGTTGCCTTGGTGGACTGGAGGTACAAGGAGTAGCAATGTGATCGGGAAGAAGGAATTTCACCTGGCTCCACCTCCTCACTGACTGGTCCTGGCACAACTTAAGGCCATTTCCTCTTGTCCTGTGACCGTTGGGAGCAGCTGATGCCTTCCTCCTGCTTAGATAAATTATTCTTTTCACATCTCTATACCAAAGGGCCATTTAAAACCAGTCTGGGACAGCAGGAAGACAATTTGCTGGCAACAGTGGGAAATACTTTAGGTAATGTTGGACAGAGAGGGCAGGAACACAGTAGGAAAAGGTGCCAGACCTGTAAATGCTAACAAGTTCCTCAGAAATACCCTCACTGATGCTGGGCAAGGGTTTATCCAGAAAAGGATTGTACTTTCCATCAAAATCAAGTCTTCACAAAGATTATTCCAGTACCTGAGGGGATGCTAGAGGAAGGCTGCAGAGGGGCTTTTCCTGAGGGTGTCTAGGGAAAGGCCAAGGGGGAATGGTTTGGAGCTGAGGAAGAAGTTCCTCGGTTTGAGGGTGCTGAAACTTTGGAATAGGCTGCCCAGAGAGGCTGTGGCTGCCTCCTCCCTGGGGGTGTTGAAGGCCAAGTTGGATGAGGCCTTGAGCAGCTGCCCTTGGTGTGGAGGTTGGAGCAGATGAGCTGAGCTCTCTTTTAGCCTAAGAAGTCATTCTGTGATAATCTACTGCATGATACAGTCCTGAGGGGCAAAAGATGTAAGAGGCTTCACTCTGTCGGTGCCAAGCTGTGCACTGCTGCAGTGCAGAGGTGGAGAAGTGCCCAGGCAGCTTTCCTGCCAGCCAGACTCTTCCCAGAAAGTCTGAGCAAGGGGCCTGAATGAAATCGATGCTGAGTTGTGATGAGAGGAGCTTGCTGCATGATGTTTGTTTGTTTCTCTATCTGTGCACAGGCAGCAGCAGGGTACCAGTCAATGTCTTTAATGTGCCTGATTTTCCCCAGCAGGTTAATGTTTGATCCTGTATCAGTGCATCTCCCTATAGTAAATGTAGAAAGTTTGCTCTGGAAGACACAGCCTGGCACAGCCCTGGGCTTGCTGTGGTAGTCTACAGGAGGAGAAGTTAAGTAGGTAGCTGAAGAATTTCCCTGCAATGATGTGAAGATGGGACCGGGCTGCTGCCCATCCCTGTCACCAGTTGCAAACTGGTACTTACAAACTCAGTGCCATCTCTTCTGGCCTCAGTTTCCCCACCACAACATTGATTGCTTCTGTCTCTCCACACTTATCTCCAGCTCTTCTCTTTGGCTTGTCCTATTGATTTACAAGTTCCCTTAGTGCATTAGCTCACCAAAAGCTGGGAGTGGATCAATCTGGCCTCCTAAATCTATGCTCTATTGCAGCCCTCCGGAAGGAGCCACTTACAGCTATCTACACCAAAATGCACCAAGCAGCTATTGTAAACATCTGAAAAAGAGAGGACAGATTAGTCTCAGCCTGGCTCATGGATGGAGGCCTGTAAAGCCTTGCCCTTGAGTGTCTGTGATTTTAACAAGGGTTTGAAAGGCAACTACTGGAGCAAGCTAGAGGACCACAGCTTGAGTCCTTTGTCTTAGTGGCTGATTGCACAACCTTCTGCTTCTAAGTTGTGATCCTTCTTGCCACCTTCTTTCTTTCCTACAGCCAGTAATACTGGAAAGCTTTGAGAGCAGGGACTGGTCCTCCCTCTCTGCTTACACTGCTCACGGTGCACACTTGCTACCAGCAAGAGTCCCATCAGCACAAAGGGGACACCTGAACTGCAGAGACCAGCCACACTGACTGTGCACACCAATCTAGGGCAGCTCTGCTGACAAGGGGTCAGTGGTTTTGCTTCCTGCTGGTCTTGGGGCTGGATGTGACATGAACATGTGCTGGTTAGGTGATGCCCACCAGTGCAGGCCTAGCTAGCCCAACTGGCCTGCTGCAGGACACGAGGATGCTGGTTCAGCTTTCTGCTCTGCAGAGACCTGAAGACTTCTCTGCCCAGTCTCAAGCACAAATAACACAGAAAACCAATTTCCACTGGAAGATGCTTTAAATGGCTCCTTGAGGGAAACATAATAACATCACAAACCTCCTCAATTAACCAGCACCAACAGTATGTGAATTTCAAGGCAGCTGGACTAGATGCTCTCCTGCTCTGTGATTCTGATACCAAGTGCCTCGAAACTTCCCAGCCCTTACCACAAACCTTAAATCACCCTGCCCTGAGATGCTCATCAGACACTTGGCAGAGTGGATGACACTGGCTGGGCTGAGCAGAACTTCCCCACTCACACAGCCACCTGGATGCCCTTGCCCTACTGGACAGCTCAGACAGGCTCTGCCAGGCTTTTGGGCAAGGCATTTACATTAAGTCAAGAATTCTTTCATTCAAGCAGAAGGACTAAAATCATTATTTTGAAGCGAAAGCAGGTGCAGAAGAGAATTGAGTTCTCCTCTACAAGATACTTTGACTTAAAACCCCCCCACCAAGCCAACCATAGCATGTGGGCAGCTGTCTTGTGGAGCCCAGCTGGCAGGAGCAAAACCCTGTGGTAATCCAGTAGTGAGCCCCCTGCCCTGCCCCAGCTCCTAGGAGAAGGTTCTCATGCCCAAAGAAGGTTGAGGGCTATCACCATGGCTATGTGGCACCCACTGGTCTGGCCAGTGGGCTGCAGGTTACACAAACCACAGGACAACACTGGGAAGGGCCCACAGCATCCTCTCAGCAGCTGGATTTGGAAGGGTGGAAGAAAATTCCATCTGGTGCAGCCACTAAGGATGCCAGACGTAACATCCTCAGCTCTGGCAAAAAACTCACAGCATGATGAGAGATAGAAGAGCCCTCTGGAGATCACCCAGTCCATCCCCATCTGCTAGAGCAGGGTCACCTAGAGCGGGCTGCCCAGGCTTGCATCCAGGAGGAGTTCAAATCTCTCCAGAGAAGACAACTCCACAGCTGGGCTCAGCTACCCCACATCCTGGGAAGTGGCAGAGAAGGTTCCTGCCTGTGAGAATGCAGAGGCACAGCAGTGTCCTTTGGAGACTCCAAGTGCTCATTCCAGCAGTGTTTTCCCACCCCAGCCCTACACAGCACTCCATCTCACTCTAATTGACCACAACTGCTGATTGGGTTGTAATTAAATTACTTAGCTATAACTGAGAACACACAAAGCTACAGAATTTAAACCATTGAGAACAAAGTACCCAAGCCCCTGGCAGCACTATCAGGCCAGAAGGAGGCTGCAGAAATGTGGCAGCAGAGCATCACCACAGCCACCATTCTGCAGACATGAATTCTGAGGGACCAAAGGCCTCTAAAGTAGCTTTTTAGTGTGTGAAGGGTTTTTTTTTTTTTGTTGGTTTTTTTTCCCTACACCTATTCCTCTAAAATACAGATTGCAGTGAAATGGGCAAAGGCTGAGCTGGTTGGCTGGCAGGCATTGTGGGCTCAGCTTGTTCAGGTGTGTTGACTAAATCCTTACAGCTGGATTTACTGGGTGGGAGCTAAAGCCCATGCTTCTACATTCTCTTTTGAACACTGCCACATTTCCCCCCTCTTGCCAGACTAACTCTTTTGTGCAGTGTGTTGTAGCAAAGTAGGCTCCTCATGAAGAGGCCAAAAGTGTTCCTTGTGCCAGCCCTAGGACTAGGTCTTTGTGACCCTTTAAAGCTTTTGCTTCGTGTGTTTTCTTACATGAAATTACAAAACCTGTTTAGGCTCCATCTGAGCTCTGCACAAGCAAGAGCAGACTCAGCAGCTGCTTAGTTGTTAGCACTCAGGGACACCTCAATGCCTGTTTTGACTAGAAACACAACCACACATTACCTTAGGAAAAGGAGGGTTACATTACCAGCACCTTTCTCCGCAGGCATAGCCTGGCACAAGCCAGCACTGACTGGACCCACATGCCTGTGAAGGAGGATCTCACTTGATGCAAGCCATCTACCTTCTGGGCTGGTGGACACTACTTTCCAATCATGGCATCCCCTTTGTGCTGCAGCTGAAGCTTCACTCTAAGGGGTGGGGGGGGTGGGGGAAAGAAAAAAAAAAAAAAAGAGGTGAGTATTAAAAATGCTGCCTCACAACAGCATTTGAATCAAGAGATGAATTCCTAATGGCACTTGGTAGGATTTCAGCTCAGGAAAGAACTCTTGAGATCACAAACTGACAACTTTTATCCTTCCTTAGCAGAAGTGCTGGGGGTACTTTCCAGTGCTGCCCAAAGCAGAGCATTTTTCTCTTGCATAGGCTTGCACAAAAACCAGTTACAGTTTTGATCCTATAGCTGTTGGAAACTGCTCTTTTCATAAGCAAAATGCCCACCAAAATCCAGAGTGTTGTGTTTGAAAAGCTCAGCTCTAATGGGCTGCTTCCAGCCTGGGAGAGGAACAGCTTCCCCTGGCATTGTTCATATCCATGGTCTTTGAAGCACCTTTAGGGGCCCAGCCAGCCTGGGTTGGTACTGGAGTGGAACATCCCTGTACAACTTCTCCTCCCTAAAGCTGCCTCCCCTGACTTCTGCTAGGAGTTTGAATGACTTTCTCCTTACAGCCCTTCCCCATGTAGATCTGGTGTGTGGTCACTCCCACTGCTGCCACACACACGTGCACTCAGGTCCTCTCCTCTTGCTTGCAGCAGACCCAACACCATCCCTTCTCTGAGCCTGCAGAGAGCTAAGTGGCCAAAAAGTGACTGATCTCCAAAAGCAAATGAGTTGCTGCCGGCTCACCTCCCAGCACTGCCTTGCTGGGGAGAGGCAGCACCAGCTGCTGCAGACTGGAGATGCTCAGAGGCAGGCCTGCCCCTTTGTGTGGCACCTCGCCAGGAGCTGGCTGTCACCTGCTGTGAAGCCACAGTTACTGTCCCCCACCTCTCCCCGCACAGCTCCTGCTCCTGTCTGAGGTGATGCACTGCCATCGTCACACACAAGCACATGCACCCTGCTAGGAGCCCATCATGAGGTGCAGCTCCTGCTCCCTCTGCAGGGCAGGGTGAGGCTAAGGACACGTTTCAGACCCTCTCGGGCAGAGGAAATGTGGGGTACAGTTTCACTGGGGTTATGCCTGCAAACACCCTCTGCATTCCCCCATCCAACTAATTGCGTCTGGCTTCAGCGCCGCCGCTTTCAGCATCTGCTGTCTTCCAGGGACACCTAGGGACAGAGGCTGTGAACAGCAAGCCTGGCCATGGACACGAGGGGTGTGTAAAGCCCATCTCGAGCCGACAAAACTGCATCTGATGCTTTTGTAACAGAAGGCCAGGAGCCCCCTATCTACCTGCAGAAACTTCAGCAGGATTCTTCTCAAGGCAGAATTTGTATTTCTTTCAATCTTTTGCTGCCATCTCCTGATAACCACTCAGAACAACTGCAGAGTGGACACAAACCTACAGGGCTGAAGAAGGCAGTGGCAGAAGGAGCAGCTGGAGCTAAGCTCAGGGGCAAAGCAGCTGGCATGTTGCACAGGACTGCTGCAGCAGACTGCTCAGTGCCTGCTCCTCAGCACATGCAGGTCAGCATCAGCTCCTGCCTCCAGCATCCTGTAGCTGGAGCTACTCTTTGCTTCTTGCTGCTTTTGGGAATGTCAGAATCACAACAAGCTTTGGGTTGGAAGGAGCCTTTAAAGGTCTCTAGACTCACCTCCCTCCATGGAGCGGGGACATCTTCAGCCAGGTCAGAGCCTCATCCAACCTAACCTGCAATGGGCAACCTGTGCCAGTGTTTCACCACCCTCAGTGTAAAAAAAAAAGTCTTGTCTAGTCCATATTTCCCCCCCCCACCCTTTAATTTAAAGCCATCTGCACTTGTCCTGACACAGCAGGTCCTGCTAAAAAGATTGTCCCCATCTTTCTCCCTTACTACATTTATATACCAGTCCTCTGGTGACAAAGCAGAGTCCCTGTACTTGGTGTTTCACCTACATGGGACAATGATATGGAGATCTTACCTGCAAGTCAAGACACACCCCACGGACAGAGGCAGTAGGGCATTGTGGCTCCATCTAGAGTGCTCCTTGGCCTGCCTTGACGTCAGATTTGAGTCTCTGGTGTTGAAGAGCTTGTTCCTGTAGGCACAAAGCCAAAGCAACAGCAGCTCTGGACTGGAGGAGCAGGCAGGCTTCCTGCAGAGCACAGCCAGGGTAGTGACATGTGAGGAGTCTGAGCCCTGTGCATACAGCCTGAGCTTGCCCACTCCCTAGCCCTGCATTTTAGAAGTGTGTGCTGCCTCCACAGCTATAGGCTGTATCCTCTGCCATTTCTTAACCTATTTTGGATCAGCTGGAAACACTGAAATCTGCTTTCACTGTGAAAATTGGGTTTTAATGACAGCGATTTCAACAGCCCTTTCCCAGTCTTCCCTGCACTCACCGCTCTTGAAACACAGACTGGGCTTTGGGAAAGCTTCCAGTGTGAGATGATAAACCATGGAATTATTGAAGCCATCCCTGCAAGGGCACTTGGGCTGGCATCAAGGCTACTGGCAATCTAGGAGACACTGTTTTCGTTTAAAACTCTTCCCAAGGGCAACACTTTCTGCCTGCCTTCTAGAAACATGACATTGTTGTCACAACAAACCTCATCTGTTTAACCTTCAGATGTGTTACTTCTCAGTCCCTACTCATTTTGCCCTTCAAGGGACAAAAGGCAGCTCCACTGAGCATATAAACCCAGCAAGGTTCCTTCTAAGAGAAAGGGCCTGTAAATGAGGAAGGAAACAAAAGGGTTTTAGGTTTTTGTATTTATTCCGAGCAGAGTGACTATGGAGACCTGACTCAAGCTTAGGCAGTAAAAGTTAGTGGAATGCCACATGAAATGGTGACTCAGTAACACCAGACATACTCATCACTTGTTAATATTCAATTAAAAAACACTCTCCAGCTAAAAACCCACCAGAAGTACTCACCCACTACCAGTCAAAAAGAGGACACTGCCTTTTTTCCCCCCACCTCTTAGGCAAGAGGACAAGCATTCAGTGGCAGTTTTTGTGGCATTTGATCCAATGCAAATAGCTAAATGCTGGGTACCCCCAAAGGGGCTCGTGGCTTGTTCAGCATCTCTGAACCAGAAGGCAAATTTGCAGCACAATGCTTTTATTCTGCCAGTGTGCCAGACCTGCATTTCCTTTCTTCCTGCTGGTATCTCATGCTTTGCAGCAGCTGCTCCCTCCCCTTCAGCACATTACACTGTGAGAGTCAACAATCTTCTGGAACATCTTTTATCTGGAACAGTTAAGATCTGCAACATCTGGCAGAATTTCTGGAGGTTGAGGACTGGACACTGGATTCCTACAGGTGGAATTGTCTAGACCAGACAAGAGAAAAAAAAAATGGACATATGGATGCTTTGTAATGCTCCCCTGACCATTGCTAGTGCCATAAAGACTCATACCTGAATTCAGAAGTCTAGCAATAATGAAAAGAAAGTTTCAAATGAGTTAAAATGGAACATTTCTGTCTAGAAAAGTAAGTCTGAACAGCAAATAAAAGACAGCAAGAGGTGGTGTTCAGTAACAGACCTTTGCACTCTGCTTTGACATTTATGTAGCTAGTCAGTATTTATTAAGTTATTAATAAATCCTAACAGTAAGAAAAAGTCTTTCTTCCTTTGCAGAGAAGACATGGCATTGCAAGAAGGTGACACTGCCCACTGCTGTGATGGCTTCCCAGCTCAGAGTCTTTCGATGGACTGCAGACAACATTTCCATGCCTGTCTCCCAAGGTAAGATCTACAGGTGTCACAAAATGCACTCACTTCACTCTGCAAAGGGATGTGGCTTAAAAGCAGGGCACCAATTGCCTACAGCTAACTAAAACAAGGTGAAAGGCCTGGCAGGACAAACCTATTAGAACTTCAGATAACACTGAGTGAATTGCCTGGCAGCAGAGCAGACTTGTGTTGTAACACTCACTCCACGACAAGCCCTCCATATTAACTGTTCATCACAGCAGGGAAACAAATCCAAGTGCAAAGCCTGTCCCCTGCCTTACCTCTGCAGCCAACACTGCCAGCTAGCAAAAGCACTCAGCTTGCCAGCATTAAAAGCAGTTCATAGCAGAATCTAACTCAGTGTCCTGCACCTCCTCTCCATGACAGATACAAAATTCCAGGCACTCCCTTCACACATTTTGGGAGTGCTCCGTAAGACCTGGATGTTTGGTGTGTTCTCAGTAAGAGCATCTGGTAAGGAATTCAGCTTCTTTGAGTCCTACTGTGCTAAACACCCAACACTTTGTAGTCACTGCAATGAATCTGAGAGCAAATCCAGTCAGTTACTCAATAAACATCTCTTAGCAGGCTGCTACTAAGGTACACTCACACAACTCTAGCCTTATGGACACAGGACAAGATCACATCAAGCTCATCTACCAATTAATTAGCTAACAGCTCACCTTATTGATTTCTCCCCATGTATTTCATCAGCAGTGAGCTAAGCTTGCCACACAACAATGTAGGCTGCTGTGCTAGCTTAAAACTTCAGCTGAAGCACTTCAAGAGATCCCAGGAAAACAGAGGAATAAACTTTTATTTTTAAGCAAGGACACAGACTACTTTAATACAACCCACACATTTCAGCCAGGTGGAGAGTACTGAACAATCATCACTAAAACATTTCCATTGGAAATGTGTTAAAGTTCACAGATGCTTTCATTACCACCTCACTGAAGTTTTCTTATGTGTTTCTAGCCTACACACCACCTGTTCCACAGACTCATGCCCACCCAAAGCACATTTTGAATGTTGTGGTAAGAGGGAAGTCCATTCACTGCAAAGATTCATTTTTTCACAGAGGAGGCAGGCTAGGTATGACCAGAAGCTGCAGAGTTCTTCACCAGCATACAGGCATTTCAGAAGCCATGAACTTTCAGTTGTTCTTCCTTCACAATGCCAATCTGAGGGAGAAAAGCAAACACAACTTCAGTAAAGATAAGGTACTCAGGTCCTTACACTTACCACAGTCTTAGATTAAACAAAGAGACATCAAAGCATTTTCCTAGTTAGCAGAATGTTTCCTGGGCCAGGCAGAACAACTGATGATGTAAGAAGTAAAATATTATCACACATTTGACTTGTCCTGGCACTTGTTCTTTTACAGTCTAACATCTCTGTATCATGATTTGCATCAATAAGCTTCTTTTCAGTGTTTTTAGACTCAAAATAATGGTTTGTACCAAACGCTTGGTTTTACTAATGAAGGACTCAGCTGCACTGCCAGCAAACAAGTGGGATGGTGCAGCAGGTAAATACATTGTACAGTGCTGTGACTCTTAGCCAAGGTTTATTCTCCTCTGTATGCATAACTTTATTTTTTTGCTGGAAATACAAAGGAACTGGAGTGGATGGTTAGAATCATAGAATGGTTTAGGTTGGAGAGGACCTCAAAGCTCATCCTGTTCCAACCCCCCTGTGCCACAGGCAGGGACACCTCCCACTAGAACAGGTTGCTCAAGGCCTCATCTAACCTGGCCTTGAGCACCTCCAGGAGGGAGCAGTTGATGAACATCACTGCCACCTGTCACTCTACTGCTTGCAGAGAGCTTCAGACATTTATCTGTAGATCCTCACCTCCAAGAGGAACTGGCAAATGTTCTTCCTCTGGTCCCCTTGAAGCTGGATGACTTCGCCGTACTCAGGGTGTTCAATCACGGTACCATTGCAAGCGAATTTCTAGAGAGGAAGACTCACACTGTTAAGACATCTGCTGTACTTGAGTGGTTTGCTTAGCATGACTTTGCAGCACAGTTTTCTCAGGAAATGATTACTGAAGTCTGACACCAAGCAAGGCAAAGATCTACTTTATACTGGTTTTGAGAGCAAATGGGCAGAAACTAAGATGCTGACGTTGAGTTCAGGCAGGATAAGCTACTGCGCAGAAGGAACTGGCCCACGCTTATAAGAATGGGAAACAGAGTCCCAGGTACAGCCTTTCAAACTCCACACTATTTAAAAATAAATATTTTCCATCTGGCAACTTTGAGACTTCTATTTTCAACGGCAACCCAGCTCTGACAGCAGCAGGAATGCAGCCCCCATTCTCCTTTAAACTGATTTGACTCTTTGCATCAATACAACCAGCTATCTCTGCAATTCTTCATGAAACACTCAGAATAAACTTTATTCAATTCTTGATAGAAAAGAGACCTTTAACTCTTCCCTGATAGGAGTTTTGAGAAAAACTGGGAAAAAGATCAACCTGAATACCAAGATGATGTGCACTGGCAAGAACAATGTCAAATACTCTGTTACTCAGCATTAAAAGCCACCATACTGGTTTATGTAATATCTTTTTTTAAAAATCAGATCAGCAGCTTCACCTTTTTGAAAGCTTTCACAAGCTTCTTCTTGTCATAGTCATCTGCAATGCCCTGAACAGTTGTTAGTGTCTTCCTTCCGTTCCGTTGCTGGATCCTTATGTGAATGTAATCCTCAGTCCCCGCCGGGAGTAAGTCGTCGCCCTTTGTTGCATCAGCAAAGGGGTCTGTAGGAGGAAAAAGCTTCCTGTAACTCCCACAAAGGAAAACATCCAAACTCCAAGCTCACAGCAGCATTGGCCAGGGGATAACCTTGCTCTTTCCTCTGCTGAAAAATGCACTGGCACAACTTATTTTTTTTCCCCCACCCTGTGGCTGTGTGAAGTCTCCCTGGCCTGCTGAGTGAGTGCAGTGCTCTCAGCTATCACCCTTCCACTTCGCTCAATGCCTTCCCTCACCTGAACAGTTTTCAGCCACACTATCAATTTGCTTCACTATTTCTTGCAAACCAGAAATCCTCAAGCTCAGAACCTGAAAACCACATGGTTCTGAGACAGTAGCTTTAAGGCAGCCACACACATGCTAAGTGAAATATGGAAAATACCAGATCAACTGTTCCCAGCTGACAGCACAGACAAACGAAAATCAGTATGGACAAAGAATCAGGATGGCTAAAGATCACCATGGCCAAACAAAAAAAAGCCCTTGGAGCCACACTCCTTTACATGTCTGCAACAGAAGTCTTCTGACCTGACGACTACCAGCATTTGAAGGCAGGGATGTAACTCTTGGCTATTAATGCAAACAAAACAGGGCCAACAGACACCAGCAGATGTCAGAGGCTGGCTGTAAACCAGCACACTTCTGACTAACACAAATCATTCAGGTTGACTGTAGAAAGCTCAGCTCTTAAATTCTTCCAAGCTTAAATCTATCAAGCACAGGTGAAAGAGGAAGGCTTTCAGGAAAAAGCATTTCCAGGTTGTACTTCTTATTCTCTGTTCTCTGCAAAAATATATTTTGTCAAGACATTTTAGAGGCCCTGCAAATTTCCTAATCAGCAACTCCAAATAAGTCTTGAGGCTTTAACAGTTGTTTGTTTTTGGTGGTTTTTTTTTTTTAAGACAAATGACAAGTTAATTTTACAATGCTAATTAGAATCACATTGAAAAGCTCCATCTTCATTAAGTGTTGGTTCAACAGCCACGCAAGCTACGACCTCCCAAGCTTCCAGCCCAAACTCAAACCTAAGAATGCCAATCAAGTTTTGCCAGGCACTTGAAACAAACACCTCAAAAGAATAAAACTTCAGCAGAAATAGGAACAGGCACAGCCCAGCTGCCCACTGACCCTTGTAGAAACAAGAGCACTGAAAGCTGTGCCAGCATGCAAGCACCACAGGGCAAAGCTAATGCAGCACTGGGGAACTTGACTGGCATTTGCCATGCTGCGTTTCACTGTGCCCCACAGCTTGTGGGGTAAACGCTTACAGAAGGTTCCAGTCGAAGAAGAAGTGAAAGAAAACGAGTATTGGGGCCTGCAGATTCCGTGGCAGTTTGGGATTCTAGGCTGGAGATAAGCCAGCACCACAGGGGTTAACATTGAATCATGTCAAACAAATCTTCCGGGCAGCACCTTCCTAAGCACGGAGTCAGCTCCCCAGACCGTGATTAACATAACCTGCTCCTGTGGCTTTGTACGTGCAGCAGATTAGAGACGATACCGAAACCAAAAGCCTAACAGCACTATCACAGAGTGTTACTTGCTCACTCCTGCAAGGCTGAGAGCCATGGCCCCGCGCAGTAAACTTCCCTGCCAATGCAGGAGGAGCGACCTAGCCTCTGTACAGCCCAGGCTGTGCAAACGACATCCTCTGCAGGGCAGACAGAACGGGCTGGGACACGGGCAAGGATGAGGCAGCAAATTAACAGTCAATCAGAACTAAGGCGGCGATTGCTTTCCCTAAGCAGGGGATATGAACCCTGGGCTCCCTCTGCCCGCAGAGATGACAGCTTTGGGACCGCAGAGTTGAGAGAGAGGCCCGGGTTGGGGCACTCGCAGACCTCCAAGTGCTGGAAAAGCTAGCACAGAATCGTAAAGCTTGAAAAAACATCTTTAAGATGCTGTGTCGGAGACCGGTGCACGGCAGCATCTCCTACGAGAGGGGGAAGTGAACCAACACGGAAGGAGATGAGTCCCTCCCGCAGCACACACAGGGCACGTCCTCGGGGGAGGACAAGGACGAGCTCTGAGCTGCCTTTGCCAAGTAAAGCGACGGCAACAGCCGCTCGACGCTGGCTTCAATGTCACCCCGCAGGGTGCGGACACCGTCGCGCAGACCGCTCCGAGGCCCTCGGGAAAGCAGGGCAGGCTGCAGCGGGGAGCCGGAGCGGGGAGCCGGAGCGGGGAGCCGCGGCAGGCAGCCCGGGCAGCGGGATGGGAGCGGGGTGGCGGCAGGGCTCCCTGCGGCACGGGCGGTCTTACCGAAGGATTGGAGGTTCTGGATAGATGACATGCGACTCTGCGGCGAGAGGCTGGAGCAGCGCAGGAAAGGGCCGCGGCTGGCTCCGCTCGGGTCACGTCTCCTGCTCCGCAGTGCCGGCGGGGGCGGGCAGGAGGGAGGGGCCAGGGAGGGAGGGATAGCAAAAAAGGGGAGGGATAGCAAAGAGGGGAGGGATAGCAAAGAGGGGAGGGATAGCAAAAAAGGGGAGGGATAGCAAAGAGGGGAGGGATAGCAAAGAGGGGAGGGAGGCGAACCGGTGGGTGGAGAAGAGTGCGCGAAAGGAGCTGGAGCTGCGGGGAGCAGCTGCCCCCAGCAGCCCGCCCCTCGCCGCCGCTCCCCCGCACGAAGTGGCGACCTGCCCGCGCCGCGCCCGGCAGCGCTTCGGCTTCCAGCGCCTTGTTCTCCCCTACCTGCTTCGCCCTGAGGGGCGGCCGAGGATCGCCCGCTCGGGAGCCCGCTGCCTCTGCCCCTGCGGGCTGCCGCACTCTGTGACGGCACAGGACACCCCCTGCAGGTCTATGCTCGCAAGCCTCTGCTCTCCCTCCGGCTTTCCCAGCTCGGCTTCCTCTTCCCCACGCAGATGTTCTAAGGCTGCGTTGGAAAAGCTCCTCCTGAGGCTCACCCAGCTGGACAAAATGCTGCCTGCGCCCCAGCCAACCTGGCCCGCAGTGTTTCCAGGGACGGGCACCTCCCCCCTCGTCGGCAGCCTGGGACAGCGATTCGCCCCTTTCACTGTAAAAAAATGTTCTGTCTAGTCTGAATCTTTCTCCTTTTAAAGCCCTCACCCCCAGGTCCTGCTGCAACAGGTCCTGCTAAAAGCCTGTGCTCAGCTTTCTGACAGGCCCCCCCTTTAAGCGCAGAAAAGTTGCAGCAGGGTGTCCCTGGAGCCTTTGCCTCTCCAGGCTGAACAGCTCCCAGCCTCTTCCTCGTAGCCGAAGTGGTCCAGCCCTCTGATCATCTTTTGTGGCACCCTCTGCACCCTCTGCAACAGGTCCGTGTCTTCGAGCCCCCTGTCGTGTGCAGCTTTATGTCCTCCCCCTCCAGTTTAGGGAGCAGCAAGTGCAAAGATCTATGATGCAAATGTATTAAGAGGTTTTACTTAGTGCCAAGTTCCCCCTCTGTGCATGCAGAATGAGCCCAGATGAAGCTGGGTGTGCATCGATTCCTGGGCAGGGAGCACTCACAAGGTTCAAAGGGAAGATGCTAAAAGGAGGCTGCTGGAGAAAGCCTGCAGATACAATATTGATCCTGTGAGCTGCAGAAAGACCTTTTGTGCTATCATGGACTTGAAGTGCTCTTCATGGTTTGCAGTCATCTGGCTGTTTGAGTAAACTCTTGAAAACTTGGATGAGAAAGTCTTCTTTTAGCCATTACTGGGTGGAAATTAGTGAATGGAAGAGGATGTCTCAGGCTTCTTTACCCTTTGTGCCCACAGACCAAGATGTTAGTCATAAATGAGGAACCTATTTAAATCCTTACAGTTAGTGACCATGATAGTGAAGTCATCTACTTGATGTCTGGATAAGGGAGTTAGGGCAGGGCCAGGAAAAATTTAAATCCTGCTTCCTTGCAGAAGGTCCCTGAGGTGAAAAGCTCAGCTGCTTTGCTTTGCTTTGCTTTTAGAGGTGGCTGCAGTAAGACAGTGTCATCTGTACTTCGAGGTTTTCCTATCCAGAAGCATCTCTACAGAAGAACTAATGTGGTCGTTCAGGAGTTCCCTGCACCACCCCCACACACACTTCTGAAATAACCCAGGCTAGAGTCAGCCAGCTGGAAGTTAATAAATGAAGCTTAATAATCTAATTTCTCATTAAAATCCTACAATTAGCCTCAGACTAGCACAACTAAAGAACAGACTTGCTTTGGAGCTGCCACTTCATGCTAGTGGGATTGCAGCATTTCCTACCCAGCCTCAGCTGCTGCTCAGGCTATGCTTTGGAGCCTCCTCTCCTGAGCACAGCTTTAGAAAGTGATTCCTCAGCCAGTCAGCATCAGCAGGTGTTGTGGAGTCTTCTTCTCTGGAGCCTTTCCAGGCCTGTCTGGATGTGTTCCTGTATGACCTGAGCTACCTGAGAAGGTCTAGTCCTTCTCTGACAGGGGGGGTGGACTCGATGATCTCCTTGGGTCCCTTCCAACCCCTGACACCCTGTGAGGATCACAACTCTGTGGCTGCAGAACTCTCTGTGAATGAACCTGTGCATCCCTGAAACACCTCCCAGCTCAGCCTCTCCCCAGGATGGTGCTGAAGGAGTGAAACACCTGAGGTTCAGCTACTGCTCCACCGCAACCTTTGCTGGAGAACATAGGTGTGAGCTACTGAAGCAGGGAGCTGTGCAGCAGCAAGGCTGTGAAGCCACATTGGTCAAGAGTTAAAAATAAGGGCCCAGGAGAGATGCCTGCTGCAGAAATGCAGTGCTGCTTCAGCTATGAAACACAGCAGTGCTCCAGCTAGGAGCCTCCTGCAGATGGAACCTGCTCTGCCACAACACTGCTCAGCACCTGTGTGCACACCTTGTCCTGGCTGAGCTCCTCAGCTCCTGTGGTGCTGTGGCCTGACACTGCCCTGAGTGACCTGAGCCCAGCCCCACCTTAGGGCTTCGTGGGACAGCAGCTGCTGGCGAGTAAGATCCCAAGCAAAAAGCAGAGGTGGGAGCAAGCAGTGGGAAGGGGCATATGGCTTGGCTGCTCCAGCCTGCTGCTTCCCACTGCCCGTCTCCTCTGTCACCCCACACGTCATTCCCAGCCAGCAGTGTTTCCCCAGCACACACAGCACCTCAGAGCCTAGCAGCCAGTGCTGCTCCAGCCTGCCCTGTGCCCTCATCCATAGGGAAGTGGCAGCTGCCCCCTCTCCTTGGCTCTCCTGGCCCCTGGCACCACCCTCAGCTGCTGCTCGCTGCCCTGATCAATGGCTGGCTAACAGAGCCACAGTCCTCTACCCCTCCTTCTGTAAATTTAAATTGTACTCACCAGCACTGCTGACGTCCTCCTGGCCCACCTCTTGACTCCCCCTACTGCTTCAAACTCGCTTCCCTCGGGTATAAAAGGCACAAGCCCCCCGCAGCTGCCCTGCTTCTGCTTGGCGCAGCGGCTGCCCGAGGAGCAGCTTTGGTGCTAACAGGTGAGTGCCTTCAGCATCTGTCCTTGCTCTTGCTTCTTTTCCTTTCCTTTTGGGGCTGTAGCTCTTGAACGTGGGGGTGCACAGCTGTGCTCTCTGCTCACTGGAACTTTAGTCCAGTTTTGTCCCTAAGGAGACCATGCTGAGGCACCAGGGTTGGTGGAGATCTCCAGCATTGCTTGCGAAGGTGAAAGCCATTCACGTCTGCCTTGGAGGGGGGCATGCAGCTGTTAACCTCAAGGAAGATGCTACTTCAGGGTTTAAAGAGTTAATAGCAGCTTCTGAGGACACCCATGGTGGGTTTAGATCTGATGGGTCTGCAGCAGAGCTTCAGTTTGGTGGGAGCCCCTGAGGCAGAGCTGTGCTGGTCTCCTACTGCTTGTGTGAGGCAGACCCAGAGCAAGCTGCGCTGCTGCTGCTCCACTGTAGCTTCACTTTCATCTGCTCTTTCTCCTTGCATGCTGATGGCAATTGCCAGATGTGACACAGATGTTACTCGACAAAATTCAAAGGCTCTTTCTGCTGGGAAGTGGGAAGCTGACCAAATGGCAGCGGTGCTGACTTCTGCTGAGCTCCAGCAGCTAAATTATTCCTGGAACTTTGAATTGTGCCAAGTTTTGTTGAAGGGAGTGAGTTTGCTGTTTAAAGGTTTTTGTGAGCATGGCCATGGGGGACACAGAGTGACTGTAAGAGGTCTTGTTTTTTTTCATTTTCCCCTTGGGAGAAAGGTGCAGGGCTGGACTTGAGATGATCACAAACCATCTCCCAGCCTCTGCTCAAGAAAAGTGAGTAGCCAGGATTTTGGTCTTATTCTTAAAGCTGGTGACAATGTAGAGGGGGGGGTTAGAAATGCTCAGCACCACACAAGGTCATGTTATGTGGAGGCCATGCATTACCTCTGCTTCAGTTTCTCCCCGTACAAACAGGAGTGGAACAATTAGGAGGAGGGAAAAACAGGGAGAAATGGAGGAGCACAGCATTGTTTAGGAAAGAAAACCTTGTGCTAAGAACTTTCCCCCTGTATTTTGGCATTTCAGCAGCTGTGAGCTGAAGGCAAGCTCTGCCTTTCTGTCACTCAGCTCCCAGAAAAACAAGACACAAAACCAGGCAGCAAGCAGCCTGGAAAACCTGTGAGGCACTGGAAAGAGTCCTCAGAACAGCTCCTTTCTGCCTCACTGGCTTTGCACCATGAGATGTGCACCAGCTGAAACTGCAGGCAGAATCAATCCTTTCTGGCTTTACATGCTAAGATCTTTCCGTTCTGGTTGTCATGAGACAAGTGAGGAGAAATTAATTCAGAGTTCTGTTGGACTTTTCTCCAAGCTGCCTGCTGACTGTCAGTGTGGGGGAAAACCCAGCAGCCTTTCACTGACTGCTAGAGGTTAAAGAGCTTTTGGCTTTGCATTTCTTGGGGAGGACACAACCGGATTCTCCGCCTGCTTTTTTCTGTGCTGCCTGTGCAGTGTGCAGCAGAAAATGTTCATCCCGGCTCTGCCTCCACTGAAAGCAGACAAAGACTCTGGTGGCAACAGGGAAAAAAACCCTCACAAACACCCCCAGGAGGGGAAGCCTCTGTGTGAGCATAGCCAAGAGGATTCCCTGCCTGTCTCTGCTGAGCTGAGAGGGCTCCTGCTGCCTTCTGTAGCAGAGTCCCCCACGGGCAGACCTGGGAGAGGTGCTGAGGGGAAGCTGTTCAAAGTGCCTGATGGATCCAGTGTCAGCGCTTCACACAGCTTGGTCACGAAGCACAGCACCACAGCTGCCACCTCCCTTCACCTTGGGAGCTTTAACTCATGTTTCACCATATCCACCTTCCTTCTTACAGCTTTCCCACCACTGCTCCACCATGTGGCATCCAGTCTGGTGGACACCACGTGCCCCGTGGTCGCCCAAGCACTTAAAGCTGGTCACTGTCTCCATCCTAGCGCTCCTGGTACTGCTCAGCTTTGCTTCAGGACAGAGCAGGCCATTTAAACACCAAATAGACAACAGAAGTAAGTACCAGACTCCAGTGTGGTGACTTCATGGTACCTGCTGCATTGAGGGATCAGGGCTGGGCTGTCAGGGCAAGGTCAGCAGCAAATCCACATGGATGGCTCTGTGGTGAGGTGGTGCTGTGTGGCTCTATACTTCCATTGCCCCTTGGAAGTGCACACAGAGAACCTAATGTCCTCCTGCCTTGCCTGAGACTCTCCCACGACTTAGCTGACTTGAAATGCACTTCTTAAACTGAAATGGATTCCTGTCCTGACAGCCCTCCAGGCTTCTGATGCTTCAGCATTTCCTTGGGGTGAAGTCATCTCCAGTGCTTTGTAGATTTACCCTGGTGCTGTTTCTCGGTCTTTCAGTGCAGCTGTCTCCCTCTTCACACCTCTGAAACTAGACTAGGATAGAAAAGTTAAGTGTAAGGGTACTCCAGGTGCTTTAAAAGAAGAAAGTCCAGGATGGCACTTTCCTGAGTGAACAGGAATTAGCTTTATGTTTAGGTTCCAGTGGCTTTGTTAGCCTGGGGCACAGCAGGAATGGATGCTGGAGAGCAGAACCTTCTGGACTATAGCTAAGAGGAGACAGTTTACAAGTGGCAGCACAGGGAGCTGCTATGGCCTTGCTGGCTTGCAACCTTTTCCAGGGCTCAGAGCAGCTTCAGAGTTTGCTGCACCCTCCTGACTGAGCTTCTGGTACAACTGCAGGATGCAGCCCAGAGGGATGAAAATCAATCCTCTTCTTTTGGGCCCTACACGTGGAAAGCAGCTCTCAAGGCACCACCAAGTTGTGTAGCTGGCTGCAGCCTTTGCCCTCGTTTGTTTGCTGCTTTCCCCTGGCCTAGCAATGAGCTGCCTAACGCCCTCAGGGTGCTGGGGAAGTGCTGGTTGTAAGCAGAGGGGTGGGTGCTTCACTGCCTGCTCTCGATTGCAGGTCCTGAGATCGATCCCTTTTGGTACGTGGGCCGAGGCGTGCGTCCCATCGGCCGCTTTGGCAAGAGGCAGCTGAGGAGCAGCCGAGGCAGCCTGAGGCCCGGGAGCAGACACTTGGATTTCATCCTGAATGCTTTATGGGAACAGGAAGTGCTGGACACAGAAGATTGGTGACCTCTGTTCCCCGAGGTGGTGACTCAACCTCCCCCTTTTGAATCACACCTCCGAGCTCCAGCTCTGCTCTGCCCCAGCCATCGCACGCTGCTCTTCTTTCTGCTCCTTCTGCCAGCTGCTCCATACACAACCATGCTGAGTGTGCAGCTAAAAGACACTGCATGGACACTAGCACCCAGTGCCACCATAGCTTACCTCCCCACCAGCCTCCTGAGGCTGCTGCACTGTAACGTTAGGTCCGCCCCAACCCCACGCAGCTTTTTGTGCTGGGATTTAGCCTCCACAGCGTGAAGTGTGCCATCAAACCTTCCTGCCAGCTGGCAAAGCCAGTGGCTGTTGGTGTGTCAAAATAAAAAGCAATGGTTGGAAGAAAGCACAAAGGCTCTGGCTGTTGATGTACCTGCACTGCTGGCCCGGGATGCTGGCACTCCCTGGGTGGTTTGTATACAGCTGCTTGGCATCCACTCACAGGAATGTAGCCCTGAGCTACCCACTTGCCCTTCGAGACTCTTCATGCACTGC
Organism: Psilopogon haemacephalus; assembly: GCA_013396835.1. Taxonomy (NCBI): domain Eukaryota; kingdom Metazoa; phylum Chordata; class Aves; order Piciformes; family Megalaimidae; genus Psilopogon; species Psilopogon haemacephalus. The sequence continues at coordinate 1,449,419 of VWZI01007565.1, forward strand.
TGGAGAGATGTATGAATGACCAGGAAGGAGCTGCTAGCAAACAGAAGTGATTGCTCACTGCTGAAGGGAAAAAAAAAAATACAGATTGGTTAATCAAACTCCTCAGAGTAGTTTTGTGCCTACTGCATCTGATTGTGCACTGCTGTCTGAAAGGAGGAAGGGCTCAAGCCAGCTGGTTGCCTTGGGAGGGCTGCAGCTTGCTAAGTACTTTACCTGCTCAAGCTGAAGTCCCTCTGTGAGGATCAGGAGCCATCACCAGCCCACATCGACCAGCCTGGGCTGGTGGCTCAGTTCTCCTGCTTGCCATGGCAATTAACCTTGTTAGAATTGCTACTGGAATTTAGGAGTGGTCACATTAAATCACTGCAGAGAACCACAGAATGGTCTGGCTTGGACCTCCAGAGGTCATCCAGTCCCACCCTTTGCAAAAGTCTGTCAGCAAGGAATGGACTTCTGCTGTCATCAGCAACACATCTGCTGAGCCAAAGTGTCACCAGGGTGAGTGAGTGCCCTCCTGGTGGGGAGAAGATGCTGCAAGCATTTCCATCAGCACTCATCACACAGGACTTTGGAGGTGCTGGGCTGAGATTACCAGCAGGGCTGTCGCTCAGTTTGACATTGTGGAGCCAGCCCAGTGAGAGCTGCAGAACTTCTGCTTGAGGATCTCCATCTGAGATGGAAATTCACCCAAAAGACTCACAAAACCTGTGTAGGTTGGGAAAAACCTTTGAGATCATCATCATCATGGAAGCCAAACCTCTGGAGCTGTGTTCTGTGTGCTGACTGAATTATTCATTATCTTCTGTTGTTCTGGGGGGGGGTCCCCATCCCTGGAGGTGTCCAGCAAATGAGGGGCCATGGTGTGATGGCCACGGTGCTGTTAGCTGGTGCTTGAACTGGATGATCTCAGAGGTCTTTTCCAACTCAAACAATCCAGTGGTTCTGTTAACCCAGCACTGCCAGGTCTACCCCTTGTTTGAAGAAGCCTGAACATCAGATATTGCTAACAGCTCTTCCCACCACAGCCCTGCTGGCAGAGCTCCGACCCAAGCTCACTGGGGTATGTCCCCAGCTAAGTGAGGGAGTCCAGTAGGGGCCTGGGGTCACTGGTGCACAGGGAGCCCTGGCAGCCTGTCCCCTGCACTCCCCAGCCACCCCTGCACATCAATCCAAGGGCACAGAGAAGAGCTTTTGGGGTTCTCTTTATGAAGCAAGTCTTGGAGAAGGCAAACTTCCCATAAATGGCTTTTACTTGGTTAGCATCTCGACAACAACTGACGGTGAGTATGCAGAGAACAACGACAAGGCAAGCTCCAAAATGCACTCAGACTTCATCAGACACAGCATCCAGGCTTCCTCTGACCCAGGGAAACAGCTTCTGGTATAAAAATTCATTCTAAATAGAAATAGGAAACACTAAAGATCCAAATCACTCCATGACAAAAGAATTCTTTGTGTGCTCTAACAGAGAGATGCTTTTGAGGATTGCTTTTTTTTTTGT
>VWZI01007565.1:1451049-1473053 GCA_013396835.1 Psilopogon haemacephalus
TTTTTTTTTTTTTTTTTTTTTTTAAAGGGAAAAAAAAAGAATTTTTTGGTTTTTTTTTTTTTTTTTTTCTTTTTTTTTTTTTCTTTTTTTTTTTCCTCTTTTCCTCTTTTTCTCAACCTATTTTTTAATCTTTTTTTTTTCTTTTTAATATTTTTTCTTTTTTTATCCTTTTTTTATATTTTCCTTTTTCTCTTTTCTTTTTTCCTTTTCTTTCCTTTTCTTTTTTTTTTTTCTCANTATCTCTTTGCACAGGTTTGGCACAGACATTTGTAAAAAATCCAAATGCTTCAGAGCAGGTAGGACTGGAATTTTTTGGTCTTTTTTTTCTTTTTTTTCCTTTTTTTTGGGTAGTGTTTGCTAGGAATTTGTTGAGGGCCGTTGCATGATTCTTCTCGCTGTCAGGGAACAGGCTGACTCCTCTCCCAAGTAGTGCAGTCTGGCTACTGAGCAACCAGACTGCATGGGGCTTTTTGGCCACTGGTGAGGCTACTGTCTTAGATGATGGCCTAGGAGTGTCCTTCAAAGGAGTGGCTTTGAAGAGCTTTGCCNNNNTCATTTCCTTTTCTTTTTTCTTTTTTTCCTTTCCTTTTTTCCTTTTTTCTCTTTTTTTAAAAATTTTTCCTTCTTTTTATTTTTCTTTTTTTTTCTCCTTTTTTTTGGTTTGTTTTAGCAATGCCTACACATTACACTTTTTATTTTTTATTCTGTCAGAGAAGTCTGAATATTTGAACATTGTAACACGATAATAGTTGCTTTTTTCATGCCTCTTAAAGGAAAATGACCTAGCCCAAACTTTTTGTTGGCTTGTTTAAATCACACTAAGAGAACAAAAAAAAAAAAAGCCAAAGAGCTGTCCTAGCAGTGTGAGTCATTTCTGCATTGATATCACATACACAATATTGGGTTATTATTTGACAAAGATGCAGACCAGCCACTGCTGATGACATTTCATAACAGGCATACTGCAGAAACCAGACCCTGGGAATGTGTTGGATACACACAGGAAAACAGTCAGGGGAGGAGGAGGAGGAGGAGGAAGAGGAGAGGCTAACAACATCCTAGACACCCTACTCTGTTTAACAATCTCCAGTCCTGGATTGCATATATAAATCAAACGGAGTCGTTTTATACAGATATTTAGGTGTTAAACAGAGTGGGCCACATCCTGCACCCCCCAGAGCTGTGCAGAGCAGCTTCAGAGACCTGGTGCTGTGTGAGGGGGGAAGAAGGCATCGTTGCACCCGGCATGGGCACGCTGAGTGGGACCTTGGGCAGACAAACTCCCTGCAGGGACAGAGTGACAGCAGTGGGGGGAAGGTGGTTGCATTTGTTCCTTACATGCAGCTGGGCATCAGAGTGCTGCCGAGCTTGAGGTCAGATGTGGGTGGCATTGTTCTTCCAACTCTGCCATCCAGCCATTCCTCCCCACCTGCCCTGCTAACTGCAGCCTAGCCAGGGAATTCACCCAGTGGGCAGGTGTCCCAGGGGGACTGCCCTCCTGCTGCACGGCAGAGAAGGTGCTCGCTGGGAGCCCAGGGATGGGAGCAGCTCTCCTCTTTCCCTGGTGCCCACTGCTCTCCACTCCTTAATGCTGAGAGGGAACTGGCAGCCCAGGCTCTCCCTCACAGAATGCTTCACACCAACCCTGTCTGCACCTGGGGACCTGCTCTGCACTTGGTGTGCCAGGTGGGGGTCGCTGGCTCCTCACCTCCTCTGACCACCTCCTCTTTGTTCTTCAGAGCAAAAGGTACGACAAATTGGCAAGGTTATCCCCACAAAGGGCGAGGGACATCCTGTAAGCAGCAGCATCCCTCCTGGGCACCTGCTCATGGCCCTTCCCTTCTGGCTCCCTTTCAAGGCTCTCAAGAAAGGAGAGAAGAAATGTTACTACTCACAGTCCAGTTCAGAGTGGTGCCGTGGGGTGGGGTGCACATGGCACCAGCTGCTGGCCCCAGCCACTCTGCACTGGCTGCAGACTGGTAAAGGAAGAGCTGTGGCTGGGCTGGAGGCCAGGGAACAGCAGAAAGGATTCTCTTACAGACTGTAGCCTCAACCACCAGCCAGTTAGCAGAGACCTTAGCTGCAAAGCTTTTGACTTTCTTCTCCCGGCCCTAAAGATCTGGTCAGAATTTATTCTGGACACCACCAAGTGGACAATGCTACCAAGAAGAACAAGACAGACAAAGGTGTTGGTTTCACGACAGCGTTCAGCTGTTTCCAGACCATGGCTGTAACGCAGCAGACACCTGGTCCACATCTGCTGCCACCAACTCGAGGTTCAGCACAACATCCGTCTTGCCCCCTGCTGCCAAGAGCCAAGTGCCCAGCTCTGGAGCTAGAACATCAACTGCCAACCACAGCCCCAGAGAGCAGAGAAGTCCTTGCAGGTCTCACCCGCTATAAACCCTGCCCAAATGGACTCCCTGGCAGCAGAGCTGGGCACTCCAGCCCTCCAGCCCCACCACGCAGCACAGAGTTGTTCTTATTGCTCACCAAGGGGGATGCCACAGGAGCAGCAGGAGGCCAGCAGACAGGGAGCATGGATCTGCTGCGTTCTCTCTGTGGGAAACGTTAGCCTAGAGCAATGAGTGAGGGAGTTACAAAAACATCCTGCAGTCTACAGACGACAACTTGAGTACAATCAAGAGGGAGAAAAAGTGCATCTTAAAATGTGGAGCCTTGCTTTTGAAACTCAGCATCCTTTCTAGAGTCTTGTGAGAACTTTTAAGGCAGAGTTTCCTTTAGCAGACCACAATGCTGAAGACTTGGACAGCTTTCTCAGTGAGGTATCCAAATGAAGCCCTATGACCGAGGCATTGTGGGTTGGGGAGGGTCCATTTCCAGCTGGACATACACAATGGCTGTTAAGTAAAGGCACTCTCGTGTGCAGCCTTAGGCAGTGTGTTATTGGCAGTAGGGAAGTGGTAACTTTAGTACATCACAGCAGATCCCAGAGCAGGTTCCTAGAACAGAGAGGGACAGGAAGGAAAAACCACGAGTGAAAAAAAATGAAGGAAGCTTGCTGAGGCTTCTAGGGAGCCAGGTCCTTCCCCTTCTCCCCACCCCACCTATTTTCCACCTGCCTAGTAGCAGACTGCTTTGCCCAGGCAGCTTTTATCCTACTCTTTCTACATCTGCTGCAGAAGAAACAACTGACAGCTGTCCAGTGTGCTCCAACCCTGCACAGCCCACATGTGACCTACCTACCTCTTACATTCCACTTTGGTAACCTCAAGGTGACTCTTGCTTGCTGAGTTACAGCATGCAGCTGGTTCTGGGAGAGCTCTGGGCCAGAAGTCTTAATTGCAGAGGCTCACAGACTTTATTTATTTAGTTTGAAAGAAGAGTAGCACATTCCTGGAGCCCTGGCAGCCAGGCTGACACTCAGGAGCTGCTCTCCTGTGGTACAGAAGTCTGATGCCCTCCAGGACTCTGCTCAGGTTTGTTCAGAGATGCCTCAGTGGCCTCTGTTTTCTCAAATTACTGGGAGAAGTTTTGTGAGGATGCTGAAAGAGAGCTGCCTGCAGACACCACTCCCTTCCTGCTTGCTGCTAACAGAAGTTTGAAAAACATCTGTCTGGAGTTTACCATTAAGTCCTTGGCAGTGCTTTTCCTCTCTTTAGTTCTTTGTGTTAGGGATCCTTGAAGCATGAAGTTCCTGTTGAATGTTCTGACAGTGGTCACTGGAGACTCCTCTATTTTCTCACCTGAGAAAGACCCCCCAAAAAAGAGATTTCTCACATCACAGGCTTTAAGGAAGCAGGGTTGGGGTGTGGAGGGTGGCACCTGGCTTGTGGCTCCTGCTTGGCCCTCACAAACTAAGCCCTGGCACATGGAGCAGCAGCAGCAGCCCTGCTGCAGGGCGAATACTCAGCATTGCTCCTCTGCTTTCCCCAGCCTTCTGCTCCTGTTATCACTGAGGTGAGCAGTGATGCTTTTGCATGTAGCAGGTGGAAAAGCAGGAGCTTGGGCACACCTGGGCTTGCTGTTTCCTAAGCTCATCCTGCCTCTCCTTTGCTAAGCTGCAGGCTATGCTGAGCCTTGGGAGACTCTCCAGTGCACACAACAACTTCAACACACCTTTGGTGGGGGGAGCTGGAAGCTTTCTCCTCTGCTGTCTTGATGTGTCAATGGTGTGCATCTGCAAACAAGAGACATGCATGACTCCACTCCACCAGAGGAAGAAGAGGCAAGGTGTTTCCCCCCTGGATTTTTGAATACCCCAGAATGTTCTGGCACCTGGTTCGTTTGCTTTTGATCCCGTTTCCTTGTCAGGCGGACACATGGAGCCACATTCAAGCCTGCAACAGTGAGAGCTGATATTCTGCTCTCAATATCTGAAATCTTCAAAGAAAATAAAAGAGAGACAGACAGATGGGGAGGGGGAAAAAGAAGTTTTTAAGTTACTGGAGATGCCACTGCTAGAATGTATCCTCCCCCCCACCCAGTCAAGTCCTCCTTAACACAAAAATACAAACAGCTGCCTAACTTCTGCAGGACTTCCAACACTCTCTCGTGTTCTTTAGTCTTGATGTAAAAAAGGGCTTCATTTGTTAGTAGAGAAGGAGTAAAAGAACAACCCGACCTACCTTGTGACTCCAAGGAAGAAGCATTTTACTCCTTGTGAGGAAAAAAAAAGGGGGGGGGAGAGAAAACCTACATCTGCCACCTGCCAGTTACTTTTAGCTGCATGATTCCAAGTTACCCAAGCTGTGTTTTTCACAGCCTGCAAATGACCTCGTGGGACACAGTTCCCCATTCAGAATCAGCATCATGCACAGGCAAAGCACATCCTCCACCACAGCCTTTCAGCAGCTGAGCTTACATACTTCAGTGTGTGTGCACGTTAAACACAGACCACAGGGAAACACTTGGTGGAAGTCAGAGTGCTAGGAAAAGCAAAACATCGAGGGGGCAAGCAGGCTGGTGTTGAGACTGCTGAAAGCAAGCACTGCCAGAAGGGAAAGAGGTGCCAGAGAAGTCAGACATATAACCTGGCTTGTGATTCACCAGGAAACATGAAGCCATTCAGCTAGCAGAAGACCTGTCCCTGGTGTCTCTGTCATCCTCAGGTGGCTCTTCTCCTCCCCTCTCACCCCCGTTAATGCAGTTGCTGTAAAACTGTGACTGAAGCCAACCACCCAACGTTGGCCATTCACCATCAGTGCACCAATGCACTTCTGACAGCAGAGGCACCTCAGGCTCTCTTTGTTCAGTCCTAAATTGAGCATCTCGTAGGATGGTTTGGGTTGGAAGGTCCCTTTAAAGGTCACCTAGAACAACCTCCCCCCACCAAGATCAGGTTGCTCAGAGCCTCACCCACCCTGACCTAGAACGTTTCCAGGGATGGGGCATCCACCACCTCTCTGGGCAACCTGGGTCAGGGTTTCACCACTGACACTGAAAAAAATTGTTTCCTTCTGTCCAGTCCAAATCTCCCTCTTTTAGTTTAAAACCATCAACCCTTGTCCTGTCACAACAGGCCCTGCTAAAGACTGTCCCCATCTTTCTTCTAGGCCCCCTTGAAGTACTGCAAGGCTGCATGCTGGCATTGAGCAAAATAACCAGCAGTGCCCTGCCTGGCACAGCCTGGCAGGTGAACTCAGAAAGCTGCTGGCAGCCTCAGCCCCCGGAGCTCTGGCAGCGCTGCCTCCTTCAGCTTTCAGCACCACATCAGCAGGTGCCCTTCCAAGCCCCAGACTTTCTGGAGCCTGCTAGAGAGATGCCAGCCCACAGCAGCAACTGCCTTTTGGCTGAGCTGTGGACTGATGAGCAGCTGAAGCCCAATGCAGAGCTGGCAAGAGCTATGCCCTCAGGCTTTCCTCATAGGAGAGAGGCTCCAGTGTCACCTTCATCTTTGTAGCCCCACCCTGGACTCTTTCCAGTCACTCCCCATCCCTCTTGACTGGGAAGGCCAGAACTGGAAACAATACTTCAGATAAGGCCTTACTAGGGCAGAGTAGCAGAATGTCCCTCAGCCACGCTGGCCATGCTCTTCTTAATGCACCCCTGGACAGCATTGTCAAGAAACAAATCACAGGGAAGAAGCAAACAAGCAGAGAGCATCTGCCTGGGCTGAGCTGTGCCTCTCAGCGAGGCTCTGCTCAGCTCCTGTGGTGCAGGCAGCAGCCTTGGCTAATCACCCACTGCAGACAGAGGGAAGTGCTGGGCAAGGGCAGGGTGAAAACTGCATCTGGAGAGGAGCTGCTGTCCTTACCTGAAGCTCGGCGTGGTGCACCTGGGCAGCAGCTGTGGCCACCTGGTCCTCCAGGTCAGCCAGCTCCGACTCCGCGGTCACGCTGCTGATCTGGCGTGCGGCATCCTCCAGGCTGCTGAGCTGCCCCTCCAGCCCGTACACCGTGCTGGCTGTCAGGTACACCTGCAGGGGCAGGGACAGCTGTCAGCCACGCCTGCCTTCAGCACATTGCATCTGCCACACCACCTCTCAGCTTCCCTCCTTGCTAACCCACCGCAGGGAGATTGACCTGGCAGAGGAAACTCATGAGGGAATCACCTGGACATATCCACAAAGCCACAAAGAGAAGGGAGGGAAGAATCTGAACACATCCACACAGAGAAGGGAAGGAATCATCTGAAGACATCCACACAGAGAAGGGAAGGGATCATCTAAAGACATCCACACAGAGAAGGGAAGGAATCATCTGAACACATCCACAAAGAGAAGGGAAGGAATCATCTAAAGACATCCACAAAGAGAAGGGAAGGAATCATCTGAACACATCCACAAAGAGAAGGGAAGGAATCATCTAAAGACATCCACAAAGAGAAGGGAAGGAATCATCTGAACACATCCACAAAGAGAAGGGAAGGAATCATCTAAAGACATCCACAAAGAGAAGGGAGGGAAGAATCTGAACACATCCACACAGAGAAGGGAAGGAATCATCTAAAGACATCCACACAGAGAAGGGAAGGGATCATCTGAACACATCCACAAAGAGAAGGGAAGGAATCATCTAAAGACATCCACAAAGAGAAGGGAAGGAATCATCTAAAGACATCCACAAAGAGAAGGGAAGGAATCATCTGAACACATCCACAAAGAGAAGGGAAGGAATCATCTAAAGACATCCACAAAGAGAAGGGAGGGAAGAATCTAAACACAGCCAAAAGGAAGGGAGGGAAGAATCTGAACACAATCATCCACAAGGATAAGGGAGGCATGAGGTGGCTGCACTCTCAGTTCCATAGTTGCCACAATGCTATTCCAAAACTTGATTCGTTCCAGATTCAGTCTTCATTTTTTTCAAGCTGCAGTTTTCATTTTTTGTCTTTGACATTCAATTGCATAACAAAACCTCTAAGTCTACAAAAGGGGACCTCGTCAAATGGCTGGGAAGACTGAGCTCTAGTTTGGGAACCTCTCAAGCAGAGCAGGGCTGGGAGACTGGAGCTTAGAAAAGGTGTGGGGAGGGGAGCTGGGGAGCTGTGGCACTGGTGGGCAGGCTCTGGAGTAGGGGCAGGTCCAGTGGCAGGGCTGGCTGCTGTGGCCATGGTCCATCTCCCACTCACCTCCTGGCCTGGGGGGGGAGGGGCTGGTGAAGAAGTGCATTTCTGTGATCCCCCAAGAAGAGATTCTGCCTGAAAATCTTCTAGGGTTGAAGAAGAACAGAATCTGTTTGCTTGAATTGATCGAGATGCCACAGTGCTACAGCCTGGACTCCTACGAGGTCTGTAAGAGCTCCTTAATGAAGGGAAAACATCACTGAAATGTAATCAGTCAGATGTGGGAAGAGGAGGAAATCGAACGGTGCAGGAGCAGCAGCTCCATTAGGTGGATGCAGAAACAGTTCCAATGAGTGGTGACTCCCCTCTGTGACTCAGCACTGCACTTCCTGAAGCTGCCAGGCACTCATGGAAGAGGACAGATGATTAGGATGGGGCCAAACAAATGCTTGTTTAATTTGGCTCCCCCAGCCTGCTGTGGCTCCCTGGGGGCTCGGTGCAATATGCTGGGAACATGTGGGTGAAGAGCTCCTCTGCTTCTCTCTGTGACTAGGAACACACTTGCCCTGCCTGTCCTTACAGGAACGGGGCTGTGCTGGGACTTGGAGATGTGTGGCTTCAGCAAGGCATGGGGCAGCTCTACAGTCAGTAGAGGTTCAGGAAGCTTAAGCTGACTTCTGAGATGAGGATTCTAAAATCAGTGGTGAAGCTCAGAACATCCAACTCTTGCAGCACAGGAGGTTCCACCTCAACACAAGGGAGAACTTCTTTACCGTAAGGGTCCCAGAGCACTGGAACAGGTTCCCCAGAGAGGTTATGGAGTCTCCTCTGGAGACTCTCAAGGCCTGTCTGGACGTGTTCCTGTGTGCTAGGTTGTCTGGTCCTGCTCTGGCAGGGGTGTTGGACTCGATGATCTCCTTGGGTCCCTTCCAACCCCTAGCATTCTGTGAGCCTGTGAACTCTCCGTTCCACCAAAGATTTTAAAGTACACATTGAAAGTATCTTCACAAGTGATCTGGATGTTGAGATCAGCTGGACCCTGATGAAACTTGCTGATGGCACCAAACTGAGTGGGGAAGTGAACTCTTTAGAAGGCAAAGCCATTTGGCAGAAAGACCTAAACAGGCTCCAGGGGTGGGCCAGCAAGAACCTCGGGAAGTTCAAGACAAGGGCACCTTGCACTGAGAAAACAACCCACAGGATGGGATCTACCTGCCTGGAAAGCAGCTTTGAGGAAAGGAGCCTCCGGATCCTGGTGGACAACAAGCTCAGAGTGAATGAACAGTGAGCTGCTGCAGTAAGGAAAGCCAGCAGGATGCTGGGTGGCATCAGCAAGGACACCACCAGCAGAAAGGAGTCATTGTCCCACTCAGCGCCGTGTCGCTAGCTCTGAGCAGCGCTGGTGCTGCCTGCAGGCCTGCCCTCTGCAGCTGCCTTGCACACACAGGCTGCTCAGCCACACCTCTGGCAGAGCCAGTCCTGCTCTTACATTTTCTTCCAGCGTGGTGAGCTGCTCGTCCAGCCTGGCAGGGTCTGTCCCCAGCGGGAAGGGTCCTCTCCCCCTCTCCTGTGCGTCCGCTGGCAAATCGCAGGGACTGCTGGATTCTGCTATCAGTTCCTCGGTGGCGTTGATGACTTTCAGGACTTCTGTAGATATGTTGCAGAGAGAGACAGCAGAGTACTTCTGTTTTGTTACAAGAGCAGATAGAGAGAACAACAGCATTAAATTAGGTAAGGTGCACAATCAGCTGCCTGATGGCTGCAGCTGTAGCCATGCTAAAACAACCTCCCTGGCCAGCTGCTCTGAAGAGCCACACGAATGGTCTAACAGGGCTGGACTCACTGCTCATTCTCCTCCCTCCCTCCCTCCCCTTTCCACATATGCTACAACCCTGCTACAGCATGCAAAATAACAAACACACATGCAGCTCTCCTGCACCATTCTTGCTGGCCCAAATCACAGCCCAGAGGCGACCGTGAGGACCCAGTCTTTAAATCCAAGGGAGACAGACAGGGCTCATTCTGCAGTGGTGTTTTAAACAGCTTTTAAAACACAGTCTTCCTTTCTGGGTACTGGCAAACAGATGGGAAATCATCTGTCCCCAGATCCAGAGGAGCCATCACACTGCAGCTGCAAACATGGCAGAGCCATCTTCAGCAGCCCTGTGAAGACAGCAGTCGACAAAGATGTTTGCTGTGAGTGATGTAACAAGCCCCAGAGCCCAAAGGTTCAGCTGGAAGCATGGAAGCATCTGCAGAACGATAGTTTGTGATTTCAGTCTACCTTTGTAAAACACTTCTGACATCAGTGGTATTGAATACCAAGGAGAACCATGCAGCTTTAGCTTTTTTTAGTGGTTTTGGCTGGTTGGTTGGTTTCTTCTTCTTGTGGTTTTTTTGTTTGTTTGTTTGTTAAACAAGTGTAGGCCTTTTAGCAGTGTTCCTGATTTGGAAGTATCATAAAATCACAGAATGGCTCAGGTTGGAAGGGACCTCAGACATCACCTACTCCATCTCCCCAGCATGGGCAGGGACACCTCTTAGCTAGACTCAGCTGCTCAAGGTCTCATCCAGCCTGGCCTTCAACATCCCCTAGGGAGGAGGCAGCCACAACTAACTCCACAGTTAACTATCCTGATTCTGATGCTCCTCACAGAGCTTTAGGGACAACTCTTTTTGATAGCAATAGCACTTCACCTAAGTTACCTTTGAGCATCAGGCTCAACATCCAAACTGTCAGAGAATCACAGCATTGTTTGGGTTGGAAGGGACTTTTAAAGGTGATCCAGCCCAGTGCCCCTGCAGTGAGCAGGGACCAGCTAGATGAGGTTGCTCAGAGCCCCATCCAGCCTCACCTTCAAAACTGAGCCAAAGCTTGTTGAAGCCAACACAAACACTGGCACTGAACTCATGTGCAGCATCTTCAGCCTTGCTTTGTCTACAAGAACATGTCAGAAGTTTAAAGCTGAGTTTAATTTGCTCACCAGTACCTGGGCAGGTGAATTATGGACTCACCCATCTGGCACTTTTCCCACAGGCAAAACACCTGAGGATCAAACTGGAGCAAAGAGCCTTTGCTTCCACACAGTGAATTCTACAGTACAGCAAAGTGCAGCTGATGAAAAATGTCTGTGTCAGGTAAGCATTGGATTAATCCCAGGCAGCAGCAATAACTTTGCCTCCCACCAACTCTGGTGACCTTAACTGGAAAGCCTCTTTTATTATCCCTTTTCCTTTAATTCTTAGCTCTTCATTTTGATGTTAGCTAAGACCTTCACTGAAAATGAGGGATTTTTCTAAGCACTGTGTGCTCAACTGTACCAATACCTTATGGCATCTTTAGCACTGTTACTTCTCTGGATGACAAGAAATGATTAGGTAGATGAGATGAAAGAGGAGAAGACCAAAGCAAACACAGCATGGCTGAGCACTGAGATCTTCAGCTTGTTAGCAGAGGCAGCGTGGCCCTGAACAAGCATGCCCAGGGCCCTCTCACTGAAGACAAATACTTGAACCCCATAACTATCCCACTGTTTCTTCCATTTATTTTCACAAGTGCCAATTAGGTTAAAACCAGATCAATAATTTCATGGGACAGAAGAGGAAATCAATGTTACTTTGTTTTATTATTTGCTTTCAGAAGTACCCAATTCTGACTCTACAACCACCAAAAAAGATGAAGGCCAGGCACTGCATTTTTTTTAATCCTCTTCACTGATGTGTGTTCTCCATCTCAAGAATTGCAGCCTCACTGTAGTGTTCATTATTTCTTACACTTTTTATCATCCTTTGTAGTTAATGAAGGATTTTCCGAGACCAGATGACATTAAACTAGGAGAAGGTCTCCTTACACCAGAGGATGAGAATCAATGTTGGCATTTATTGCAGTCCAATGACTACAAAACACTTGTCTTGGGTTTTGCTCCCCTGGGAAAGTGTTCTGGGATTGGAAGCTTTGTGAAATCAGGATTAAGAGTTTTAACTGGCCCTACCTTCTCAACAGGTAGTGGATGGGAGAAGAAAAGAGCAGTGAGGCAGAACAGGAATAAAATAGAATGGAATGGAAGGAAAGAGGACTGGGATATTTTTCAGCTGGAAGGAGCCTATAACTCTCATCTAATTCAACACGAACCTGCAGAGCTGACCAGAAGTCAGCCCCCACCTGCAGTACTGTGTGCAGTTCTGGAGCCCTCAGCACAAGAAGGACATGAGCTGTTGAAGCCAGTCCAGAGGAGGCTCAGAGGGTTGCAGCAGCTCTGCTCTGAGGACAGGCTGAAAGAGTTGGGGCTCTGCAGCCTGGAGAAGAGAAGGCTGCCAGGAGACCTTGGAGTAGCCTTCCAATATCTGAAAGGGGCTACAGGAGGGCTGGGGTCTTGTAACGACAGGACGAGGAGGAATGGGTTTAAAGTGGCAGAGGGGAGATTGAAGCTGGATGTTAGGAGGAAGTTGTTTGCAGTGAGGGTGGCCTCTCTTTACAATCACCATTGATATTTTTTTTACTAAAGAAAACCTAAAAGCGGTTTAAAAAGTAACTCAAAATTCACACTGCAAAATTTAACCCTGAGAGTAAGGAACAAAAAGGTGAGAGGAGGAGAGTTTTGTTGAAGCATCAACTTTCTGGCACCAAAAGCTGCCTGTGTGACTGAGAGAATGCTAGGGAATCCATTTGCCTACCACTAGCTAGGACAGGCTAAATCCAGCAGCTCTTTTTGTATGTTCCACAGGCATGTGCTTGCTCAGGGAATAAAATGCATGACTCTTTTAACAGCTGATTCTCAAATGGCCCAGAACAGGAGACCTCTGCCCACTCTGATGAATGCCAAGCAACGGACACCCAGCAGCAAAGTAAGGAAGTGCCTACTCGGTGTGTACAATAGCTACAATATATTAAGGCTTTTGCTTAGTTTTCTTTTAGTTTGAATCTCAAAAGGGGTTATTTTGAAGCCCACCAAGGTCAGAAATCTTACTGCTTGAAATGAAATTTTGATTTCTTTCTTTCCTTCCCAATTTCTTCATGTGTGCTGAGCACATGAGAACAGGAGGCTCACACAACCTCACTCTTCTCTACTGATACAACCAAGTTCTCACCACACAGCCAAACAAAAAGGCTAACCTGCCTCAGGTCTGCTTCACACTTAGCACTCCCACCACAGCACAAGGCTGCCATTAGAGAATTCCCTTTCTGCCATGATTATGGATTGTGGCTAGAAAAGTTTGGTTTTCCAGATCTTGCTAGTTCCAGGGCAGTGTTTTGAGCTGGAGAACTCTGCTTGGGAGATGGGGAAATCCTCAGTATCACTTCACAGCATCTCTTACTGCATAAGAGATGCAAGAAGACACAGACAAAACAAAGCATTCTCACCTGCTGCAATACAGTGGATAAAAACTGCAGCTTTAAATGGAGATCAAAAGCCTTTTGTTTTTCCTAGATAGTGGGAAAGGAGTTAAATAAAAAAGGCAGAAAAAGTTACATTAACAGCTCTAGAGGTTGACATTTTTATAGGTTCAGACTTACAGAGAACTTTAGGATGAACAGCAAGGACAAAGAAACTGGCAAATAGAAAGATACCATAAAATGGAGACTTGACATTTATTGCTAAGGTATTTAAAATAAAGCAATGCCTCTTTCAGTTTGGTTTGTGGGATTTAGAGTCCCAGATCTTAGGAAGGCAGACACTGCAAAGGACACATCAGCTGGGATAAAATCAAACACCTGGGAGACACAGATTGCCACCAGAGCCAAACACAGCAGTGCTGACTAGAGGTAAAGACTTCTGCTGGAGGGTTGGGAACAGGAAAAGAAGCTGGCTTCAACTGCTGGGTCTGCACAGCTGCAGTTTGGACACAAAAGGGTCTGTACCTCTCTTAGGCCATAGTCAGATGCTGATGGATTAGTGAGGAATCTCATACTGAGTCACTGCTGCATGCTGCAGCCCCCCTCCTGGGCTTCCCTGTCCCAAAACAAACAAGTAAAACCCCTCACACTATCAGTGCCAAGCCACAGAACAGCTTGGGTTGGAAGGGACCTCCAAAGGTCATCCAGTCCAAGCCCCCTGCAGTCAGCAGGGACATGCTCCACTAGAGTAGGTTGCTTAGAGCTTTGTCCAGCCTGACCTTGGATATGTCCAGGGATGGGGCCTCAACCACCTCCCTGGGCAACCTGTTGCAGTGTTCCAGCAACCTCCTGGTGCAGAACTTGTTCCTCACATCCAATCTCAATCTGCTCTGCTCTCATTTCAAACCACTGCCCTCATCCTGCCCCTGCAGCCCTTTGCAAGCAGTCCCTCTGCAGCCTGCTTGTAGCTCCCTTCAGGCACTGGCAGGCTGCTGTTAGGTCTGACTGGAGCCTTCTCTTCTCCAGGCTGAACACTCCCAGCTCTCTCAGCCTGTCCTCATAGCAGAGGTGCTCCAAGCACCCTGGTCATTTTCATGGCCCTCCTCTGGACCTGCTCCATCAGGTCTGTGTCCTTCCTGTGTTGAGGTTTCCAGAGCTGGACGCAGCACTGCAGGTGAGGTCTCAGCACAGCAGAGCATCCCCTCTCTCCATCTCTGGCCATGTCTCTTTTGATGCTTAATGCCCCTGATATACACAGGCCTGTTTAAACCAAGGTGACTAAGTTTGGTCTGAAAACAACGACACCAGCACAGTGACCTTGTTGCCTGTGCTGTGACAGAGTTAGCACCCAGCTGATGAGCAGCATTTGCTTCAGACTCACCCAGCTAGATCTAAAGGAGCTCACCTGCCCTTGCCAGCTCTCTGGGCTGCTCATAAATGTGACAAGAAGATATTAACCTTTTTGTTACAGTCTATTTCCCCAGCACCGTGTTACAGCAGCCTACACTAATCTTCACTAGTGATGCCCTGGCATCGAGTTGGCCTTATTGTGTGCCTGGTCATGCAGATCATGCAGACAGAAAGGGCAGGATTTAAACAGCTGCTAAGCCTTGGTGGTAAGGTTCCCTGAGCAGAAGGGTGTTAAACCAAACTCCTCAATCACACAGCACTTAGCAAAGAGGAGAGAACTACTCAACTGCTGCCTCAGTTTAACTCAGCTGCCCATTGGAGTATCTTGAGCAAGGAGGAGCACAAAGCAGGAGACCAAAAATGAACTACAAGCATTTAACACTAAGATCTTCTGTATCTTACACACAAAAGCTCAGTCTGAAGTGACAGCTGAAAGCCCTTAAATACCCAAAGTCAGCTAACTCCCCACCTCAAGATGTGCCAGTTCTTGCCCATTGCTTCAGATATGCTAAATCCAGCTCCTAATAGACTAAATGCCCTTTTAAAAGCATCAGGCATCAAGCATCAGGGCCTCAGTATCCATGAAAAACAGATTTCTAAAAGTACAGGCATGTGAAAGTCAAATATTGAGTACCAACTACTTCAACTCCAGTGATTTAATTAAAAAATAAAACCCAGCCCCCAAACTTTTACCTAATTCTATGGTCAAGGTGTACTATAACTAGAAATTCCCTGCAATGTAAGGTTGCCAATGTGTTCCAAAATAAACCTGGGAGAACAGAAGGCTGACAAAAGGCTAACAACAACAAGCAGCACAGCTGGAACCTCAGGAGATGGATAAACCCCAGTATTTATGTGCAGGAGCTCCAAACTGTAGGCACTTGAGCTCCCACCATCTGAATTGCCCAGGATTAATGCCTCTGTACAGCTGGTTTTAAATCTGATGCCCAGGTTGGAAGCCTGTTAAGTGCCAGCCTGAAAGATCTGCAAGCCAAAAGCCAGGCTGCTTCCAGAGGCAGCAGGCTGGGCCACCTGACTTTTAGAATCACTGAATCAGTCAGGGTTGGAAGGGACCACAAGGATCATCCAGTTCCAATCCCGCTGCCATGGGCAGGACATATCACACTGGATCAGGTTGTCTTAAACACCTTCAGGGATGAGGCTTCCACCACCTCCTTGGGCAACCCATTCCAGGCTCTCACCATCCTCAAGGTGAAGAACTTCTTCCTAACATCCAATCAGAATCTCCTCATTTCCAGCTTTCTTCCCTTCCCCTCCATCCTATCACTACCTGACATCATACAAAGTCCCTCCCCAGCTTTCCTGTAGGCCCCTTTAAGATACTAAAAGGTCACAATAAGGTCACCTTAAGGCATCTACAATTACTGGGTCCCTGAAAATACATTTTCCATGCTTGTCTCCACTGAGACAGGTCACCAGCTCATCCTAAAGTGCTGCCAGGAGTGTAGCTGAGCCTTTGTACCACAGGTTACCATGGCCACCAGTGGTGTTCCACACTGGCACCTTCAGGTGTCGAGCAGCCACCTTCCCAAGGCAAGGCATGGGCAGAAGAGGCTAAATCACCTTTAAAGACAACTGCCAGGGGGAAGAATGAAAAGCATCCTGCTTGTTTGTCTGCAGCTGGAGCAAGTTCTGCTATCAATTCCACTGCAGACATGACCACGAATAGCACTGAGATATTTTGGTCTCTTTATTACAGGCAGAAAGAATGAATACTGTCACCAGGCATCACTAAGACCTTTTATTTTATTTCCCATTCAAGCCCAGTAAATCATTAGGAGCTCCAAGTGTTCCCTGCTTTTCCTGCAGGTGGTGTCTCTAACTTTTTCAGAATGCAGGAAATTTTGCCAAAGGAAGGAAAAAAGATAAACGAATATTTGCTTTATTTTAAATAGCTGACACACAGATGTTAGAGAAATAATCAAACTGCAGGAGGAAAACCCAACTAATATCACTGAGTGGATCTAAGTACACCACAGAACATCTATTTGCAATTCTGGGGGGCTGAGTTCACCATACAGGAGCATTTCAGAACATCCCATTCACAGCCTTTGACTCTGGCCTCGAGCTGCACCACACTGTGCCCCAGGCAGCCTGGGTGTGCTGTGGGCCAGCTGGACAGTGGTGGCTTGGCCCTGCAAATGCCAGACAAGCCAGAGTGGACACAAAGCTGCTGCTAAAGCTCTTCTCTGATTGCCTGAGAAAGGTCATGTGTACAGCAGGGAGGTGAAGGTGCTCACACTGCTGCACAGGCCATGGCTACAGAACTCACAAGCAGAGAGTCACAGCTTGGAAGGGACCTCTGGAGATTGCCTCGGCCAAGCCTTTTGCTCAAAGCAGACTCAGCTAAGTCAGGCTGCCCAAGGCTGTGTCCAGTCACACTCTGCTTATCCCCAAGGATGCAGAGTGCACAACCTAACATTTTGAACACTGCCCCCGTTCCTCTTCAACCACCACTTACCTTCTTTAACTCTTCCTGAATGCTTTTGCCATTTTCCTCTGAAGGCAAAGTCTCCTTCTGGTTTTCGGGGTCTGTTCTGGGTTCTGACTCTTGTTCTTCACCAGAAGAGGTTTCCTTGTCACTCATTCTAGCAGCAATGTGAAATAACCTGGATTTAAGCTCCTCCTCCATAGTGTCAGGCTTGGTATTTTGATGCTGATCCTCACTGCTTAGATCAGTTTCTGATAAATCATCAAAATCCTACAGAAAAATGAGAAGAGTGAGGTCATTGCTGTATAGACACAGAGAGTAAAGCAAAGAGCCTCCTGGAAAAAAAGAGAGGTTCCACTCTGCAGGGAAGCTAGGAAGAAAGCACACTGCATGTGCCAGTCTGTCTGGCAGGGTTCCTGCCCAACATTTATTACTCTGGAAAGAGGAATATTTCTCTGAGCCCTTGCAGAAAATCTGAAAGCATCTGATGCCTGTTTCAAAAACCAATGTCTGGATGCACTGCAATGAATTTTCTGGAGCTGTGCCATCTGCTCAGGACCCAGATACCCTCTGATTCCCACTACAGCCCATGGAGAAAGACACAAACTGCTTTTGCCCAGCTCTTTTTGAGCACACGTGGGTTAAGCTCAGACGTAATTACCTGGCTTAAATTCATCGTGTTGGCTTTTGCAAGACTTTTGTCTTCCCCTGCTTCTTCAGAGAGTTCTGTGTTCTTCCTCCACCTTCTCGACCTCTTTTCTACATCGTACTGCACTTCTTCAGTCTCGCTGCTGTCAGAATACTCCAAGCTGGTTGCCTGTGGATTGAAGTTTACATCCAGTTCTCCGTGGAAATGTTTTTTTTCCATCCTGGGCACATCACTTTGAGTTCTGCTTTGCAGCCACAGAAGTTTACCAGGTCCTTTAGCTTCCTGGGAAGAGTTTACTGAAGAGGTTTCAGAGTCAGAGAACAGTGTCTCAGTGTTGGTGTACAAGGCAGAGGACGGGGAGGTCACTGCCTGGTACTGGTCGTTGCCATAAGCCCAGTCAGGACCATACTGGGAGTTGGTGTAGTAGAAGTCATGGGGTGAGTGGCGAGGCCTCCGCCGCAGCTTGTTCAGGGCCACGTTCCAGTCGTAGTCATCCTCGCTGTCGGAGCCCATCTCATCGTAGGCAGACACAATGCTGGACTCATTCTCCAGAGCCTTGAACACCTGACTCTTTGGTTTGGCCAGCATCCGGGGACGAGGCAGAGTGACGTTCTGCAGGGCTACCCAGTTCCCATCCGTGCTCTGAAACACAGGAGGTGGACCTGTGGAAAGGGAACGAGAAGAGATGTGACCGCTCTGTCAAAGGCTCCTTGCACAGCCAGCTGGCCGCAGAGTGGAGGGTTCAACACAACTGATGGCCAAAAGCAACCCTTGCCCCTCCATCAGCTCTCTCAAGGTGTTAGCCATGCTGCCATAGATGGCCACAAGCAACCCTTGCCCCTCCATCAGCTCTCTCAAGGTGTTAGCCATGCTGCCATAGATGGCCACAAGCAACCCTTGCCCCTCCATCAGCTCTCTCAAGGTGTGAGCCTTGAGAAGGCAACATTTAAAGCCATGGTGATGATTATTTTGAAATGCAAGAGTGCTTGAACCAAAACTTTTTTTCTGAAAGGATGATTTGGAAAGGCTGAGAGAACATCAGTAACAGACATGTATCTGTTCAAGGGATGATTAAATAAACCAGAGCTCTGGCATCTGGAGGAGAGAAGACTAACAGGATACTGAACAATATGGAGGGATCTCTCCCAGCCTAACTACTAGAGGACAACAAGTAAAACTAGAGAAATCCAAGCTCAAAGAAGTGGGATGCATTGGGTATCAGATCTGTGGAGCTTTGTGCCTAAGGGAGCTATGGATGCTAGAAATTAATCTGGGATAAAAGGGAGATGGCTATGGGTGTGGAGGAGAAATCCATAACTTCATGATTAGGCTTTTGAGTCGTAATTTAAAGCAGTGCAAGCTGTAATCAGAAGGAACTGTGGATTGCTTTTTGGCTACATGACTCAACAACCCATGTCACCACTCTGCACTCTCAGTGGACACTTCTTTCCTTTTCTGTCTCTTAACCCAGAGCTGCTTTACTCCAGCACAGGTGGGATCCCATTTACACACATTAGCACAATCAGCTATTTACTGCCAGCTCAATAGGCACCATGATTTCAGCACAAATGTGGTTCTCAAAGAAAAGAAGCAGAACAAATCCTCCGAGCAGAGCACTTGAAAGGAAACTGGGTCAATTTGTCCTTCTGCTATGGTTAAGCAGTTGTTAGCTACTAAATCTCTCCACAGTTGAATTCGATGGGATTGAAGAGGGTTCTTAAATTTAAGCACCCAATTAAGCACCTTCCTGAAAGTAGGCCTGCCACTGGAATGCCCAGAACACCACTTCTGCCAGGGGGCTCCATGGGCAGCTCACAAAGTAATGCACACTTAGTTAAGTCAGACTTTAGTACTACTTTACTACCTCTTTCTGAGGGTAGGAGGCATAGTGATACTGTCTAATCTTTAGTCTCCCAGGTTATCAACTGGCAATGCAGGTAAGCAAATGAAATCATAGAATCATAGAATGGTTTAGGTTGGAAGGGACCTCAAAGCTCAGCCAGTTCCAACCTCCCTGTGCCATAGGCAGGGACACCTCCCACTAGGACAGGTTGCTCAAGGCCTCATCCAGCCTGGCCTTGAACACCTCCTCCCATGGTGGGGAGGTTGGAGGAGAAGATCTCTGAGGTCCTTCCAGCCTGAGCCATTGTGTGACTCTCTAGTTCCATGCAGGTGTTGCCTGGTTTTACACTCTTGCAGCTTCAGGAACACTACAGCCAGAACAGGAGAGGCAACAGAAATGGAATCCCCCAAGAGCAGGAACCACTCTGCAGTGACAGCCTACACTGATGTCATCTGGTGGCCTCTGCGAGCACAAGGGCCAGCAGAAATTCCCTGGGGAACGTCCTTGCTTCCAGCCAGGTTTACTCCACGTGTGAGTGGGAACCAGAAGGAGAATCATACCCGTACTAGAAATATTTACTTGTTTCATTGAGCCTGTCCACACTTTTCCAGCTGGGCAGTGCAGAGAGCTTGCGTTCCTTCTGCTTCCTCAGCTGCCCTCTCTGCTGCTTCCAAAGAGCCTCAGCCACAGAGCCTGCAGGCTCCTGTCCTTTACTGCCCATATCTTCACTAGCCAGGGAGAAGGCAGACTGAGACCTCTGTGGGAAACAAAAAAGAAAAATCAAACAGCCCAAGTTAAAACCAGACACACTTCATTATTACATTCATTGCTGTAATTAGTGTGGGTATCCAAGTCAGCCAGGGAAGTGTGGGATCTGCTAGCAAGCCAGAAGTGGGATGGAATGTGTTCAAAAGAGCTGTTTGAGCAGGAGGTGGCTCAGCAAGGTGCTGCTTTTGTGGCTGCCTGTTTGCAGCCAGCCGGCCGAGCAGTGTGGCTGTTGGCTTCTGCAATCAGTTCGCACATCAGCAGATGGCATTGCAACCCAACAGCTCCTCTGCTCTCCTCACTGCACATACTCCTCAGTGCTGTGCTGCACACCCGATTGCTGGGCAGGACAGCACAGCTTGCCAAGGACACTTAGAGCAGCCACCGATGCTCAGAGATGAGCTCCTCACCCAATCCTGGCATCTGCTCTCAGATCACAGAATGGCAGAGCTTGGAAGGGACCTCCAGAGTTCATCCAGTCCAACCCCCTGCCAGAGCAGTGTCACCCATGAATGCATCCAGGAGGGTTTTGCAATTCTCTCTTTCTCCCAAACTTCGAACGTTCTGTGACATCTTTTTTTTTTTTTTTTGACAGTAAAAACCAAAGACAGGAGATGCTTCCCAGTTGCACAACACCTTTCATTTGCAGGTGCTGAGAGCTCAGCATCCTGTGCTGACAGCATTTCTGTGTTACTTCACAGATGAGAAAGCTGAGCAAGCACAAAGGCCTGATCCCTGGCTCTGGTGTAGGACAATGCTGCTGCTAGCCCTGGGGCATGCACAGAAGGGTAGGGGCAAGAGGTGAGCAGGCATTTTCATCTCAAGTCTGCTTGCAGCCTCCCACAAAGTCGGTTTTGTTTTTTTTTCCCAGCAGAATACCTTTACTGAATACAATTGCTGCTTTTTCCCCCCCATTACTTTCTAGGTTGCTCAGTGCCCTGTGCAGCTTTCCATGTCTTGTTCTGACCCTTTTCTACAAAGCTGTGCTCAGCAAGGCAGTCCCTCATCAGAAAGACTCACTGTATCTCCTCCTCAGACACCCACTCAAACAGAGGAAAAGCCAAATGCTCTGTGTTTATTTGCTGCTCACCATGACAATAGACAGCCTGGTTTTGCCTAAAAATAAAGCCAGCTCTGTCAGGCAGCCCAGCTCTGAGCAGCACAGGGTTTAAGTTAGACCTTAAAGCATTGGGACACCCTGCAGTGTAGCAGAAGAGCTTATTTAAAAGGAAATTAAGCTGAAAGAATCCCAAATGTTTGGAAAATAACTGGACAGAATGACCACATTCTCTGTCCTCTTTCCTACTCCCTTTTTATGCCTTAAAACCTATCTTGGTTTTAAGTGAAATTCACCTGAATTTAGGCCTGATCGTACACCTAGCACCCAAAACTACACTCCTTGATGTTTGTCAGGGGCATGAATAATACTACAAACCCAAGAATCAGCCATCTTCTGCTGGAGATACATCTCCAGTTAACAAGCAGCTTTCAAAGGAGAACGTTAGACCTGCAGAACCAACAGATGGCAAGACTTAGGATTTGCAAAGTACTTAGAGCAATTTGGATCTCCTCATAACAAGCATTAAAAATCAAAACAAAACAAAAAACCACTCTTTTCTAAAATACATCTCCAAGTCTGGGTCCAGAAGATGGTGCTGCAGTTGGCTCCCTCTGGAAGGCAACAAGACAATGAAGAAGCCAGCAGCAACGAGCTGGGCAGCTCCTGGAGAAATCCACACTGGGCTCATTTGGAGTAGGTCCCAGCAGTATACTCTGTGCAACCTCTGGATCCCAGCTCAAGCTGCATCCTCCCTGCAGCAGGACACATTCATTCATCAGGCACACAAATGCTGTTTCTGACAGCTGCTGCCAGGTAGGATTTGTTGTCAGATGTTATGCTGAAGGAGCTCTCCCACCCTGTGCTACGGCTGCTGAACAGGATTCCTCCTCGGAAAGCTTGTCTTCAAACTGCTCTTTCAGACAAACCTACAAAAAGATCAAGCACCCCTAGGGGTTTCCAAAGCAGTGCTGGACCTCAGGCTTGGGGAACTTCTCTTAAAAAAAAAAAAAAAAAAAAAAAAAA
>VWZI01007565.1:1473087-1522373 GCA_013396835.1 Psilopogon haemacephalus
GGGGGAAAAAAAACAACCTCAAGAAAGAAAGAAAAACCAAACAAGTGTTGGCACACTGCGGACCTCGGGATGAGCTTAAACCAGTCAGTTTCTGCATCCCCTGAGGTGCATCATAATGTGTGTTTAATGAAATCCTCCTTTTCCCTATATCCCTAGCTGGTTTATGCACTATAAATTATGGATGAGGTGCTGTTTATATATGCAATCTTTCAGCTGCACAATAAAGAGCACTAATAAAGCACTTAGAACGCGCTGGGACGCCTGCGCTCCGCTGGTGGTTAAATGGGATGCAATATGCCAACTGCTCCTCTGCTCTCACTGCCAGGGCTGGACTGCAAGAGCAGGAGAGCATCCACCTACTGCACTAAGCTCCTCCTGTCCCAGTGCTGGACAACCTTTGCTCACTGGTGATGAGCAACAGATGGAGCCATCCGTCTCCTTTTATGAGATGGGGAAATAAAATATTCAGCCTTGTAGCACTATTTTTAGCACAGACAAAGGACCTCGAAATCTAGGAGAGAAAAAATAAAAAGAAGGAAGAGGCAGTGTCTGTAGCTGCTATCAGCCCACAGCACTGCAGTTAAACAATCAGTAACAGATTTCAGGGAGATGTGAAGATCAATAGAGCTTGCTGTAGTCAAGCGGGCTGCATGCAGCAGGTCTGTTGGCACTGTGCTGTTCCCCAGCTTACACTGCTCAAGTTCTCTGCATGCAGCATTTGCTTCACACTGCAGAGAGGCAGTCTGAGGTATTTAATGATGATTTCAAAGTGAGGGATTTGGGAGGAGTAGGGAGGGCATGCAGGGCTTCCAGAGCCCACTGGACTTCCCAGCCCTCCTGTAGGCCCCTTTCAGATATTGGAAGGCTACTGTAAGGTCTCCTGGAAGCCTTCTCTTCTCCAGGGCTTCTCTTCTGCAGAGCCCCAACTGTCTCAGCCTGTCCTCAGAGCAGAGCTGCTGCAGCCCTCTGAGCATCTTGGACTGGTTCCCCTCTACACTGTAAGCAAGGGATGCTGGTGTTTGGCTATACTAGGAAGCTTCTCCTCTGTTCCAAGAACTGAACAGATAAACATGAACACCCTTCAGAGGAAACAGGGAAACAAGAAAACAATCCTGGCAAAGCAAAAGGCAGACATGGAATTTATGGGAAGGGTGAGAGAATCCAGACAGGATGCTCAAATTCATTTGTGTTCCTCAGCACACTGTGGGAAAACTGCTGGACCTAACAGTGAGGAATTTGCTCTCTGGCTAGAGAGCAGAAGCCCTTACAGAGCACTGCACACACCTGGATCTCCAGTACTGACTGATGACTGCAGAGATTTGGAGCTGGACCTTGCAGCTTTTCTCACCTTAGGCTGACATCTCTGCTACTCCAGTTTCCCACAGCCTAGACTATTTTGCAGAGCAGAGTGGGACTCCCAACTTGCTGCTTCAGAAGAGAGTTTCAAAATGTGCTGTGTTCTGCAAATGCAGCAGAACTTCTGGTGTAGTAACTGAGGAGCTGAACAGTCTGTTTCTCTAGGTTCCATCCTTAAACTACTCCATAAAGAAAACCCAGCTGAAACAGAGATAAAATTAACATTCCCTCTCTGGGCTCCTCCTTTCCACGAGGCAGCTGACAAGGAGCTGCAGAGCAGAGTGCTTAAACATGCTCACCCTGACTTCTTAACGGCAGCAGCCTCAAGGCTCCAGCCTGGGAAGAGCTGTGGGATGAGAAGGTAAGGCTGTGTCTCAGCAGTCCCAGCCCACTGGCATACTCTGGCATGGCTGTTTTCACTGGCAGGGTACACCAGCACTGAACTCACCTGCCACTGCCCTCCCTCCCTGACTGGAACAACCTAGCACAGAATCATCGAATTGTTCAGATTGGAAAAGACCTCAAAGATCATCTGAGGCCAGCTGTAAACCTCATCCAGGCCTATAGCTTATTTTCACTTCTTTCCCTTTGCTGCTGCTCTTAAAATGTTATTAATGCAGTTTGTCAGATTTTCTTCAGCTTTATAGCAGGAACTAAAGGCATTGTGCTGAGAAATAAGTGAAAGAAAGAGGAAATACCCTCCAGTCTAAGCCATAAATGCTGCCCTACAGCTGGGCTTACTCTTTTTGTTGGTGGTTGTTTTCTTTAGATGGATAAGGAGAAAAAGCATTACATAACCCTACCACTGCACAAAAGAAAAGACAACATTCAGCAGAACTCTGAGTAACAGCTAAGTGAGTATAAGTGCTTTGCAATGAGAGGAGATTTAGATTGGGTGTTAGGAACAAGTTCTGCACCAGGAGGGTGCTGGAACACTGCAACAGGTTGCCCAGAGAGGTAGCTGAGAACCCATCCAAGGGCAGGCTGGACAAGGCTCTGAGCAACCTGCCCTAGTGGAGGATGTCCCTGGTGAGTGCAGCGAGTTGGACTGGATGACCTTTGGAGGTTTGACCTTCTGACCAAAGCCATTCTGTGACTCTATAAAATCGGTTTCAAGCATGAAGACCAAGGCATGGAGTCCTGTTAGCAGTGAAATGAAGCAGTGAGATTGCTGATACCACACACTCAGCCCTCTCCAGCACACTGCCTGGCAGCACAGGGTGCCTGTGCTGCACTTCCAGGGCCCAGGGGGTGCGCAGGAGCAAGCAACTGAGGGAGAGTTTGTCCAGACCTAGGTTTGATGCTCGGTCTCTGTAATCTCCCCAGACCATGCCAGGCAGTAAACGTCACTCAGCAGCACCAGGAAGCATGGGTGGCCGTTGCTAAGGCACTCACCCAGAGGGTGTAGGAGCCCCTGCGGCTCCCGGGGCAGGTCAGCATGCTCTGCTCCGAGCCAGCCGCAGACGCCAGCTCGCTGCTGCGCCACCGCGCCCATGCCAGCTCAGCCTCACCCTGCTCGCCTCTGCTCTTCTGCTTCTTGAGAATCTGTCGGATAAGGCACAGGGGAGAAGAAAAGAGCCTTGGAAAACACTGCCTCAGCCGTTTGGAGAAACAAACACCTTAACCCTGTCAGCAGGAAAACTGCCTGGGAAGAACATTGGATCTTCCCTCTGCTCTTGCTCCGCTTCGTGCCGGGATGATGCTGGCAGCTCCCCTGGATTGCTTCTCCTCTAATCATGCTGCTTGCAAGTGCATAAACACCAACACCATGAAGCATAATCCACGCCTGTAGGAATACCTGAGGAGCACAGAAACCTGTTCCTATCAGGCCCTGGCACAGGCTGCTCTGGGAAGTGGCCTCACCACCCCTGGAGGATTTCAGAGCGGTGTAGGTGTGGAGCTGAGGGCCATGGCTTAGTGGCAAACAAGGCAGAGTTGGGTTTATGCCTCTACTCTTCTCCAGCCTAAATGATTTGATCTGGCAACACATGGTGGGGAGTTCACATGGTGGGGAGTAACTTAGCAGAGTGGTTACTTTACTGCTTAAAAGAGCTCAGCAGGTCTCTATTCATGCCTCCTTTTGCCTTGCTCCCAGCTGGCCAAACAAACTCAAGGTGTGCTTGTTCCCACCAGTGCTCCATTTCTGTGCTGCCTCAGTGCCAGCTGTGAGCTTCGCAGGAGAAGAATGACCCTTCCAGAAAGCAAACACAGAGGGCTCTGTGGTGCTTTGGGTGTCACTCACAGACACATGAACAGAATTGCTTTTTAACCAAGTGAAAATAGTGTGTGTGTGCTGCAGGTGCAGGGTTTGCTAGAGGCTACAGAGCCACACCACATTGCATTGGAGAACTTCCTGCCTTTTGGGAAATGAGGTACAGGCATAAAATTGCATTGAGCAGAAGCCTCCTCTGCCAAACAACAACATCACAGGCCTGAGGGAGTGGCACCTCTCAGCTCTGAGGGTTCAAGCCATGGGTTTAGGCACTCAGTTAAGCTTATTTACAAATTGCTGTGTCTGTGCACAGAGCTGACTAAGCCTCTTCTGCGAGAGCTAAAGTTGCAGCTTGTCACTCACTCTCCATTGGTGCCTTCCTTTTTGCTGTTAGGAGAGTTCATGCTCACCAGGGCTGTGCTTTGGCTGCTAAACAAGCCAGGGGAGAAACCAAAATGCATGTCATACCTTCTGCACTATGGTTGCAGCCAGCTCTTCTATGAGGTCCTCCTTGTGTTCTTGCAAGTAACAAGCCTCGTTCTGCTTGTCCTGCGTGAAAAGGCACATTTGGAGTTGCTAAAATCACAGGCAGCAGAAACTGCACAGCTCAAGAAATGGGTAACAGGGCCTCCTGGCACTGGGGGCAGAGCTTACAGCTGCTTACACTGCATGTTACCTTCTGAGATGCAACATGCCTCTTGGGCACGAGCTCACAACCCCCACATCCAGCTCTAGGTATGGCAGGAGATGCTCACTGCTTCCCTGTGTCTGCTGTTTTAATCTACTGGGTTTTGTACTGCCACCCCAATAACTGCTCCAGTTCAATTCACCCACTTATTACAGCTTTGTAAATGTTACCAGGCTGTCACTGTAGGTCTCTGCCTTAGAAATAGCTTCTTCCACTGCTTCCTCTGCAACACGTAAGGCCACAGCAAGGGTATCCATCATACTGTGTCCTGGGTGAAGAAGGAGATAAAGCCACCATGGGCTTGGGACATTGGAGCTCATTTTTGCATAAACGTGCTCCAAAAATGCAAGCTGATATTCTGGACACGCATTCAGATCTTAGATTGCTCATTACAAAGTTCGTTTCCTCAATCCATAGTTAGGCACAGTAAAAAAAACAAAAACCATCTTCAGACAGAGGAATTTGCCTCACTTTTCAAATGCAATTATTAAATGTAATAATAAACCACAGCACTTTTCTCTATTTTAGAACCCAGCAAAATGCTCAAGAGGGAAACAGAGGAGGAAAATCTGGAAACTTCCTATGAACACCAACAGAACATAGGAAAAAGAATGGGAGGGAAAAAAGGAGCATGGTAAAGGAAATGGGGGAGAAGGATCAAACCCAGAACACGATGAAAATATGCACCTTTTAGCTGTAACACTGAAGGAAGCCATCCCAGAAGCATGGTAAACAGAGGACCTTTAGTATCTGGCTAAAAGTTTCAGCTAAAAGATTGTTGGACCTATGAGCAAGATTTAGCAGCACTCTAAGCCCCTGTACTCTGGAGCCCTCACAGGGGAAGGACATGGACCTGATGGAGCAGATCCAGAGGAGGGTCACAAAAATGCTCAGGGGGTTGGAGCAGCTCTGCTACAAGGACAGGCTGAGGGAGCTGGGGGTGTGCAGCCTGGAGAAGAGAAGGCTCCAGGCAGACCTAACAGCAGCCTGCCAGTGCCTGAAGGGGCTACAAGCAGGCTGCAGAGGGACTGTAAAGGTCTGCAGGGGCAGGATGAGGGCAATGGTTTGAAATGAGAGCAGAGCAGGTTGAGACTGGATGTGAGGAACAAGTTCTGCATCATGAGGGTGCTGGAACACTGCAACAGGTTGCCCAGGGAGGTGGTTGAGGCCCCATCCCTGGAGATACTCAAGGTGAGGCTCCACAGGGCTCTGGGCAACCTGCCCTAGTGGAGGATGTCCCTGCTGAGTGCAGGGGAGGGTCGACTGGATGACCTCTGGAGGTCCCTTCCAAACCTAACCCACTCTATGATTCTCAGCCAAGTTTTCAGCAGCATTACCTTCTGTCTGCTGGTAGAACGTGGAGTCACTGCCACAGATGCTTCCTTCATTTTCAAAGCTTCCTTCGGAAAAACCTCCCTCTGCTCAAAAAAACAGACAGCCCCACGTGGTGGTGTAAGTGCCACCCAGCAGAGGGCAGGGGAATTATTACAGCACAGTCCTCACTCAAGGCAGAGATAAGCAGAGAATTCCTCACACCTTTTGTGTACACCATGACCACAGCAGCTTGCCTACACAACAACATTGCTTTTACACCAGAGACCTCTCATTCACATTGGGTGGAGGAAACTGTTTGTACAGTGAGAGAGTGGAGGGAGCCACCAGGAATAAAGCTGACATGGTAGGAGCTAAGTAAAAGGGATTTGCCTCCAATGTGACATTTGGGGTTGAAAGGGATTCTACCTTTGAAAGGGCAGTGCTGTATAAATAAGGCAAACCTCAGACACCTGTACCAGTATTTATCTTCAAAGGGAACAAAAGGTTTACCTAGCAGGCACAGGAAGTTAGCAGTGACATTTAGACTCAAAGGCCTTGCTTAAAAAGGTCTCAGGGAGTGCAGATGCCACTGCAGCTCATCCTGGAGCTGTTTACACTCCCATTCAAGGGCAAATTCAGTGAGACTGTGACTAGAATAAAGGCAGTGCCTCAGATCACAGTTCTGAAGGATCCATCCCCACAGTTCTCAGCTCTGCTCTCGCTGGCATGGATTTTCTCATCCTCGTAGACATTTGTTCTGCACTGGTAAGGATCCTTTGCTAGAAAAATGAATTTGATAGAGACAGCACAAGGACTAATAAATCAAAATCTACTGCTCAGGCTGCTTCTCCCTGGAATCTTTTATGCCAGTTTTGGCGAGAAGCACCTGCAAGTCCATTTATCATCCTACACCAATTCAGAAAAAGACAAAGTGAAGGCTACAGAAAATTTACAGTCCTGGCACGAATTTCAAAATAATTCTATTAGAGAAGTATCTGGGCCAACAAATCCAATGAAGTTTCATACAGTTCACTCTTGCCTGAGTTCCCAGTGTGACACCAAATACCACTTCTGACCCATTGGGTATCTCCAAGTACTCTTCTTGGACTCTTCTTACAGGGTGGTGCAGTGTAACACCACGGATGAGGAAGAGCTGTGTGTCTCCTCACTTCAAAGTGTGACCCAAAACCTAACTGGCATCTTCTGAGCGTTTAGAGACACCAATACGAACCCAGGAGGTGACCAATTTCAGATCTCTAAAGCATGCAAAACTCTCAAGTGAGGACAACCCAAGTTTTGGTCAGCCTGGCTGCTGAAGGTGTGAAGGTAACTCCATTTTGCTTCCAAAGTGTTAAAGCAGATAAGCTACGGAGAAACAAAAGCAGCTGCTCTTACCCAGGGCGTCAGGACCAGCTCCACTCTCCAGCCTGTGCTTCCTGTAGAGGTTCTTCAGCACTTTGGCACTTCCAAAACACTTGAAGCGGCTTTTGACATTATTGTAGTACCAATCCAGGGACTGGGTCCTCAGGAGCCTGAAATGGGACACAGAAACGAGGTGTTTGGAACTTCTGCTTCTACAACAGAACTGTAATCATGAGCAGCCCTTTGTGTGAAGGCAGAGCATGACCATACTGACTGCTGAGTAACTCTGCCTGTGCTCTGCCTACACTGAGGCAAACCTCACCCAGGCAGGGAACTGACAAGCAAATAGCTGCTTGGGAGCACTCGAGGTTGTGCTTGGTTTTGCCATCAGCAGCAGTGCTCTCCTCTTTGACAGAATCATAGAATGGTTTAGGTTGGAAGGGACCTCAAAGCTCAGCCAGTTCCAACCCCCCTGTGCTCATCTGGCACTCAGTAGAGTTCCAGGCACGTCCTAATTATAGAATCAGAATCGTAGAATCAGTCAGGGTTGGAAGGGACCACAAGGATCCATCTAGCTCTAACTCCTCTGCCATGGACAGGGACACTCTACCCTAGCTCAGGCTGGTGCTGTTATCATTTGTAAATTTGTGTCACTCATGCACACAACTAACTGAAGTGAAATACAAACAGGCAGGAATCAAAGCAAGCTCCCACAGCTGGGCTGAGCATGGATTTAGTCTCTTTTGCTGTCAGATTAGTTTCTGTTTGCTGCAATATATCAGTGTGGGGGTAGGGGTTTTCCAGGTTTCTGAAGGAAGGAAAAAAAACCAAACCAAAAAAAAATCAGGAAAGAAAACCCAGTGGCAGGACCTCAAAATGAGTGCATCCTGCTGCTGTTTAAGAAGCAACAGCGGCCGGAGACATTCACAACTTCATTTCCTGCCGTGCTACAGCCACCAATACCTCCTCAGCACCTACCCGCTGCAAAGAAGGAACAATCTGGACAGAAAGCTGTCAGGGATAAACTTCAAAAGGCAGAAAGCCAGATCCAGACACTCCCAGGAAGGTCTGCTCACTGCACTTCACGTTCAGCCGAACGCAGTGGAAGCATCTGCAGCCAAAACCCAAGCCAGCAGAAATGGGTACGAGGAAACGCTCGCTCCCAGGAGAAAGGCAGATACCCAATGAAGCACAGCACAAAGCCACTCAGCTGAGCTAGTCACGTTACCTAAGTGAAGGCTTTTCCTTTGGGAAACTTCATTTTTTTAAAAAATCCAAACGTTCTTGCAAGACAGCTCAACAACAACAACAACAACAACAAAAAGTGAGGTGGAGGACGCATAGAAAAATGCCACCAAAGAGACACGAACTCTGCGCCATCAGCAAAACCAAAGCACCAGAGGATAAACCATGCAAATTAATTCTGTAATCCTGATTAGAAAAAAAAAATACTGCAGGGCTTTGAATACAGGGCTCCAGAACACCAAAAAGACGACAACTCTCTGCTTTAAGGGCTGCTTCTCTTCTTACGCTGAGAAAAAGCTGCGAACGAGGAGCCGACAAACACCGGCGCAGATGAGAAGCTTCATTGCCACGCACCCTCAGAGAAAAAGCTGGGCTCATCCAAAGCTTGGTTAAAAAGGAAAAGGGAGAAAACAAGAAAAAAACCCCATTTTTTAAAAAAACCCCAAACCCTTAAAACTCTGCTGAGGAGCGACGAGATGCAGTTCCAGTTCCTATCTTCACCCTGCTGAAGCAGGCTGCGCCGTGTCCTTCTGGGAGCCGCGCACACACCCAGCCTCTGCTCTCCGAGATGAGATGGATTTGTAGCTGTGTGGCTCCACAAGCCCCAGAAGGGCTTAAGAAGCACTTGGTCCAGCTGGAGGCACTGCCACCTGGGCCAGCAGCAGTCCCATGCAGGTTGCTAGCTGGGAGGTATAAGGAACATATTCCCTTGCCAGGCATGGGATGGAGAGATGCTGCACTGCCTACCCAGACGTGCTCTGGATGTTCAGCCAGCAGCTCAAGCAAGGAGCTTTTCTTGAAGCAGAGTGGTTGGCTCAGGCAGCCACTGCACCTGAGCAGCTCTTCCCAGCATGGACCAAGGGCAAACAAGGACTGGGTGAGGGTATGTGATGCTGGGCAATGATAATCCCTGCTGCTGTGGGCAAATGAGCATCCTGTGAGTGCCTCCCAAGCTCCTCACTGCTCTATTGCTGCTTCTGCAGAAAAGGAGCCTTAGAATCATAGAATGGCTTGGGCTGGAAGGGACCTTTAAAAGTCATCTAGCCCCATCCTTCTGTTACCTTGTGCTCCTTAGGCCCAGAGATCCTGTTGCTTAAGCTTTTGAAACATAGGCAGTGCCTTCCTTCTTCTTCTTCTTCTTCTTTTTAAAATAACCTGGTTTTTCCTAACCAACTTCACAGTCCCTGCATTTAAAATGGTGAGGCTCTCCCTGTCACACACACGAAATATTCTTAGTTGGAAGCTTTATTGTGCAAGCTGTCCAGCAGTCTGACAAAAGCTAAATTCCAGCTTATGGCTGAAAACCGTGTAGGAAAAATTCCAAAGCCTTTACAAATTATACAAATGAGACTTTAATCCCAGCTGGCCTCACTAACAGGGGCTCTACATCTGGGCATACACACACACACACGTATGTGCTTTTCATATGGGTTTTCAGCTATTTGAATAATGAAAAATAGAAAGAAGAAAGGAAAAAAACCAACAACAACAACAACAAAAAGCTCCAATCTCTCTTTTCTGTAAACACTTGCATCACAGCAATAAAACCCAACCAGTTCTGCAAGCCCAGATTAGGCAGCCTGGCAGGGAAATACAGCTGCTTTTCCAAACCAGCTCCTGCTCACAGCCCTCTGCCAAAACTCAGCTGCTGCCCAGAAGAGGCTTCACTTCCCTAACCAACAGAAAGCTTCAAAGACTTGCAAGTCCTCCTGCCTCCCTGTGCTAGCTTGAGGGTCACAGGCTCACAGGATGTTAGGGGTGGGAAGGGACCCAAGGAGATCACCGAGTCCAACCCCTCTGCCAGAGCAGGACCAGACAACCTAGCACAGATCACAGAGGAACACATCCAACAGGGACACCTCCCACTAGAACAGGTCACTCAAGGTCTCATCCAGCCTGGCCTTGAACACCTCCAGGGAGGGAGCAGCCACAACCTTCCTGGGCAACCTGTGCCAGTGTCTCACCACCCTCACTGCAAACAACTTCCTCCTAACATCCACTTTCAATCTCCCCTCTGCCAGTTTAAACCCATTCCTCCTCATCCTGTCCTTAACAATACCTTGTCAATAGTCCCTCTCCAGCCTTGCTGTAGGCTCCTTTCAGATCCTGCAAGGCCACTCCAAGGTCTCCTGGCAGCCTTCTCTTCTGCAGGCTGCAGAGCCCCAACTCTCTCAGCCTGTCCTCAGAGCAGAGCTGCTGCAGCCCTCTGAGCATCTTGGTGGCTCCAACAGTTCCATGTCCTTGTATTGGGGGCTGCAGAGCTGCAGACAGTGCTGCAGGTGGGGTGTGAGGAGAGCAAAGCAAAGCCTTGATGGGGCACTTAGTGCCACTGGATAGGGCTGGGTACTAGGTTGGACTGGACGATCTTGGCTGACTCTCTGATTCTGACTCTAAAGTCTAGGGTTTTGACTGAAGTTGCCCACTTTTGAGGCATTAAGCACTTGGCCTTCAACACAGTTTTCGTATCAGCAGTTTGTTCAAATGAAGCATTTCAGATGAAGTATTTGTGTCAAAGAGAACTGGAAACCAACACTCCCAAAATCCTTCCCCAGGGAGAACCGCAGGCGAGATCAAAGGGTCGGCTAAGGCAGCGTGACAACGCAGGCAATCCTCTCCCAAATCCACTAGACAAGCATCATATCTGGCCTTGGAAACCGCCTGCAGCCAAGGATTTTGCAAATTGTTTTGTTGAGATACACGGCAAGAATTCTAAAAGCTGAGCTACACGAGGCCAGATGCAAATCTTGAGCAGCCATCATCTGCGTTAAGCCTGTTGAGCTCTGCTCCTGCTGCTCACAGGAATAAGGCAGGCAGGCTTTATGGGCAACCTGCTGAAGTAGGCAAGGAAAATCAGCAGAGAGCTGGACACCTCTGCTACGTGGAAAGCTGAGTTAAGGTTGTTCAGCCTGGAGAGGTGAAGGCTCTGGGGAGACCTTCTTGTGGCTTTTCAGCACTTAAAACTCTCCCAGGCTGTCCTCCAAGCAGAGATGTTCCAATGCTCTGGTCACTTCTGTGGCCTCCTCTGACAGCAGAGGAGGGACATGCTGCTGCCTTGACAATTGAGTCACTTCAGTGGGAGGCCAGGGAAGATGAAGAGAGTACTGAAAGCTTTTTTTCCCAACACGAAGCCTTCGAACATCTCATTGGCCTGTCTGTACGGGCGCCAGCCACTCCTTTTGGCAGACTGCAGGGTGGCTTCTTGTATTCTACAGCCAATTTGTTGACTCTAATTAGCAATTTGGGAATCAAGTAAGAAGAAAAGAGAATTTCTTTTTTTTTAAATGGAGTGTGCAGTGCCAGTCACTGGAGTGGGGCACACACTGGCTCAGGATGGGGTTCTTTAGCACAGCTGAACGCAGCCTGCACCCAGCTCCTTCCTCAAACCCAGCCATGGCCATGAGCAGCAGCATTCCACACTTGACCCTGGCTGGGTAAATAGTTGGTGCCTCTTCTGTGTAAATGCCACTTGTCATTTCCTGGGCAGGTTCCAACGTGCAGCCTGGCAGGTGAAACCAGGTGTGGCAAGGAACAGTCTAAATCTCCTCTCCTCTCATTTCAAACCATTGCCCCTTGTGCTATCCCTGCAGGCTTTTGCAAACAGTCCCTCTGCTGCCTTCTTGGAGACTCCCTTCAGGTACTGGCAGGCTGCTGTTAGGTCTCCTTGGAGCCTTCTCTTCTCCAGGCTGAACACCCCCAGCCTTTCCTCATAGCATAGGTGGTCCAACCCCCCTGGTCATTTTCATGGCCTACTCAGGACCTGCTCCATCATGTCCATCACCTTCCTGTGTTGAGGGCTCCAGAGCTGGATGCAGCACTGCAGGTGAGGTCTCCCCAGAGCAGAGCAGTGCAGAGGGGCAGGATCCCCTCTCTCCATCTCTGGCCATGCTGCTTTTGACACAGCCCAGGCTGCCACTGGCCTTCTGGGCTGCCAGCTCCCACTCTTCGCTCCTGTCCAGCATCCCTGACTCCTTCTCTGCAGAGCTGCTCTCATTCCCCAGCCTTTCTCTCTCAACAAAAGCAAATATATCTTAAACAGTAGCCTTTGGGAGAAAAGGAGCCAGACCCTTGCAATGGTTTTGGCAAGAGCTGCCACTGAAATGTCACAAAGAGCTTACAAGAGCCCTCCCATGGCACTGATGAGCGTGTTAAAAACCCAGCGAGAATGCACAAGTAATAAGAAGTTTAATTATGCTCTTTAATTTGTGTTTTGGAAACACTGTAGCTGCCTAGCGAGAGCTGACATTTGATTCCCAGACACTAACTCCGGAGAGTTACCCACGAGGATCTGGCTGCTAAGTCACTTGTGTCTCTTTCAGGAAGACAGAGCTCCTGGGGGGGTGATATTTATATACAAACATTCAGATTCCCATGATCACAGCAGGATTAGACACACAACACTCACAAATCTTCAGCCCTTAGAGAGCCTGCAGAGTTCCTCTCTTTCCTCCTGAGTTTTCCCTTCACCCTCCTAGTTCCCTTTAGGGCAGGTGGTAGCCAGGTGCAGGCTGGCACATGGACCACCCACCTGTGCTCCACTTCTTCCTCCATCACTTCACCAGCCTTGTTCTAACTCTTCTTGTTTTTTTGCAGTCCAGCTCAGTTCATATTTGGTGTCCAAAGCTGCCAAACCTCTCCCTCGGAGCAGCCTGCTTCTTTGGAGTCTTATTTCTGTGCTCTGCACCCACCCTGCCAAGCTCCTGTCAACACCTCAGCCCACCCAGCCCCCAGCCTAGCAAACCCCACTAGAATTAAACACTGCCTCCCACTCTGGCTCCAGCAGCTGATCCTCCTGTGTCTGCCTGCCTCTCACTCCACACTTACTGACACTCTCCTTACCTATGCAACCTGAAAGCAAATTAGAAAAAAAAAATAACCTGTAAAAATCTTCTGGTTGAGAAAGATTTTCTTCATTCAAGCATCCACTCAACCTTTTCTACCCAAGGCTCAAGGTCTCAGGCAACCAGCAGCAGCTTGTTGCTGACCTGTGGGTATGCTGTGGTGACAGTTAACTGAGGGTGGCCAAGGAAACCAACACCCCACCACTGTCACAACGTTGGTGGTGATCTCAAGAAACACAGGAGGAAAAAAAAATATTCTAGTGCAGCTAGGAAGGAACAAAGTCAATTTTATCTAAGTGTAGGCAAGCAGTGCGCCAAGTCGTGACCGCCGAGTCTCAAATGGCAAAGGCTCTCAGTAATGCAAGTCCCAGAGGGAGACTTTCTCCTGCAGAGGTGTGGGAATGCCTTTATGGGGGCAGCAAGTGCTCAGAGAGGCATGAGCAGTGCCATGGAGGGGCAGCAAGTGCTCAGAGAGGCATGAGCAGTGCCA
Source organism: Psilopogon haemacephalus (assembly GCA_013396835.1). Classification (NCBI taxonomy): domain Eukaryota; kingdom Metazoa; phylum Chordata; class Aves; order Piciformes; family Megalaimidae; genus Psilopogon; species Psilopogon haemacephalus. The sequence continues at coordinate 1,486,593 of VWZI01007565.1, forward strand.
TGGAGGGGCAGCAAGTGCTCAGAGAGGCATGAGCAGTGCCATGGAGGGGCAGCAAGTGCTCAGAGAGGCATGAGCAGTGCCATGGAGGGGCAGCAAGTGCTCAGAGAGGCATGAGCAGTGCCATGGAGGGGCAGCAAGTGCTCAGAGAGGCATGAGCAGTGCCATGGAGGGGCAGCAAGTGCTCAGAGAGGCATGAGCAGTGCCATGGAGGGGCAGCAAGTGCTCAGAGAGGCATGAGCAGTGCCATGGAGGGGCAGCAAGTGCTCAGAGAGGCATGAGCAGTGCCATGGAGGGGCAGCAAGTGCTCAGAGAGGCATGAGCAGTGCCATGGAGGGGCAGCAAGTGCTCAGAGAGGCATGAGCAGTGCCATGGAGGGGCAGCAAGTGCTCAGAGAGGCATGAGCAGTGCCATGGAGGGGCAGCAAGTGCTCAGAGAGGCATGAGCAGTGCCATGGAGGGGCAGCAAGTGCTCAGAGAGGCATGAGCAGTGCCATGGAGGGGCAGCAAGTGCTCAGAGAGGCATGAGCAGTGCCATGGAGGGGCACTGCAGAGAGGTGGGCAGCAGCTCGCCTGAGCTTCCAGCGCTAAGGAATCCTGTGTCGCTTCTCGCTGTGCCAAGCAGCCCTCTGCAGAGCCCTCACTAGCAGCAGCACTGTTCTCAAGCTAGGAACAAGACAGGTGACACCAACAGTGGTGTCTGAGGATGACTTCTCTGTCCCAAAGGAAGCTGCCTCATACAGAAGTGATGTCTGTGCTCCATCAGTCTCAGGTGCGCCACTTCTCCTTTTTAGCCTCAGGCTTGCCTTTTGCTTCCCTTCTGCTCCCTTCCTCTTTTTACAAGCACTAAACCTGAGCAATGTCAGCACGTGTGGGGAGCCCAGCTTGGCAGGCACAATCTCATCACACTCCCTTGACTTGTGCACTGACAGGGACAACTACACCCCTGCTAAGGCTGCTGATGTGATCGATTTATAAACGTGTGGCCACAAAGCTGAGAGGGCTATAGAGACATTGCACCAAGCAGGACAAAGATCACCAACTGCTGCGGTGCCACAGGACACCCACCCACATCAGCCCTTGACTCTGCTTTGCTGAGACCTCTCCTCCAATCCTGCCTCCAGTTCTGGGGTCCCCAGCAGAAGACGGACACAGAGCTGCTGGAGAGAGTGCAGAGGAGGGCCGCAAAGATGAACCGAAGGCTGCAGCACCTCTGCTATGAGGACAGGCTGAGGGAGCTGGAGATGTTCAGCCTGAAGAAAAGAAGACTTCAGGGAGACCTTAGAGCTGCCTGCCAATGCCTGAAGGGATACTACAGGAAGGCTGCAGAGGGACTTTTCATCAGGGTGTCTAGAGACAGGACAAGGGAAAATGGTTTGAAGCTGAGGCAGAGCAGGGTTAGACTGGAGCTGAGGAAGTAGGAGGGTGGTGAGATTCTGGAATAGGCTGCCCAGGGAGGCTGTGGTTGCCTCCTCTCTGGGAACATTGAAGGCTGGGCTGGATGAGGCCTGGAGCAGCTGAGTCTAGTTGAAAGTTTAGAGTAGGTATCTCTGAGGTCCCTTCCAAGCTGAGCCATTCTATCACTCCTTTCTCCACCTAGCAGCCATCCAGCCACCTGGCATTTGCTGAGAACAGCATCCCAGCAGTGCTCACAGAGGGAAGCAGCAGAGATGCTGGTACCTGCGCCTGCCTCTCTGGCTCACAGCATCCTGTGGTCTCCGTGGGAACCTGGCCAAGTCATTCACCAGCTCTGCTGTCGTAACAGGCAAGGGAAGGGGCAGAGGAGCAATCCCACCCCAAATGAGTCAGACTGGGTCTGTATCAAATGACTCAGAAGTGTCTGGCAGGGCTGAGCAGAGCGCAGGCAGCGGCGCGTGAGGCCGTTCGTGCTCCTCGGTGACGCAGGAGGCAAACGAGCTGAGGAGCCCTGACAAGCACAACTCCTATCTGCCTGCCTGCAGCACCATTTACAGGATGCTTCCAGAGACACGCTGAGCCAGAGAGAAAAAATGATGGGAGACAGCTGGGGAGGAAAGAGAATCAGAATAAGTCGAATTTGGTTTGGTTTTTTTCCAGCGCTTTCCCCCCCGGAGAACTGGAAGCAAACTCAGTCTCTGCCTAATGGCAGAGCCATACTGGTTATAAACTGCAAACCTTAGTGCCCATCCCTGGCATGGTATCAAAACCAGCAACACCTGTCCCTGCAACAGAACACCCAACCAGCTTACAGCCTGCCTCACTTTCTACACCCTGCCCTCTTCAGCACCACTTCTCTCTTCTCCCATTAATTACATAAAGGCTTCTGGAATCCTGTGATCCAAAGGCCACACAAGTATCAGAAACTGAATCTCTATTCATTGCCACTTCTCCTTGAATCTAGTGATCTGCTTTTGTAGCTGATGTGATTAACAGCACCAAAACCTCAGCCTCAGCTTTCTCCCTAAAGCCACACTGGCTCTGGAATGTGCCTGAGCTCTGCCTGGTGGAGCTATGAAGGTAGTGTGACTGTGGATCAAGCAGGATCAGGGGCTCTGCAGCTTCTGAAGAAGGTGAAATCCTGGAAAAGGGGCCAGAAAACTGCAGCAGTAGCTCTCCCACTTCCCAGGCACGTATCAGCTTCAACACAGCCAATGTCAGGTCCTGCACTTGGGTCACACAACCCCACGACTGCTCCAGGCTGGGGGCAGAGTGTCTGGAAAGCTGCCCAGCAGAGAAGGAGTTGGGGTTGTTGGTTGGTAGCCAGCAGCATGCTCAAGGTAGGCCACCAGCATCCTGCCTTGGGTCAGAAACAGCCTGTCCAGGCTCCTGTACTCAGTGCTGCTGAGGCTGCAGCCTCTAACCCTGGGTGCAGCTTCAGGAAAGCTTTTACTGACAGAGGGAATCTAGAAACAACCTTGAAATCAGCTTTCCTTTGGAGAAATGCCACTTGTTATTTAATGCTTTCCTTTAACTGGGATTTTTTCATCTAGCTGAGGTTGTTAATTAAAAAGCTAACCCCACAGAGCCACAAATCTTTCTAAGTGGGAAGTGAGAATTTCTCCTTCAGCAGACCTGCTGCTGCTTCCCATCCGTTTCCCGGCCAGAGAATCCTGGGAAAATGGGAGGCTGATGATAATTAAGATCATATTTTGCCCAGATTGATTTTTTTTTTTTTCTTCTTCTGCCATGGTGATGGAATGAATTTGACATTTCTTCTTGTAAGGGATTCTTCTTTTCCTCAATGTTGAGCACTGAGGCCATGTCACCGTATGGTGCTTGCTTGCTGCTGGTTGCCTTCTATGGCAGCAAAGGCTGCTGAGCTGTGCTTGTGACAAAAATCACCCATGGCTTAGAGAATTCATTTTCCTCAGTGTCCAAAGGAAAGGAGCAGCTCGTTCTTATTTCCTGCTTGGAAAAGATGAGCAAACAAAACCCAGATCCCTCAGTTTACCCAAGGCAATGCTCTTTAAGTGGCTGGAAACACAGTGCCTAAAAATACTCAGCCCGGGGACAGAAATGTCAGCAGGGTCACTGAGACTGCAAAGTGAAAATCCATCTTCACATCACTCTTTTCAGTATTGTCAACTTTTCACCTGCCCAGCCACATGTTGCAGCAGGAGGGCAGTCCCCAGGCAGGCAATTTACAGTGCAAATGGCAACTGCTTGCACTTGGGAATGTGGTGGGAGCTCAATCATGGACAGCAAGAGTGTAAAGTAAGGGCATTAATGGGAATGTCAGACAGGATGGTGTATGTCTGGTGGCTGTCATCAGCCTCAGCCTAACTAACCGACAAAGTGACTGAAATCACAGAGTCAGTGTGGTTGGAAGAGACTTCTAAGATGACTGAGCCCAACCCTTAACCTACTGCTTTTGTCTGGGCATTCATAAGTAACCCTTCACATCGTGAAACAGAGTCCAACCAAGAGCTATGAAGATGATGAAGGGGCCTGAACATTTCTCCTGTGAAGAGAGATTAAGATACCTGGGACTGGTTAGTCTGGAGAAGAGAAGGCTGAGAGGGGATGTCCTCAATGCCCATACATACCTGAGGGGCAGGTGCCAAGATGAAGGTGCCAGGCTCAGTGGTGCCCAGTGATGGGGCAAGGAACAGAGGCTATAAGCTGAACACAGGAAGATCTACCTCAACACAAGGAGACACTTTTTTTGCTGTGAGGATGCTGGAGCCTGGGAGCAGGCCAGGGAGGCTGCGGAGTCTCCTTCTCTGGACACTTTCCAAACCCACCTGGATGTGTTCCTGTGTGACCTGCTCTGGGAGAAGGGTTGGACTGGATAACTGTGGAGGTCCCTGCCAACCCCTAACACTCTGTGATTCTGTGCTGTTAGGCTCCAACCCTCTTTGCTCTTTACTACATCTGTCACACCCCTGACAACTCCAACATCCATGTGTGCAACTCCAAATGCTGACACCTGGTGCTTGTGGTACCCTGCACCTGCAGAGCTGCTTCTGAAAGTGCCACAAACACAACATCTTTAGCCTCACCTCCCTCTACATCCTTATATTTAGCCTCTTGCTTGAGAGAGAGGCTGAGAACCAAACCATCTACTGACTGTGCAGAGCCAGGACAGCGAGAGGAGCATTCTGGTGGGTGTGCTCAGTATCACTGAACTAAAGATTTGGGGAGGAGGGGGAGGCAGGCCTCACTGGCTGGCAGCTTCTACCAAACTCCTTCTTCCTAGAAGTGCCAAAAATTTACAGGGACAAACAGGCAGATCTTTAGTCCCTTCAGGAAGTCCCTCTGCTGCTACCCTGGGATAGATAGACAAAGTTAGGATTAGTTTCTTGGGCTCTTCCCTCAGCCTTCCTCTTTTGCTTCTCAGCATGTGTATTTTTTTTTTTCTTTTTAAGTGCAGAAGCATTTAGCAGGGAAGGGAGAAATTGTTCATTATCTTCTTGTCAAAGGAGAGAGTCACGTCAGGATTGTTCCCCCCAGGCTGCATATTCAAGGGAGGAAACTCCACAGCTTCTTATTATAAAAACTGGGATCCCAGGCACAGGATCTCTTTCATATAAAAAGATCTCTGCAGCTTTTTCTGGCTGTGCTGTCTGCTGCCTCCAGAGCTGCAAGCAGCTCCCAGTTGTTCACACAGCTCTGCTTTCCATGAACAGCACAGACACTGACGGGGACAGATCATCTCCACAGCACAGGCAGCAGAGATGGAAACGACCCAGCAGCAGCCACCAGGTCAGGGTACAGTGCCTGCTGGCCTGTCCTGCATCAGTGGTAATTGACTGCCCAGGGAGGTTGTGGAGTCTCATTATCTGGAGACATTTGAACCCCATCTGGATGTGTCCTTGTGTGACCTGCCCTGGGTGGTCCTGCTGTGGCAGAGGGGTTGGACTGGATGATCTCTGGAAGTCCCTTCCAACCCCTGCCGTTCTGTGAGTGTATTTGTGAGAGAGATACTGCATCCATTAAAGCTGTCTTTATAGAAGACCAGGAATAGATTTCACAGTGACCCAAAGCAGTCAGTCCCTTGAATGTGCCTAACTTCTTTCTTTTTACAGAATCTTAGAGGCTGGAAAAGACCTCAGAGCTCATCAAGTCCAGCCTACGACCTAACACCACAACCCAACCTAAACCATGTCAAGTGCTACATCCAATCTGTTCTTGAAGATATCCAGGGATGGTGACTCCACCACCTCCCTGGGCAGCCCATCCCAGTCTCTAATTCCCTTCTCCATGAGGAATTGCTTCCTAACATCCAACCTAAACCTCCACTGGCGCAGCTTCAGACCATGCCCTCTTGTCCTGTCACAAGTTGCCTGGGAGGAGAACCTGACCCCACTTGACTACAGCTTCCTTTTAGGTAGTTGCAGAGAGTGCTCAGGTCCCCTTGCTGTCCATCCTACCAGAAGAATAAATATCCAAGATGTTGAAGCTGCTGTGGCTGGCAAGAGAGAACACAGCAAAGAGAATGCTCCTGCCATGCAGTGCAACAACAGGCAGCCAGCAACAGAACGAGGGGACACAGTCTCAAGTTGTGCCAGGGGAGGTACAGGCTGGATGTTAGGAGGAAGTTCTGCACAGAGAGAGTGATTGGCACTGGAATGGGCTGCCCAGGGAGGTGGTGGAGTCACTGTCCCTGGAGGTGTTTAAGCAGAGCCTGGATGGGGCACTTAGTGCCATGGTCTAGCTCATTGGACAGGGCTGGGAGCTAGGTTGGGCTGGATGAGCTTGGAGGTCTCTTCCAACCTGGCTGATTCTATGATCCTAACATGCCAGCTTCAGAAACTGTGATCCCCCCTCCATCAGTGGGATGACAAATCCCTGCTCTGTCGTCACAACACAGATGCTGTGATGCATCTGGCCAGGCTTCAGCTGACGCTTGCAAACCTGCAGTTGAGACTGCAGCAGCAGCAAACAGTGCTCAGCGTTAACGCTGCTTTCCGGGAACGTGGTTAAAATGGCACGAAGAGAGAACAGCTCGATAGCAGCACTACAGAATCTGTGTCAAAACAGTGCCAAGGCGAAAATACAACCACCCCACAGGTCGTGCTGAAGGCAGTGTCCTGCCCGGCTCGCTGAGAGCACCACCGATGGGCAAAGCACAGCACCGCATCCAGCAGAGGCTCACCCTGCAGCAGCGAGCTCCCGGCAGGTCTGGCTGCCCCAGGAAACTACTGCCCTGCTAACATCCCCTTCCCTATGCAGGCACAGCTGCACTGCTCCTGCCTGTAAATAAAATCACAGAATCACAGAACCAGTCAGGGTTGGAAGGGACCACAACCATCATCTAGCTCCAACCCCCCTGCCATACTGAACAAGCACTAATATTTCTCCACAAACTGAAGAAGCAAAATTATTTTATCTGTCTAAGCCTCCTCATGGCCAAATCTCCTTTCTTCCTTTTTTTTTTTTTTTTCTTTTAATCTGCATTTTGGGATGAAGCCATCTCGAAACACCTTTTGAAATCCTTACAAAGGTAAAGATAAATCAGAACACCTTTAAGGAAAGAAACAAGCTGCCCCTAGACCATCCAGGTAAATATTTGTGCAGAGAGAACCTTTGCCACAAGTCGAAAAAGCTGAAGCTTACATTTTCTTTGGTGGTGCTTACCGAGGTGAGAGGTACTCCCCACCCTGAGTTTAAATCACACCCCGATGGTACGAAGGGAAAGAGCTGCACTGCAAAGCCACCAACAGCAGCACAAGGAATGAAGTCATCTCACTGGAGCATCATGCAAGACACAGATGGTATCAGCGTGACAAAGGAGAAGAAATAAAGCCATAAGCACATTTACCTGGAGTAGTTACTGAGCTCTGCTGCTGAGCTGTCTCACACTCCTCTCAGGACGAACACCCCTAAAGTATGTTCCCCACTCGCTTCTGGTATCTCATTCACCACATCTGTGCTCCTCATTATGCAGTGCAGAACTGGTTAAGGTTGTCAGATGGAAGGCAGTGGGAAGAGAACTGCCCCCACCTCCAGCTCTTGGCAGCAAGCTCTTGGGATGCGGGGGGCCGGCAGGATTCTGCTGAAGGGAAGGAGCAGTGAATGCAGCTCCTCTCAGCACTGCCTCTCTCCCCAGCAAATGCAGCTCGCTTGCTGTGGAGCAGCCTGCAGTGGAATAACAAGAGAATTTCTCAAGTGCTAGTGTAAGCGAAGGAGGGGGTGTGAGGGAAAGAAAGGGCTCAGGAGGATGCTTCTCTCTTCAGCTCAGGCAGGCTGCACACACACCCCCTTCGGCGGGCTCCTCCAAGGACTGGCACAGCAAAGGGTTTGAGACTCTGAGCAAAGTACGTGGAGATCTGACACTGACAGTTGGCTGAAGGCTCCAAGGTTGGGGAATGTAAAAGATGAAGTTTCCAATAGCAACATGGAGACCTCCCTGTTGCAGCTCCTGTAACGTGATGCACATTTTGAGACACGCAGCAGCACCGTGGGAGAGAACATCCCTGGCCTGCAGCTGAGCTGCAAAAGCAGCCAGGGAATCAGTCGTGCTCCACCACCCCTCTGCAAGGCTCACCTGCCACCCACCAAAGGCTGCTTCTGCTTACAGACAGCAGCTTCCCTACTCTATTCTTTAATACTTTATCTCCTCTGGTGGTGCACAAACAACGGAGGTGTTAACCCCTGCAGGTGCTGAGACAGCTTCACTTACAGCCAACTACTGTGACTTAAGTGAGCATACAAGTCATAGAATGGCTCAGGTTGGAAGAGACCTCAGAGATCATCTATTCCAACCTCCCCACCATGGGCAGGGACACCTCTCAGCTAGGCTCAGCTGCTCAAGGCTTCACCCAGCCTGGCCTTCAACAGCCGCAGGGAGGAGGCAGCCACAGCCTCCCTGGGCAGCCTGTTCCAGAGTCTCACCACCCTCACACTGAAGGACTTCCTCAGCTCCAGTCTAACCCTGCTCTGCCTCAGCTTCAAACCATTCCCCCTTGGCCTGTCTCTACACACCCTGATGAAAAGTCTCTCTGCAGCCTTCCTGCAGGATCCCTTCAGGCACTGGCAGGCAGCTCTGAGGTCCCCCTGGAGTCTTCCCCTCTCCAGACTGCACACCCCCAGCTCCCTCAGTCTATCCTCACAGCAGAGGTGCTGCAGCCCTTGGCTCATCTTTGTGGCCTCCTCTGGAGTCCCTCCAGCAGCTCTGTGTCCTTCTTATGACGATGAGAACTATTTTACATGTACAAACCACAAGCACAGTGCCCCTGCCAGAAACCAAGAGAGAAAGCAGAGTGCCTGCAGCTGCCTGCCAGGCTCAGCATCATCCCACAGCCTCTGTCCTTGCTGACTCTGCTGAGCAGCTCTACGTGGTACCAACACAGTTCTCCCTCACTCACCCTTTCAACACAACAATATTGGTCCCAATTAGCTGCTTTAAAAGGCATTGTTCTGTTAATAGCTGATGGAGTAATGACTGCACTTTGTCATCTAGGAATAAGAGCTCAGAGGAGTTTCTCTCCAGGAGAATTTTTCACCCCTCCTGTGGTTTCTGTCTGCTCGCTCCTCTGCAAATGAAGCAGCCACTGACACATCCTAGCACAGCACTTGGCCTCTCTGCACATGGCTTGGGTGAAATCATCACAGCCATATCTGCTTGGGAGGAAGAGCAGGTCCCAGCCTGGATTGTTGCTATGACAAGATATGCATCCATCAGGAGAGTGCATTCTCCACCCTGGCAAGTGGGTGTTCACTGTCACCAAAATGGCAGGGACAGTGGGTGGCAGCAGGTCTTGTTTCTTTCCTGCTTTATGTAATTAATACTGTCAGTCCCAGGCTTCCCAAATCCCCGAGTTTAAGAAATAGAACTGATGGGTTGGGTTTTTCTTTTTAATTGTTTGGAACCTCCAGCTTTGGAAATCCATGGGCTCTGCTCTAGCAAATAGTTGTGAGCATCACAACTATTTTTAAGAGGGAAGCCTGAGCTTTCCAGCACTGTGGGAGCTGAAGCTTTGAGGGAAATCACGACAAGATCCAGCACAAAAAAAGCATGACTGACAACAACCTCATGTGGTGTGTGAAGAAGAAACCCTTACCTACAGCACAGCATCAGAGAACTGGCTTGGTGGGAAGACATCTTTAAGATCCAGTCCAACCACAAACCCAGCACTGCCACTAAACCATGACCCTTGGCACCACATCTACACAGCTTTTAATACCTCCAGGGATGGTGACTCCACCACTGCCCTGGGCAGCCTCTTCCACTGTTTGACCACTCTTATTGTGCAGAACTGCCTCCTGATGTCCAGCCTGAATTTGCCCTGCTCCAGTTTCAAACCATTGCCTCATGCTAATGCTGCCAGTCCCTCCCCAGGCTTCCTGTAGGTCCCTTTTCAGATTCTGAAATATGGCTAAAAGGTCTCCCCAGAGCCTTCTCTCCTCCAGGCTGAACAGCCCCAACTCTTTCAGCCTGTCCTCAAAGGAGAGGCTCTCCAGCCCTCTGATCACCTTGGTGGTCTACTCTGGACCCACTCCATCAGATCCAGGTCTCTCTTGTGTTGGGGGCCCCAGAGCTGGGCACAGCCCTGCAGGTGAGGTCTCAGCAGAGCAGAGCAGAGGTTCAGAAGCAGCTCTCCTGATCTGCTTGGCCAGGCTGCCATTACCCACATAGCCCATCCCTCTCTTCTGAAGATCAGGCTCCTCAGAGCAGTACGTCAGAGAGCAGTGCTAAAGCTGAAGCCAATCACTACTGTTTCCAGAGCTGGAGACCTCCAGGCCTCCAACCAAACCCAGGGAGCTGTACAAACAAGATGCACTCCATGCCTAGGGGATCTAATCATCTAAATGAAAAAGACAGGCAGGGATTTAGAGGGGAAGCAGAAGCACAGAGAGGTGAAAGCAATTTGCCCACGGCCACAGAGGCAGGCAGCCAGCCCACTAAAAATAGAGGCTGACCCCCTTGATTGTCAGCCCATTGTTGTCTGCACTGGACTGACTCTGCTGTGCTGGATGTGACATTAAATTGGTCTTCCTGGTGCATTGCTGTCACCTCTCCAAGTGCAGCAGCATGGCCACGGCTCTGTGCTGAGCTGCTGCTGCAAACACCTGCACAAACAATTCCAGCAACTTCTGCTCAGGAGTGGACTTGTGCTTGGGAGGTGTGTGCAGAATTTATTTTCAAATGTTTAAAAGCTGTTAAACTGGGTACAACAAAAGAATCCTGTTGCTGTGTTTTCACATCAAGGTGGCATTGATTTCCTGCTCTTTGATTATGCTTCCTTAGGAAAAGATGACTGCAGCTGCTAACCTGGACAATAAAGTTTCAAGGGAAGCTGGCAGCACTTTTAATTAGAACTCCACTCTTGGCAATGTCACCTTTAAAGTCAGAAAAAAAAGTCAATCTCTCCCTCTGCTAAATTTTCCCCTTTTGTGGCTAACACTTAATTGCTGAAGAGGAGCAGTGAAAGGATCCCAATTTCAGCCTGGCTGGCAGTGACAAGGGAAGGCAGGCTCACGCTGTCAAATAATCCATGCTGGAATGACTCCCAGCTCTCTGTTAATTAAGGTTATAACTTGATTTTCAGGCTCTTAAGGAAACTTCCACAGGGGGGCTGGGAGGAAGGAATCAAGCACTCGATTTTGCTGCTGAACAGCACAAGGTATTTCTGCACCCAACCTGCCAGTGCAGAGGCCCTGCCATGCCTAACAAGCAGCAAGAGGCAAGCTCAGCAGAGAAAAGCCTCCTGCCTGCCACCATGGGGAACAAGCTGCAAGAATGTGTTGATCTACCAAAGCTTTAAGGGATGGTCCCAACCCCAGCACAGCGATGGCTCCTCTGCAGCAGTGGCCCTCTAAGCTTCTGAGTGGGCTGCAGCCAAAGGAGCAGCACCAAGGTCTTCCTGGTGGCCTCAGGGGCCACAAGCTGTAGCTTTTGAGAAGCCACAATGCAGTGCAACAGACTGAACAGTGCTGAGACTTTGCTAACACACTCCATGCATTAAGTGCTCTCGCAGAGTCACCTGCTCTTGACAGATCTCCAAGCTCAAACACTGACCAAACATTCCCTTTTCCTCTCCCCCAGGCTCATAACCACCTGCTAACTCTTCCTTCCACTGCCAAAGCCTGTGAGGTTTTGCTGAACCCTGCTGACATTGTTAGATGCATGCAGGACTGGGTCCAGCAGCACGCTGGGAGGAGTGGTTTGGGTTTGCTTTTTCCTTTGCAGAAAGGAAGGCAGAAGCTGTGACTCCTGTGCAGGAATCTAAGCTGTGCCTCCAGGGCAACTTTTGGCTTATTGACCACATTACTCCACAGCTTCTGAAACAAACCAAGCAAGTGCTTCAGCCTCTGGGCAGTCCTTTTGTCACTCCAGCAGTGGCACCACAGTGAGGCAGCAGCTCTGAGGAACAAGCCAGTAAGAAATTTCATTTGGACAAACCAGTCCCAAAGAAATTTAATGGGAAAATGAAAAATTAAATATATATATATATATATATATATAATGCATGTCTGAGTTATCTCTTATATATATATAACCTGTGAGTTATCTCTTCACAGGTGTGTAAATCTCTGCAACACAGAACCTGCTGCTCACCATTGCACCTTGGTACTGGGGATGCTGCTGACAAGATGCAGCTTCAAGATTGTCCTATGGAAGTCTCTCAACAGCAGCTTTGGCTTCCTGTTGGAGTCCAGGGTTGAACAGTGCCTTTACTTTCCAGGTTGTGCAACCTGCTCTAAGTGAACCTGCTCTGGCAAGGGGTTGGACTAGAAGACCTCCTCAGGTCCCTTCCAACCCCTGCTGTCCTGTGATTCTGTGGTATGCCACTTTTTAGATTTTATAGAGCATTGGGTGCTTTTTAAACAGGCCCAGGGATTCTCTTTCTTGTTAAGAAAATGAAAAGCAAAAAAAAGCCAACTAGCCCAGAGCCAAATAGACCTACTGCATCAGCTGAAAAACCACAGTGGCAGTAAAAATATCCATGGCCACCACGACAGACCTGCACTCTATTTCATCTCAGTAATAACCAACTCTTCTGTTGGAAGGTAAAGCTAGTGAAAGGGGGGAAAAGAGAAGTGAAATGTTACCATGGCAATGCTTGACCCCAAAGACAAATGGAAGGTCTCTAGGAAAATGGCTCAAGTTTTAAATAGCAGGCACCCAGTGGAAGCACAAAGGCATCAAGCAAGCAAGCACTCTGCAAAGTGCATTTTGCTCTGCACACAGTGCCTTGCCTGCCCACTTGCCTGCAATTTTGTCAGTCCCTGGGCTGCTATTTGCAAGGTTGCAACTCCTGGGAAATGAAGTGCCAAATCTGTGTCCAAACACTAGATTCTCTGGTCCTGCTCTGGCAGGGGGGTTGGACTCCCAAGATCTCCAGAGGTCCCTTCCAACCTCTAACATTCTGTGATGCTGTGATGATTTTTTAATTTTTTTTTTAACCCCAGTTGTCATGTCAAGACTTGGTTTAAATTTTGAAGCCTATTTCAACCCATCTTTGCAGCTCAGAGCCTGCAGCAGTAAACATAGGTTAAAAAAAAAGATAAATGTAAACCCATAATCAGTCTGTAAATTGGTGGCAGCTTTCTTCAGCCCAAGCAAACTCAGAGGTCAAATCACGACCTCAAACAGATGGAGCTCCATTAAGGTATGTAACTGTAAACCAGAATTACTCAAACAGCCAAAAGCTTCTGGCACTGAAATGTTTTGCTTTAATTCCCTCCTGAGAGAGACTAGCAGAAAAACTGGGGGACCCAGGCTCAAATTCTGGTGATAAATGTGAAGGATGGGATGGGGCCATGCAGAGGGACCTGGAGAGGCTGCAGGGGTGGGCTGAGGAGAATCTCATGAGGTCCAATCAGGCAAAGCACAAGCTCCTGCGCCTAGGTTGAGGCAATTCTAGAGATCAATCCAGGCTGGGGGATGGTGACACTGCAGAAAAGGATTTGGGGGTCATGGGGGATGAAAAGCTGGACAGGACCAACCGTAGGAACTTGCAGCACAGGAGGCCAGTGGCAGCCTGGGCTGCCCCAAAAGCAGCAGAGATGGAGAGAGGGAATCCTGCCCCTCTGCTCTGCTGCTTTTGGTGCAGCACAGGAGGCCAGTGGCAGCCTGGGCTGCCCCAAAAGCAGCAGAGATGGAGAGAGGGAATCCTGCCCCTCTGCTCTGCTGAGTGCTGCATCCAGCTCTGGAGCCCTCAACACATTTTTGTTTGGCTCTGTGTTTGTTTTTTTTCCTGTTGGTGGTGGTTTGGGGTTTTTTGGGTGTTGGTTTTCTATCAAGACCTCCCATCTGCTGTGTTACCAACTGAGATAATTTGACAGAGCTCTCCCAGATTTCACGTGGCAACGATTTGGGCAGCAGGCACTGTTACAGAGCACAGGGGAGCAAAGTCTGAGCCACCTTTCTGCTTTTCTGACTGAAGACCCAGCCCATCCTCTACAACAACTCAGCAACTTGAGCTTTGCTGCCTTGGGAAGCTCTTGTGGTCAGGAAAAGGCAGGTTGCAGAGCACACAGACTGTGATAGATGAGACAAAGCTCTGGGCTGATCAGAAAGAGAAGAGCTTTAAAATGTCTCTCCTAGGTAACTGGATGGCATATTTGTTATTCCTTACAAAAAAACCTGGAGCCTTCCAAAATCCTGGTTGCCCATATGGAGCCTGTCAGATCCATGCTTTCTACTCAGACACTCCAGGGCTGTATGATCTCAAAAAAAAAAAAAAAAAGTTATAGAAAGCTGCCTTGAGCACACTTCATCAAGGCAGGGATTAAGTCTATCCCATAATGAAGCAAAAAATGGAAAGGCAAGGTGACCTTTGCAGCACCAGATGGTGAGCAAGTTATGAGTAGGAAGCAGAATCCAGGTCTGCCTCCTACTTCTTCACCTGATGAATTCTGTCACCTACAGAGTAATAGAAGATTTTACTCCCTTCACACACTATAAAAAACCCAAACTCTACAAGCCCTTAGATAGATAAATCTGTTGCATGAGGTATGTGAGACATGAAGCAAGCAATTTTATTTTACCCTCTTCCCCTTCTACTCTGCCCTGGTGAGGCTGCATCTGGGATACTGTGTCCAGCTTCGGGCCCCTCAATTCAAAAGTAGGACCTCAGGGAACTGCTTGAAAGAGTCCAGCACAGAGCCACAAAGGTGCTGCAGGCAGTGCCACATCTCCCTGTGAGGACAGGCTGAGGGAGCTGGGGTTTGGAGCTTGGAGCAGAGGAGCCTGAGGGCTGCCCAAGTTCACGTTGCTAAAGCTGTGCAGGGCAGTGTCAGGAGGACAGAGCCAGGCTCTGCTCAGGGATGGCTAAAGACAGGACAAAAGGCACTGGGGGCAAGCTGGAGCAGAGGAGGTGCCATGGGGAGAGGGAAATCTTTGTCCATGTGAGGGTGCCAGAGCCCTGCAGCAGGCTGCACAGAGAGGTTGTGGAGTCTCCTTCTCTGGAGACACTCAAGACCCACCTGGATGCATTCCTGGGTGATCCTGCTCTGGCAGAAGGAGGCTGGAGTGGATCATCTCTGGAGGTCCCTTCCAAGCCCTTTAAAGATACACTAAAGCTACGTTTTCATTTTAAGTTCTTCTACCCTTCATAAACCCCCCAAAGACATTTGAAATGCACAGAATCAGCAACCAGCAACCACCCAGGAAAATGGAAGTGTCCAAATGATTTTGGAAGCCACAATGATGCTTTTATAACCTCAGTGAGAAGGGTGCAAGTATCAGACAGCTCCCAAGACTCAGCACATTCCAGGAGCCAGTGCATGCCTCCACTTGCTCTTTTCCAAAGCAGTTCTGACAAGTGACACTCTTCAGCTTCAGCAATGCTCAGCACTTTGTAAAGCCTGGAGAAGTACCTTGCAACTGAGAGCAGCAGCACCTTTGTGTAACCAGAGTTAACAAAGCTCCCGTGAAGGCTGAGCCACACATGGGGAAACACAAAGTAAGGAAGCCCAGAAGTGGTGCTGAGCTGTAGCTGCTTTCTGGTAGAACTGGGAGGTAGTCCCTCCCTGAGAAGCTCTGCACATTGATTGAAGGAGCTGCCATCAGCAGCTACTGCATCTCTCCAGAAAGTACTTGGGGTGTGCCAAGTGCAACACTGGAAGGAAAACTGGGAGCTAAGTCCTAAACTCTGCTCAATGGTTGAGATCTCCTACCCCAGCTACCCTAAGGGTTGATGTTCTGCCTCACTACCCAATTGCCCACACTTGAAGAATCTTCTATTTTTCAGCAGCCTCCAATTTGCCATGTTCCCTGGAGTCCCTCAGGCTGAGCTGAAAAGGCTAAACCCCCCCAGTCTGTCATTTCTCTGCTGTTTATTAGATGGAAATCCTGTGTTCCAACCCTTCGCATTGCCCTTCAACCCTGATTTTTGCACACTGCTTACCTGATTACTTATTTCTTCTAGGGAACGGTGATAGCCAGAGTAGGTAGGGTCAAGCACTTCCATATTAACACTGAAAACAAAGCTCTGATGTTCTGTTCTCACTCATTCCCTCCAAGAATCCAAGCGTGAGCCTTCCTGTGCTAATGCACCACGCAAAGGTTTTGACCCTGCTGACTGCAGCAAAACTTCCCCAACAACAGCACATTAGTAACACTTAGCACTTTACAGCCACCCCATTCAGCTTCCCAACCACTGACCTCTAAGAACTCAGCATCATTAAACCCATTCTGCAGGTGGGGAAACTTCCCCAAGGTCATCGGACAATCAGGTGAACAGCTCAGCTTGGCATCCAGAGCTCCTGGAACACAGATTAGACCTGGAGGCCCTCGGCCACTGGAAGCTATCAAAGCTGCCCTAATTAGCACTTGTGTCTGGCTGATTCCACAGACCTCTCCTGCCTACTCTCCTCCAATTCCATTTTTAGCTGCTTTTCTCGAAGCTGAGTGCAGCAGCATTGCAGGCTGCTGTATGTTATGCAAGTACAGCTTCATTCTGTCTAGCAGAACTGAAATTCTTCACAGTGCATACTTCAGAAATAATTAAGACAGATCAGGATAGCAAAAAAAAAACCCAAACAAAACCCTAAAACCCATCAGAGATCAACCTGTCAAAGCAATCAATTTGCACAGATCTGCCTCCTCCTCCTCCAGCTAAGGAACAACTCAATAAACCACAGACTTCCTGATCCTTCTGCAAAATCCAAGCTACTGCCCCTGCTCTCTTTGGTGCTTGTGATCCACAGGATGGTAAAGAGGAGATCAAGAGACCAGGCAGAAAGCAGAAGAAGAGGGGTGAGAGAAGGGGAAGGGAACAGGAGTAGAGCAGCAGTCATTGCTGATAGGAATTGTATCAGTCTACAAGTACATAAAGCTGAGGAAAATAAATTCTCCCTGCTATTTACTTAAAGTTAGTAAATCCCTTAAGTACAATCTGAGTAGGATCATTCAGAGGACCTCTAACAAAAGCAGAGCAAGACCCACACCTGTCCCGTGGATACAAGACGCAGACAGCAGAGCTACAGCTTGTAGCTGCTCTGCCATGCCCCAGAGCAAGTGAGTGAGTGCTCCTACACAATTCCATCTGAGAAGGAAAGAACATCTCCTGGCATTTACGTGACAGACTGAGCTTCCAGATTCTCTGCAAGCTCTCTCTGGTGTCAGGCAAGGCCTTCAGACAGCAGAAATATGCAAGCTCTGAGCTGAGGCTGATCACCCAGAAGATACTTCAGCTGCCTTTTACCAAATGGGTGAGCCTGCTGGAAAGCAAACCAAAATTGCTAAGCAGAGTTAAACTCTTCTTTAGCTTCCCACTACTGAGGGCTGAAACCAACCCTCCTGGGCCAGTGCATTTGATGCCAGTGCAACTGATGCCCAGTGCATCAATTAACAAATACTAACTAAGATAATTCCTTTCTCAAACCATCCTGAGGTTCTGCTCCGTTTTGGGGAGGTTTTGGTTTTGGTTGGTTGGTTGTTTTGTTTTTTTCCCCATAGAGACAGCAGAAAGTTTTACCCTACTATCAGCTAAGCGGAGGAGATGTATCCTTTGGCAGGCTAAAAATCACATCTACAAACATCCTGGGTGCTCACTGCAAGCCTCAAGCCCCAGTGTAATGTTCAATGCTGTAGGCTCTGCCAGCCTCAGAAGGGTGAGCTGGTAAATCCCTGACAGTCTCTGCAAACAGAAGCCTGGCAGCACAGCCTTAACAGATGTTAAGAAATCCAGCAGGTTGCACTCCCTATTTCCTCTGGTTATTTGCCAAGGTACGCCTCAAGCATCCCCAGCAAGGAGGTGGCATTTAGAAAAGCACTCCAAAAGACAGCCACAGCTGGATGATCTATTCACCAACATTCTTCCTTCAGCTCCCAAGCCATCAAGTGGGATTTGCTGCACAATGATTAACTGCCTTACCACCATCTGCTCCCAGGTTCCATTAGCAGCCCAGGCACTCCAGGACACCCCAGCCCTTGCTCAAGCTAAGTCCAATTACCGCTTGCTGATTCATCAGTCCAGCTCAGCAAGCCTGGAAAATGCCAACAAAACACTCGTGGAGCAAATCAACCTCTCTGAGAAAAGGCAGGCACATCACACCACAGCAACCAGCCTGCACAAGCAGGTACTGCACGTCCCAGCCTGCCACTGGCAAAGCTCAGGCGAGGCCACAGCTGCTTTTCAGAGGTTGCAGAACACTGGGTCTTTACCTTGCTTGCTGGCAGACACTGCAAATCCAGGCCTTCTCCTTCTTCTGGTAAGAGCTGCAGCTCTTGCAGATGTTGTACTTGCAGTCGTGGCACTGCCGCTTGCTGTTGATGAGGAAGGTGAAGGGGGAGCAGCAGCGGATGCAGCAGTGCTCGTTGAACTTGTGCTGCTTGGCCAGGATGCTGCACTTGTTCCCCTCTTCATCCAGCTTCTGCTTCATTTCACTGCAACAGAAGCAAAGGAACAGAAATAGCAACCCAGTTTCAACAGGAAAACAAAAATCTCCCCTTTTTGCCTGATTCTCCTCTTTCGCTCTTCAAGTGACTCTTCTAAAGCGCGAAAGAGATGTCCAAAAATGCATGTTCTAAACCTAAAAATACAAAGTTAATCACACACTTCATTTCAGAGAGGCCTGAGGGTTTTACTAGTTAGGAGCAATATTACACCAGCTGGGAAAGGATCTGCAGAACCCTGAAGGGTTTTTTTTCTATTCCAGTAGGACTTTATACAAAGTCATCACCTCCTGTCCTATCACCACAGGTCCTGCTAAAAGGTCTGTCCCCATCTCTCTTATAGGCCCCTTTTGGGTACATGGTAGGCTGCAATAAGGTCTCCTGGGAGCCTTTTCCTCTCCAGACTGAACAATATGTGCAGGGTGAGTGCCAGGAGGCTGGGGCCAGGCTCTGCTCAGTGATGCCTGATGACAGCACAAGGGGCATAGAAAGTTTCATTTAAACATGAGGAGGAATTTTTATCCTGTGAGGGTGACAGAAGACTGGAACAGGCTGCCCAGGGGAGTTGTAGAGTCTCCCTCTTCGGAGTTATTCAAGACCTGTCTGGATGTGTTCCTGTGTGATCTGCTCTAGGTGATGCTGCTCTGGCAGGGGGGTTGGACCGGATGAGCTTTTGAGGTGCCTTCCAGCCCCTGACATTCTGTGATTCTATGAATTCCAACTGCCTTAGCCTGTCCTTGCAGCAGAGGTGTTCCAGCCTTCTGATCCAACAGGTCCATGTCCTTCCTGTGCTGAGGATTCCAGAGCTGGACATAGCAATGCAGAGCGGTGGCATGGGGCAGAGTCACCTCCCTCGCCCACACAGCTACAAAACTGTGCCTTGTGCTGCATTTAAGGCTTGGGTCTGTTAGCATTCTGCAGACACTGCTGGTGCTGTCAGAAGGCCCTGCTGGTACACATGCAAACACACCTCCTGCAGCTGGGGAGCCTTTGAGCAGCACACAGCACTTTAATCTGTGCAGAGGGATATTGATCTGGCAGCAGCGCCTGGCGCGCAGAGAGGATTAGACAGCAGGGAGTGAATGGGGTGGGGGAAACACAAGGAACATCAGAACCAACCCAGAGCACAGCACAAAATCTTGGGATGGGACAGCTCAGCATCCAAGCACTAAGAGGCTCATAAATAGTTAGGAGGAAGTCACTTCTAACAAAAATCAGGAAGGAATTTCACAGTCCAATTAGTCCAGCTGCAGCTGCATTCTTACACTGAAGATCTTCCCAGCACCTCTTAAGGCTTTACCATCAGCTTTTCATTGCCACACAATGAAAGTCCTATAAAGTTAGTGGGAATTCCCAGCAAGCCTCCCTTTTAGTTTTCCTGTCTGTGCTCAGACACAACTGCTGCTGCACATATTCCAAGTCACCAACGTTGTCCCAGCAAATTCCTTACAGTGGCTGCCAAACTCAAAATGAAAACATAGCTTGAGTGGATATTTAAAGGTACAAAAGTCACAGAATGTTAGGGGATTGGGAGGGACCTCCAAAGAGGACTCCCAGGTCCTTTTCCCCAGAGCTGCCCTCTACCAGATCCACCCCCAACCTGTCCTCAATGAGGTTGCTCTTTCCCAGATGCAGGATTTCCCACTTCCATGCTCGGGAGAAGATGAATGACTGCTGCTGCATTCCTCTGTTGATGCCACACTTGTTGCTCTCAAGGGAAGTTTCCTCTTCCTGCTGCTCCTCTGTTGATGCCACACTTGTTGCTCTTAAGGGAAGTTTCCTTTTTGTGTTGCTGCCTATTGTCAGCAGAACTGAGAATAAGAGGGACAAGGATCTGCTGCATTGTAACTTCCCTCCAGTTCCTCCTAATACAAGAGCTGCAATTACTCAGTTCCTTTCTGGACTGTGCCATGCACTGATGCCTTTTGCCTCTTCTCTCGGGTAGAAGAGACCTCCCTTGTGCGGACCTCAGGGCACGGTTGGACCCCAGATTTGATTCCTGTACTATGTGCAGACCCTCTGGCTATGTTTGAATTCAAAGCACATCAAGAGCAGATCAGAAGACTTAACTAGACAGTGTTGAAGGCTGACACCTACACAGTAGTTCAGCAGCATTGCTTCAGGGAAGAGAGTCTGATTCCCTGGACCAAATCCTCCCACGCTGCACACACAGCAAATACTGGAACTGGTTTAATTAAACTTCAAACGAAGGAATCTCCAACAATGGGCACCCCCTTCCTTTCTCCCTCTCTTTACACACCCGAAACGTGAGAGATGCAAAAGGGTTAAACCAAGTAGAGCATTTCACCCTTTGCTGTTAAAAATCACTACAGGATCAGCTTTTGCCACATCCCATTCGAGCAGACCATCTTCAACACACTCCATTTTACACAGAACATCTGCACTTGTTTTCCAGCTCCCCCCCACCTTAAAAGTGCACTTCCAATATCCAAGAAAATGCTGCAGTGGAACAATTTGCTTGAGACTGCCTCTGCCCTGCAGAGCTGAGGAGTTTCTTCAGCATCGCTGCAAAAATTCTTCAATCCTTTCAAACTTCATCCAAATTGTTAGCCATGAAATATTTATTTCCGACAGGGTAGCGATCCCCAGATTTATTATTTAATCAGAAGAACATAAAGAGAAGTTTGTAAAAGATCAAAGAAACAGAGGGAGGAAAGCAGAAAGCTACACAAATGGCATAAACAGCTTAAAATATGCATTGTATGCCTGGTGCAGCTCTGTGCCTCCAATTACAACAACCAAAACCCCAACCAATCCAACCACTTTACCTAAGGAAGATTCCTGAGCAGTTCCACGGAGCGTGAGTGACTGAGATTTTGGCTTCCTGACTTTTATGTGCAACAAAATAATCAAGAAAACAAAATCATGCCACCTAAAATTTAACTGGGGCCCCTGACCAGTACAGCTGACTGGGGAGGTGATGGAGTCACCATCCCCTGGAGGTGTTCAAGAAAGGGCTGGAGAGAGGACTTAGTGCCGTGGTCTAGCTGATTGGATTAGGCTGAGTGATAGGTTGGACTGGACAAGCTTGGAGGTCTCTTCCAACCTGGCTGATTCTATTTCTATTCTATTTCAATTCCTATTTCTATTCTATTCCTATTCCTATTCCATTCCTATTTCTATTCCTATTTCTATTCCCATTCCTGTTTCTATTCCATTCCTGTTTCTATTTCTAGTCTATTCCTATTCCATTCCTATTCCTGTTTCTAGTCTATTCCTATTCCTATTTCTATTCTATTCCTATTTCTATTCCATTCCTATTCCTGTTCCTATTTCTATTTTGCACAGCCTATGTTTGCACAGCCTGGCAAGGAAGAAGGCAGAACTCCTGCATGCAGCACAGGACCGCTCCGTTTGCTCGGCATGGAGAGCTGCACGAACGGCCGAGCAGATGCGAGCAGCGGTGCAGACACTGCTGTGTGCTCACAGCTGCACGAACGGCCGAGCAGATGCGAGCAGCGGTGCAGACACTGCTGTGTGCTCACAGCTGCACTAACGGCCGAGCAGATGCGAGCAGCGGTGCAGACACTGCTGTGTGCTCACAGCTGCACGAACGGCCGAGCAGAGATGCGAGCAGCGGTGCAGACACTGCTGTGTTCGCTCACAGGGTGTTGCCGAACCGCTCACGGCGCTGTCCCCTTGGGGCGCCGCAGCCGCCAGGCGCTTCCCCAGCACCCGGGGACGCCGCCAGGGGAGCAGGTTCCGAGCGTGTGCCCAACAGCGCCCCCTGCTGCCCGCCGGCGCCCACTGCAGCTCCCCAAGCGACTCCCAGCCTGCGGCAAGCGCCACAGACCTCCGCCGACCCCTGCCGCCCCCCGCCCTTTGCCACGGAGGGCAGCGGCTAAAGAAGCATTAACGCCAAAGCGAGGAGACGGAAAAGATCCGATGGTGTAACCTCCCACGCTGGACTTCTTCAGATCTCCTTTAGGCAGCTGAAAGTTCCCCTCCCAGCCTGAAAAAGCCGAAGAAACCCACTGAGACTCGGAGCCTCCTGCTCAGCTGCTGACGAGAGAAAGAGGAGCCGCTCGCAACAGGTCCTGCTCTCTTCATGCCTTGCAGCATCTACCTCCCGGGGAGAAAAACGCCTCTGACGGAACACCACCTCGGCACCACGCAGGCCAAATCAAAGCTGGACAGAATGCGTTGTGGATTTCTCTGAATTTGGAGCATGCAAGAGGGAGCAAATCCAGCAGCAGAAAGCTGCCAGCTTGAGCTCGGATCCTCTGCATGACATGAGGAGCAATGCTGCACCAACCCCTCCCAAGCAATGCTGCACCAACCCCTCCCAGGCAAAGGGGCAAAATGGCCCTGGCCAGTTGCTGCAGTCTCAGAGCAGCTGAGCTGTTGTGATTCATTGATCCATTCTGGGGGTAACTCTCTCTAGAAACAAATTAGCTATAAATGAATAGAACAGAACAGAACAGAACAGAACAGAACAGAACAGAACAGAACAGAACAGAACAGAACAGAACAGAACAGAACAGAACAGAACAGAACAGAACAGAACAGAACAGAACAGAACAGAACAGAACAGAAACAGAACAGAAACAGAACAGAAACAGAACAGAACAGAACAGAAACAGCCAGGTTGGAAGAGACCTCCAAGCTCATCCAGTCCAACCTAACCCCAGCCCCATCCAATGGCACTAAGTTCCCCATCCAGGCTTTGCTTGAACACCTCCAGTGATGGGGACTCCACCACCTCCCTGGGCAGCCCATTCCAATGCCAATCACTCTCTAGGAAGAACTTCCTCAATATCCAGCCTGTACCTCCCCTGGCACAACTTGAGGCTGTGTCCCCTTGTTCTGCTTGGCTGTTGGACTCAGTGGTCTTAGAGGTCTTTTCCAACCAAAATGATTCTGTGAGTCTACAACCCCATGGTTAATCTTGGCAGAGGAAGGCTGGTGTGGACAGGAGATGGTCTACTGAAAAATAACAGTGTCATACTCCAGACAAAATGAAGAGCTGCATCAAGTGCTTTCAAATCCAACAAATCTTTCTATAAGTATACTTCATTACTTCTGCTGTTCTACCACATCAGCCATGAAATTAGCCTTTGTCCTGCTTTTACGTGCCCTGAGGACGTGGCTTCCCATTTGGTACTGTGCACCCCACTGCCTTACTCATTTGGTTATCTTCCAAGCACAGAGTGAAAACTTTCCCTCAGCAGATCACATAAATAGGATTATGCTCAAGCCACTTCAGGCAGGCTGAAATCACGAGACAGAGATGTGTAGAGGGAGAGGTCACAGAACGCTCTGCTGAAGAGAAGGTGCACGTGAAAGCCTTCCTCCAAGCAGAGAGCAGTTTGGGGGTAACAAAATGAGTAAGGTCCCCTGGGAGGCACTGAAATTTGCTGCAGAAGTCATGAATACCAGGTGAAAACAAGGGGCACTGAAACACAAGAAGAGAAGAGAAGAGAAGAGAAGAGAAGAGAAGAGAAGAGAAGAGAAGAGAAGAGAAGAGAAGAGAAGAGAAGAGAAGAGAAGAGCCTGTCCCCCCCCTCCTCACCCCCAGCCCTCAGAGATTCATAAACATTGATTCAATCCCCTCTCACCCTTCTCTTCTGCAGACTAAGCATCCCCAGGTCCCTCAGCCTCTCCTCCCCAGGCAGTGCTGCAGTCCCCTCAGCATCCTTGTAGCCCTCTGCTGGACCTCCTCCAGCAGATCCCTGTCCCTCTGCAACTGGGGAGCCCCAAACTGAAGGCAGTATTCAAGATGTGGTCTCAGCAGGGCAGAGTAGAAGGGGAGGAGAAGCTCCCTTGCTGTGCTGGACACACCTGCTGCCCTCTCTGCTTGGATGCAGCCCATGGCTGCCTGCTGGCTGCCAGTGACCATTGCCAGCTCACGCTGAGCTTATCATCAACTGACACCCCCAAAGTCCTTCTCCTCCAGACTGCTCTCCAGATTTGCATTTCATTGTTCTTTAATCTAGCTGGAGCTGATGTGGTCCTGTGGTCTACCAAGGGAAAGCTTCCACGCAGGAAGTGATGAATTCCCCTTTATTAGCACTTCAACTATTGATCTCAGAATTAAGTTAAATCCTTGAGAACACTTTCTAGTAATATCAAAATTAGATTCCTCTTCTCCCTGTTGACATTAATGTGATTAGTTCCTGCAGTTCCATGTGGCCTGACCCAGACAATGCTGAGGGAAGTCTGAGAGTCATCACCCATCCTTGAGAGAGAAAAGCCACTCCTAATGAGCAAGAGAGCACAAGCTCTGAAAGGACCAATCTGGGACTCCTTTCAGCTTTCATAATCTTTACACCATTCTGCTCCTTCTTATGTTTTCCATAAGTCACAAATTCAGAATGAATGGAATTGGAGGTGAGGAGGAAGTTGCTGAGCATGAGAGTGGTGAGAGCCTGGAATGGGTTGCCCCTGCAGGGAGGTGTTTGGGGCCAGATCCCTGGAGGTGTTTTTGGCCAGGCTGGCAGAGGCTGTGGGCAGCCTGCTCTAGGGTAGGGTGTCCCTGGGCATGGCAGAGGGGTTGGGACTGGCTGATCCTTGTGGTCCCTTCCAACCCTGACTCATTCTATGATCCTGCTTTAGCAAGGGGGTTGGACTGGATGCTCTCCAGGGATTGTAATCTAAAGATCCTAAGCAGCCAGTTCCCCTTTCCTTTGGTGAGCATCAGCTTGCTGTTGGCCACCAAGCCTCCTATCATTTTAAACTGCTTCTTGTTCCCCTCACTGATTCTACAATTCTACATATTAACTAATTACTAAATCTAAGATTTCAAGTATCCTTCTACCAAGGGACTGGAATTAAAAACATTTTAAATGATGAAGGGGAAAAAAAGAAAGAGAGATTTAAAAAAAATGCTATGAGCCAAAAAAAAAAAAAAGGCAAGAGAAATTTAGCTTTGATTTCTTGCTACATAAGCATCACAGGACAAATTTCTACATCCTAAGCTTGGCTGTTATCTCATTTTGCTTTTCCATCCAGCTCTCTTTAAAGGCTGCTCAGCTCATTTGTGGTGCTTTCATTAGGGACAAATTTAGACACACCAGAAATGTTGGGGGAGGGGGGGGGTGGAAATTCAAAATCCAGGATGTGCACAACTGCACAAACAAGCAGTGCCAGTCAGGACCTTGAAAGAAAAGTGGTGCTTAAAAATAGATCTGAAACCCAGGCAAGCAGAGCAGGCGCCTCCTGTGACCCAGCCCAGCTGCAGCTGCTCTCTGCACACATAAACCTTCAAAGTGGTGGTAAGGGGGGGAAAAAAAAAAAAAAAAGTACTTTTTGCCCTCCTGCAACCAGTTACTGAAAGAATTTATTGTTCCTACTTGGGAAGGCCAAAGGAGAGCATCGTTGCTACTATGGCAACATCTTTCTGCCCACACTGTGGGGGAAACACAACACCTTGGGGTAAAGGATGGTGCAGAGTGGTAAGGACCCCATCTGTGCCCTCAGTTTTACCTGGCTGCCACAGACCCTCAGGGATGCTTCAAAGGCTAAGGATTCCAGGACCCAGATGCTACTGCAATTAAAGGCTGAGTAAAGCCAAAATCTTGCTGTTCATCACAGACCATAAAGCCTCAACAGACAAGGAGAGACTGCCCTGCAGGCAGGGCATGGGTGCCACAGAACAAAGTTTGGGAAGTTCTCCTCACACCCCCTCCACCCCTATACTTTTGAAGTCACCCAGCCTAGGCTCAGGCAGCTGGAAGTTAAGGAATGAAGCTTTCTAGTCACAGCTTTGCACAATATACAAGCAGATATTTACAATCTATTACAGATATTTACTGCTATACACAGTGAAAAGGTGACACAGAAACACCACAGCCCTCCCAGAGATCAGAATCCCCAAGAGGGGTTCCCAACCACCCTTCCAGCTTCCCCCTCCACCACCCAGTCTTATCCCAGTATCTGTCTTATGTGCCAGATAACAAGGGAGGATTGGCCAGGGGGGGTTAAAAGCAGAAAATTGATGAGTTGAGTTACTCAGATCCAGCTAGAAGGCAGGGACAGAGATCAGCAGCCCAGAGCAGCCCAAACAGCTCTGCCTTACCTATGTTTTGGGTTCTTACTTTTGTACATCTCAGCAAACCTATGAGTGGAGTAGTCACAATTTTGTTTTCCTTTCTCAGCCTATAATCCAATTTCCCATTAAAATCCTCCAGTTAGCCTCTAACCAGCACAGCATGCAGCCAGCTCCTGACACTCTAGAAAAAGCACCTCCACGTTTCCACACTGGGGCTACAGGCTTTGATTCCCTGAATGACAGAATGTCAGGGGTTGGAAGGGACCTCCAGAGATCCAAGTCCAACCCTCCCTGCCAGAGCAGGCTCACCCAGGGCAGGGAACACAGGAACACATCCAGGTTGGTTTGGAAAGCCTCCAGAGAAGGAGATTCCACAGCTCCTCTGTGCAGCCTGCCCCAGAGCTCTGTCACCCTCACCATACAGAAGTGTCTCCTCATGTTGAGGTGGCACCTCCTGTGCTCCAGCTTGTACCCACTGTTCGTGGTCCTGTCACCAGGCATCACCAGAAGGAGCCTGGCACCTTCATCCTGGCACCTTCATCCTGGCACCCACCCCTCAGATGCAGATCAGAACCCCCTCAGCCTTCTCTTGTCCAGACTAAACAGCCCCAAGGCTCTCAGGTTTTCATCCCAGGATCTCAAAACCCCTCCTTAAATGCCCAGCAGCATCCAGCCCAGCACCTCTCTCACCTTCAGCAAGAGGCAAAGAGCTTTCTAAGCCCAGCAAAAAGCAGGGGAGAAAATGACTCTGAGTTCCTGAGGCCAGCCCTGTTGAAGTGTCAGTTGCTAAGAGCCATTTACACCCAAAGGTGGCTGCCTAATGTTATTATGTAGGCATCCTGATATAATTAACTGTTAATTAAATCATACAGATGAGCAGAATTGTCCTTGCAGGCAAGAGAGAGCTTTTCCTGACTTCTCATTAGCTGAAACCCTATTGAAGAAAATGTGATCTCAGGCTGACTGCTGCTGGGTTTGCTTA
Organism: Psilopogon haemacephalus; assembly: GCA_013396835.1. Taxonomy (NCBI): domain Eukaryota; kingdom Metazoa; phylum Chordata; class Aves; order Piciformes; family Megalaimidae; genus Psilopogon; species Psilopogon haemacephalus. The sequence goes on from VWZI01007565.1 coordinate 1,513,853, forward strand.
GTCAAGGAGGTGAGAGTCCAAAGTTAACATCATATTAATTAGCAACGAGCTCACAAGAGAAGAAATCACTTATTTCAAAAGCAAACTGAAGTTGCAAGCAATACTGGACCAAAACGAGGCACAAATAGCTGCAAAATATCAGTAGAGACAGACCTGGGCAGGGTGCAGGCTGCAGAGCTGTGCCCAGGTCAACCTCAGGGCATTCAACAAGGTTCCCAGGGGATCCAGAGGGGTCTGGCTGCTGCCTGACCACACGTCCCCAAAACTAAGCATACTTTGCAGGAGGTGGAGAATAATTAAAGTGTCCAGATGCCCATTCAGCTCCTGCCCTCTGGCAAGCCTGAGCACTCCCACACCATGTGCTACACAGAGCTGGAGGCCAGGACCAGCAGCTCCCTGCAAGAGGGCAACTGCTTTGTCATTGCCAATTATCTCCGAGCTTGAACTGGGGATCTCAAGGTGAAAAAGCCTTCACAGCCTGTCAGCAGTGTGCTACATTATGTAGCTCTTTAAAGAAAAAAAACAAAAAACCAAACCCAGGGATGATCATGGAGATGGGGAGAAAACTCTGTGGGGGAAGGTCGTGTGTGAAGTCCTTGCCACGAGAGCTGGTGCCCTGTGAGCTGCCTTTCACTTGGTCCCATCCTCTGCCACTGATGTTCTTGTGGTACCTGCTGCTCTCACTGCAGGGCAATACAGCTCGAAGGATTAAAGAGCAAATATGCCCCTTAGCACTTCATCATTACAATGTCCAATCCTACCCAGTTAAACCACTCTGGTACTGGCAGTTTGGTTAGTTGTCATAGAGTCATAGCGTGGTTTAGGTTGCAAGGGGCATTAGAGATCCACCAGCACCCCCAGGTCACAGAATCACAGCATGCCAGGGGCTGGAAGGGACCTCCAAAGCTCATCCAGTCCAGCCCCACTGCAGAACAGGATCACCGAGACCACATCACACAGGAACACATCCAGGTGGGGTCTGAATATCTCCAGAGAGGGAAACTCCACAGCCCCCCAGGGCTCTGTCACTCTCACAGGGAAAAAAATTCCTCCTCATGTTTGCATGGAACTTCCTCTGCCTCAGCTTCCACCCAGTGCCCCTTGTCCTGTCCCTGGGCATCACCCAGCAGAGCCTGGCTCCAGCCTCCTGCCACTCACCTGCACATCTTTATAACCATTGCTGAGGTCACCTCTCAGGCTCCTCTTCTCCAGCTAAGGAGCCCCAGGTCCCTCAGGCTCTCCTCCTAAGAGAGATGCTCCATTCCCTTCATCTTTGTGGCTCTGTGCTGGACTCTCTCAAGCAGTTCTGTGTCCCTCTTGAACTGGGAGGCTCAGAACTGAACACAATACTCCAGATGCAGCCTCACCAGGGCAGAGCAGAGGGGCAGGAGAACCTCTCTCAACCTACTAACCACAGCCCTTGTCAGACACACCCCAGAGTCCTTGTCAGTTGGTCTGTACCAACACTCACTGCTCCCTGAGGCATGCAACAGTTTGGAAACCTGATGGAATTGTAGCTGAAGACCATCACAGTTCATCCACCAGGTCCAGCCAGACCATCTCGGTCCTGCAATACAGGATGATGGAAGAGTATAATACTGTTGCCCTAGTACTGACAGTGTCTTTTCAAACTAAAATTGGAGCATTAGTGTGCTTTGTTTCTTCTCCTGTAGCAAAAAAAAAAAAAAAAAGGAGCCAAAGTTGCTCCATTATTTATGGTTAATCAATAATTCAAAGGCAGACTTTGCCTCTATTTATAATTCCAATGCTCAAATATAGTGCACTGATTACTTCCTCTCTTCTTCCAAGTACCACACAGCAACATCTGGGAGTTTTGGGTTTTGGGGGTTTTTTTTGGGGGGGGGGATAAAAAAAAGGCATTAAAGATAAAATTTAAAAATTAATAAACCTATAGATTCTATGAACTTGAAAGTCTCCTTCTCTAGAGCCTTTCAGGACCCATCTGGATGTGTTCCTCTGTGACCTGTACTGGATTCTGTGGTCCTGCTCTGGCACAGAGGCTGGACTGGAAAATCTCCAGAGGTCCCTTCCAACCCCTAACATCCTGTGGTTTATTTCTGGGGAGGTTTTGGGGGGGGAAATAATTAAAGATAATAAATGAATAAATCTATAGAATCTATGAACTTGAAAGTCTCCTTCTCTGGAGCCTTTCCAGCCCTGTCTGGATCTGTTCCTGTGCGACCTGTGCTGGATTCTGTGGTCCTGCTCTGGCAGTGGGGCTGGACTGGAAAATCTCCAGAGGTCTCTTCCAACCCCTAACATCCTGTGGTCCTGTGATCTTAGAAGCTAAGAGACTCTTAAGTGGGGGTGGTGAAGCAGACTGTTAGTGCAATTGCAGCCTCAGCTGGGGCCTGACCTCTCAAGTGGCCTCCAAGTACAGCAGAGGGAAGTACACAAAGATGAGGATGGACAGAAAAGCAGAGCCAGGTAGAGGCTGTGGTGTCACATCTGCAGCCAAGCTGACACCAGCTGCTTCTTTCTCTAGGAGACCTCTGGAGGTCCCTTCCAACCCAAGCCATTCTGTGATGCTCTGGGTTCTGCTCTCAGACCACAGAGTGCTTACCTGGCTGATATCCCACACGTAGTGTTCCAGGCAGACTGACACTGCTGTCAGCTGCTTGGAGCTCCACATGCAATTGGCAAGCTCAGAATTCCTGCTGGTGTAATTTTCCAGCCCAAGAACTGCAACTGAGTTAAGGGATCAAGGAACTTCCTACTTGAGATTTGCTTTATTTTTCAGCCAGGCAAGCAACAATTGGAGGAAGGAAATGCTTGGGCAGGACACCTCTCACTAGACTTGGCGGCTCAAAGCCTCACCCAGCCTGGCCTTCAATACCCCCAGGGAGGAGGCAGCCACAGCCTCCCTGGGCAGCCTGTTCCAGAGTCTCACCACCCTCACACTGAAGAACTTCCTCTTTCCAGTCTGACCCTGCTCTGCCTCAGCTTCAAACCATTCCTCCTTCTCCTGTCTCTAGACACTCTGATGAAAAGTCTCTCTGCAGCCTTCCTGCAGGATCCTTTCAGGCACTGGCAGGCAGCTCTGAGGTCCCCCTGGAGTCTTCTCCTCTCCAGGCTGCACACCCCTAGCCTGTGCTCACAGCAGAGGTGCTGCAGCCCTTGGATCAAGTTTGTGGCCTCCTCTGGACTCACTCCAGCAGCTCTGTGTCCTTACAATGGAGACACCAGAACTGGAGGCAGGATTGGAGGTGGGGACTCAGCAGAGCAGAGCAAAGCAGCAGAATCACCTCATGTGAACCAGGTCAGCCTTGTGCACGCATCAAAAAAAAATAAAGGTTTAACTGCAAGGTGCTTACATACATTAAATGAGAGTGCAGGTCCTGCCAGGACAATCTTCTGTTGTGCTCTTCTACAGATAAGTTTGCTAAGCAGAATCACAGAATGCCAGGGGCTGGAAGGGACCTCCAAAGCTCACCCAGCCCAACCCACCCTGCCAGAGCAGCATCACCCAGAGCAGATCACACAGGAACACAACAGGTGGGTTTGGAAAATCACCAGAGAGCCTCCTTGGGCAGCCTGTTCCAGGGTTCTGTCACCCTCACAGGGAAAAAAATTCCTCTGCCTCAGCTCCCACCCAGTGCCCCTTGTCCTGTCCCTGGGCATCACCCAGCAGAGCCTGGCTTCAGCCTCCTGCCACTCACCTGCACATCTTTATAACCATTTCTGAGGTCACCTCTCAGTCTCCTCTTCTCCAAGCAGCACAGCTCCAGCCCCATCTCCCTCAGGCTCTCCTCCTAAGAGAGATGCTCCATTCCCTTCATCCTCTCTGTGGCTCAGTATGGCTCAGACCTGAACTTTTCAAGTGCTGTCAGCACCTCAGGGGTGGGTTTGTGGGATGATGGTTCCAGAAGCATTCCCTTGAACTACAATGCAGCTCCTGCCTATTTTTTTGTCTTAAGCTGCACACTCTCTCCCAGCCAGTGTTTAGTCACTTTGATGAAAATCATTATAAAACCTCTCATTCCTCAGAAGCCCTGAAGACACAGCACTGCTGAGGCGCAGCAGGGATGGGTTTATTGCTTCCTGGGCTATATTTACAATAAACCAAACCCATCTACTTACTCACTACAACCCTCCAAGTGCTGAAAAGGCAAATCCCTCCCATCCCCACCACTTTCCACAGGCAGGGAGCCATGAAATAGAGAGAGTTCAGCTCAACTTCTGCAGCACAGGTCACAGAGTCCAGTTAGCAAAGGTAGCATTGAGAGGACAGATGAGCAGAGGGAGAGCAGAGCAGAGCAGAGGGAGAGCAGAGCAGAGCAGAGGGAGAGCAGAGCAGAGCAGAGGGAGAGCAGAGCAGAGGCAGAGGGAGAGGAGAGCAGAGGCAGAGGGAGAGCAGAGCAGAGGCAGAGGGAGAGCAGAGCAGAGCAGAGCAGGGGGAGAGCAGAGGCAGAGCAGAGCAGAGCAGGGGGAGAGCAGAGGCAGAGCAGAGCAGAGCAGGGGGAGAGCAGAGGCAGAGCAGAGCAGAACAGGGGGAGAGCAGAGGCAGAGCAGAGTAGTACTATATTAAAAAAAAAAGCAAGCAAGCAATAAAAAGTATGATTGAGTTCAGCTGCTTTCAGGAAAACCTGAAGTCACAACAGGAGAACTTTAAGTCCTAACTAGAAGAGCAATCAGAGGATTTAAGTAATAAAGGGCAAGAGGCAAGAGCAAGTAGGTGGACCAGTTATAATTCCCTCCCCCCAGAAATAAAGGAAGAGGCTGTTAGAGAATCTGCTCTGGTGTGCAGTTGACAAACTTGCTGTAACCTCAGGCACACCAAGTGCAAACAAAGGCAGCAGCAGATTTAACAGCTTAGCCCAAGTTCAATTACAGAGACAGTTATGACTGAGCAGTAACCACCCAGCTGTTGGCTCCTGCCCTAAGCAAACGTGGAGCTCCTTACCATGGCCATGAGGGGAAGCTGTAATTAGCTCAGGTTTATCACAGAGCAGGATCACAGACCGAGGTGGCAGCCTCTGCAGCAACCCTCTCTGTTGTTTCCTTGGACCTTAACTCACAACCAAGAGAAGGCTCCAGGGAGACCTCCCAGAGCACTTCCAGAGGGGGCTACAGGCAGGCTGCAGAGGGACTGTTTGCAAAGGCCTGCAGGGAGAGGACAGAGGGCAATGGTTTGAAATGAGAGCAGAGCAGATTGAGATTGGATGTGAGGAACAGGTTCTGCACCAGGAGGGTGCTGGAACACTGCAACAGGTTTGCCTGGGGAGGTGGTTGAGGCCCCATCCCTGGAGATCTTTAAGATGATGCTCAACAGGGCAACCTGATCTAGGGGAGGATGTTGCTGCTGACTGGACTAGATGACCTTTGGAAGGGACCTTCCAACCCCAAACCACTCTGTGACTCTATGGAAGTAACTACCTTTCAATTAACTTCTCATTACCCAAGTTTCCTATACTCAGGACAGATGTGGTGCTTTTATCTTTCCAACCTCTACAGACCTTTGGAAGGGACCTTCCAACCCCAACTACTCTGTGGCTCTCTGAAGTAGCTCCCTTTCAACTAACTTCTCATTACCCAAGTTTCCTAGACTCAGGACAGATGTGGTGCTTTTATCTTTCCAGCCTGTACAGAATCAGCTGCTCAATTCCCAGGGCAGTAGGGCACAGAACTCCACAAGTCTGCGTGGTTCATCCTCATGCCCAAGGCAAGATCCACCAACAGGCAGCATCCATACAGAGCCTCAAACACTCTGTCCTTAAAACCTGCAACAGAGCTTCCCTGGAGGGAACCTGCTGATGGAAGAGGTCACTATCAGCCCATCAAGAACTCTATTTTTTCCCTCCATGAACTAACACTGAGCTTTAACGCAGAGGTTTCTGCTAGATTAACACAAAGCAGCATATTCAACAAGATCTCTATCTTGTCTGTTCAGGAAAAAAAAAAAAAAAAGGAAGCTGGGGCCCTTTTCTCTGCAAAAAAGCTCTTAAGATTTCACATTTTCAGCAACTGCTTTCAGGGTGATTAAATTGATCCTCCAGAGAACATCCATCCCCTGCACTGCGGGGCTGGGCAGGTGGAGAGGGCGACGGCTCCAAGTCACGTTCGACAGCTCAGACCCTTCCTACCCAACCCATCAGAGATTAAATATTGATTTTTGCACTGCAGCTGTTCACCCTCACTAGGCACACTCACTCCTTTTAGCCCTTGTGGCTGCTCAGGCTGATTAGTCATAACCCATGACAAAGACCAAATTACAGCGGAGAGCTCCAGAAGAAGTTTTACGATGCCTCTGGAACATCCTTTAACCACTCCCCCACAGGTCATGCGAGGCTGGCACGGTGCATGTGGGCTCAGTCACATCTCCTGTGCCTTCTTGTCTTAGCTGGAGATGAGTCCTTCCCTATACACCTCTCTAGTATTCCCTAAAATCAGCCTTTTTCCTCTTTTTGCACCTTCTGATAACAGCTTAAAGGCCTTTTCCAACCCAGATGATTTCATGGCTCTAGAAGGATCATCAGGCTGAGAGAGTTGGAGCTCTGCAGCCTGCAGAAGAGAAGGCTGCCAGGAGACCTTGGAGTATTCTTCCAGTCTAAAAGGAGCCTACAGGAAGGCTGAGGAGGGACTATGGGCAAGGGCTTGTAATGACAGGATGAGGAGGAATGGGTTAAAAGTGGCAGAGGGGAGATTGAAATGGGATGTTGGGAGGAAGCTGTTTGCAGTGAGGGTGGTGAGAGACTGGCACAGGTTGCCCAGGGAGGCTGTGGAGCACAGAAGCACAGAATGGGATTTGGTTAGTCTGGTTAATTTGGGGGGGAGCTGAGTTAGTCTGGTTAACCTGGGGGAAGAAGCTGAGTTAGGCTGGTTAGTCTGAGGGGGCAGCTGAGTTAGGCTGGTTAGTCTAGGGGGGAGCTGAGTTAGGCTGGTTAGTCTGGGGGGGCAGCTGAGTTAGGCTGGTTAGTCTAGGGGGGAGCTGAGTTAGGCTGGTTAGTCTGGGGGGGCAGCTGAGTTAGGCTGGTTAGTCTAGGGGGGAGCTGAGTTAGGCTGGTTAGTCTGGGGGGGCAGCTGAGTTAGGCTGGTTAGTCTAGGGGGGAGCTGAGTTAGGCTGGTTAGTCTGGGGGGGCAGCTGAGTTAGGCTGGTTAGTCTAGGGGGGAGCTGAGTTAGGCTGGTTAGTCTGGGGGGGCAGCTGAGTTAGGCTGGTTAGTCTAGGGGGGAGCTGAGTTAGGCTGGTTAGTCTGGGGGGGCAGCTGAGTTAGGCTGGTTAACTGGGAGTGAGGGGCTGAACTCCAAAAGCACTACAAGAGCCCAGTCCTGAGCACTCAAGCCCATCACTGTCCCATTCCCACCACCTCTGCCTGGGTTCCCTGCTCTGAGCTGATTCCCAGCAAACAAAAGCTGTGTTATGCCTTTAGCCCCAGCAGCTCTGAATAATCAGACTAAGGTTGGAGTAAATAAAAACACAACACTGCTGCCAAAGAACAGAAGCAACAGGATAATCAAAGCAGAAAAAGATTCTGGGTGAACAAGCAACGAAGGACAGCAAATATTATTAATCTGGGAGCAGGCTGAGAGCCAAAGCAAAAAAAAACACAACAAAAAAAAAACAAACCCAAACAAAACAGATAGGAAACTGAACTGCCATGAAGCAGTGAGGCACAATAAATACCTACACTAAGCACTTACTATTTACATATGCTTATATCACTGTTATCTTACTATTTTTAGCCAAGTCATTATTTATTTATTTACACACACACACACACTACAAGAGCAGCTCCTCTGATAACAGCAGCCTGAAGTTGGGGAGAGGGACTTAAAAAAAAAAAAAAGGACTTTAAATTAGAGAAGCACTCCCAGAAGTCCTGAGTGCAGAGAGATTCAAAGCAGCTTTGTAGACTAAAATGCATCTGAGCAGTGTGGGTAATTTTGTTTAGAGAGGACTGAACCATAAATTGACAACTCCAATATCATAAAAGACATTGGCATGACTTCCATTGCCTCCATTTAACCTGAGTCCCCTAAAAAAAAAAAGGTTTATTAGAAGTGAAGGTAAAGCTCATTCCTTGTAGTGTGTCACTTACCTCTTTGCTGGCAAAGCAAAAATTGAAGCTGCCACCCGTTAAGAGATCATTGCTTGGGTTTAGACCAGGATGGATTAAACACCCCCAAAAATCATAGAATCACAGAATCAGTCAGGGTTGGAAGGGACCACAAGGATCAGCCAGTCCCAACCCCCCTGCCATGCCCAGGGACACCCTACCCTAGAGCAGGCTGCCCACAGCCTCTGCCAGCCTGGCCAAAAACACCTCCAGGGATGTGACCTCAAACACCTCCCTGCAGGGGCAACCCATTCCAGGCTCTCTCCACTCTCATGCTGAAGAATTTCCTCCTCATGTCCAGTCTGAATCTCCCCACCTCCAGCTTTGCTCCATTCCCCCCACTCCTCTCACTCCCTGATAGCCTCAAAAGTCTCTCCCCAGCTTTTTTGTAGCCCCTTCAGATGCAGGAAGGCCACCAGAAGGTCCCCTGGGAGCCTCCTCTTCT